>KZ807545.1:49674-63298 GCA_000696205.2 Oncopeltus fasciatus | reverse complement strand
ATAGTGTGTATACATAGTTATGCATTTTCAATTTTAAAATTATTTAAACCAAATACCGTAGGGTTGAAATCTGTAATGAGGGAAAAGTATTAAGGAAGATGGCAAAAATTTTAAATATATTCGTTTATAATATTAATTTTGTTGTTGTATATTATCCCACGTAAATTTTAAACTATTAGTGCGATGTAATAGAAAAAAAAATCTATCTGTCCCAGCCAGGACTCGAACCTGGATCTCCTGCTTGCCGGGCCGGAATGTTTCTGTTACTCCACCGGGACAAGCTAGATAACTTATTAAATTCCAAACTCACTAGCGAGAGTTGAAACCTTCGAGAAAGGCGAATACACCGTTTAGTAATGGTTAGCATTCGTGCCCGGAAAGCAGGAGATCCAGTTTCGAGTCCNAAGGGTCATTCATGCCCCAATTGCTATTGTCATTTAATAATTTCTCTTTATATAATTTCTTATCTTTACTATTCTTTATACATATAATACATAAACACTTTCACAACACAGTCATACTATTATATTATAACTTTATATTATATATACATTTATATTTTCATATACCCGCATCTACAATTTATCTCATTTATGGAAGATAGAAGGAGCACCGTGCGGCGACGATGGGTGTTTATTTTCATTGCATATATACGACAAATGTTTATTAAAAAATCTTAATTATGGTCGTTGAGAACTTCCCGCTCTCTTACTCTCAACCTTGATGGGCATTTTAGCTTGTAACATCTAATTAGTAATTTTATGTTTCTATGACTGTCTTAAAGAAAAATGGGAAATCTGCTTAATTCTGGCTGTTTGAAAAACAATTTTTTTTAGTTAGTTATTTTTTTTTAGTAATTAAGTTTTAGCAAAGTTCATTGTATGTTTGATTGGCGAACCCACAGAGAGACCATCCGCGTTCCGCGTTGGCCCTGGGTTTTCTTTCAAGAGCTCGTCGTCAGGAGCTGAAAGGAATTCTTGTCCCCACATCAACCTGCCCATTCATCACATCACTATGGGCTATTAGCATGACCACTTTTCACCCTCAACCCTGAATGGCCCCACCGTGTCCTTTCAGATCCTTCCCTTCATTTAATTCCTAAATAATGAAACCTAAATACATCTTAAAAGACTATTTGTCTCCCGTTAACTGCCGCTTCCCCCCAACCTTCCTCAGCACTGCCCCCCCCCTCACATACACATTACCTTTATTTTTCTTGTACCTAATAGAGTTCTCTTTTTCTGTGACGTAGGAAATGGCAGAAATTACCTTGCTTACACCACGAGTGTTACCAGAAACCAGAGTTCACAGATACACTACATTTTTGAAAATTTAATTTTGAATTATGTTTTTATTATTACATTTTTAGAATATATTCTACTGTAGTCAATCTGAAAATTCCTAACCCGCTAAAAAATAATTTGATTCCTTTTATTACAATGTATGTTTAATATGGTAATCCAATCATTATAATGCGAAATTACTCAAGTTTCTCGGAATTCATTTCCATTTGACTCTCTTATGTACCTGATCTATCCTTACAGTTTCCCCTTTAAATAGCATAGAATCGCTGTGAGTCGTCAGCTGATAGCCGACAGGAGAGGATCTCAGCGCTCGACTATCAGATAAACCTTTGTACCTTATCTACCCTTACAGTTTCCCCTTTAAATAGCATAGAATCGCTGTGAGTCGTCAGCTGATAGCCGACAGGAGAGGATCTCCGCACTCGACTATCAGATAAACCTTTGTACCTTATCTATCCTTACAGTTTCCCCTTTAAATAGCATAGAATCGCTGTGAGTCGTCAACTTTTTTTGAATTTTGAATTATGTTTTTATTATTACATTTTTAGAATATATTCTACTGTAGTCAATCTGAAAATTCCTAACCCGCTAAAAATTAATTTGATTCCTTTTATTACAATGTATGTTTAATATGGTAATCCAATCATTATAATGCGAAATTACTCAAGTTTCTCGGAATTCAATTCCATTTGACTCTCTTATTCGTTTTACATAGTATAATGAGAACCTGAGTCCTTCATGGCAGTCATCAAGAGCGTTTGTTGCTAAGATCCGGGGGCTTTAGTTGAGAGGGTAACTCCGTCCAGCTGGAAAACACTAGCCGATGTCGGAATTCAACAGACAACTTATTGTTGCAGTCGAGCTAATGTATCATCCATCACTGTGATATCTGAAGTGAAATACATAACCAAAATACTGCGGGCGGTCACCATTTACAACTTTTTAAAAAAATAATGAAATAAATTACAAATTACTTTTAAAAAATTTAAAAAAATTCTCACATGTGTGTGTGTGTGTTNAAGTAGAGGATTAGTCAGGTCATTTGAACTGATGAATTCTTCGGAAATATTAATTCGGAATTAATAATATTCGGAAATATTAACTGAACTTCAGGATCTTGTGGAAGTTAAACAAATAATCAGTAAAAGACATGACCCATCATTTATATTTAAATTTTCTACACCCAATTTACCTTCTTCGATAAAGGCAGGCTATTTAAGATATAATGTTAAGCCCAACATAACTCAGCCGGCTGAGATGTTTCTGATGTTACCGCTTCGGACATATCACTGATAACTGTGAGTCTAAAGTAGCACACTGTTTAAAATGTTTTCAAAGCTCTCCCTCCCCCCACCCCTTCTCATCACTCCCTCCCGTCCCACCATCTCCACCCGCCGGTAACAGGGCGGAGGTAAATCCAGAGAAGTCCCCATGGAGTACACGTGAGAAAGAGGACGTCGAGAATATCTGGAGCCATGGATATCTCGACACTGGCCCCAAGATAGGCAGCCAGTCCTGCCCGTATCTCCCGTCTCCACTACCTCTCAGCCCTCCCGAGCGGACAAACAGTCCCCGGGAAAGGCACCAACTTTGAATAATAGCCCCCAAATAACACCCACTTCAAACAAACCTCCATCTAAAACCTTGATTATCGTGAATCGACCGAGCTCTAGGAAGTAATTGGACATTACATATTCTGTTACAAACTATTATTAATATAATTATGGCAGTAGTTCAATGGAACATAAATGGAGCCAAAATACATAAAGCCGACTTAGACAAACTAGTAGCTGACACAGAATCTCAAATGGCATGTTTGCAGAAGACACATTTGAAACCTGGAGAATCATTTTTCTGTTGACATTTTAACATTGCTAGGTTTGATTTCACTGGAGGCCTCATTTCTTCTTGAGGAGTCCTCATTGTGCTCAAAGAAAATCTGGCTTACTCACTCAGTAATACCGCTGAACACTACACTGCCAGCTGTTGCAGTGAGAATTCACTGTGACCTACCCATATCCATATGTTCATCTTACCTTCCTCCCTGCCACGCATTTACATTAGAAGACCTAAACGACCTCTATCTACAACTCCCTGCCCCTGTTGCTATTCTTGGTGATTTCAATGCAATGTAATGAAATGTGTGGGTCAATCAATATAGATACTAAAGGAAGATGCATTGAATCTTTTGCTGACACCAATAACCTAACCATTCTCAACAATAACTCTTTTACCCATATCTGTTCTCAATACCACACCTTCTCCCACATAGACCTATCCATTGTGAGTTCACGTGTCTCTGTCAGAGCTGACTGGCGGGTATTGAATGACACTTACTCCAGCGATCATTTCCCTATCCTCCTATCCCTTTTGCAAAGAATCCCACCTGAGACATGGGCTGGATGGGGAGGCCTTAGTGGGGGCTCGCCGCGGGCGTTGGCGCTTCATCTGGGACTCTGGACTACAGTAAGACCCAAGACTCGGTGGACTGTGGATGGAGCAGGCACATGCGCACTCCACAACCAACCCCTCCATCTAAATTCACTGAAGCATGTGCAATAGCCTGCGTTGACAAACATGAGAGAGATGTCCGGGTGGTGCCGCCGCCGTTCGGGTCCTTCCTTCTGGCCTCTCTCCTCCCCTTTGCCCCTAAGCGACTTACGAACTATATTTCTCACTCCTCACCCGCATTCAGGCAATAATGACCCATCAGGTTGATTTGCCAAAAAAAAAAAAAAAAAGTGTGCCATAGTATATTATCAAAAAAGTAATCGGGAAAAATATTTAAGATCTTTGACGGTTGATTCGGAAAAAAAAAAAAAAAAAAAAAAAAGTTTAATGCGTTACTAATTAGAAGAATTACCCATTTTAAACATTGTATCTTATTTCCTAAGTCCTACTCTTTCGTTCTGTTTATTTTTCAGAAAATAAATGAAAGTAATTGGCTTCTTTCTTTCCTTTCACCAACTGCCCTTTTGTTTCTGCTTTATCAGAACAAAATAGAGTTATTCTTACTGGACCGTAATTAACAAATTTTGGGAAGTACAAGAAATCTCTTCTGCAGATATTTATTATTCAAAAGCTTAATTTAGTCAATATTTTAATTTAGTCTATTGCGTAACCTCTACATTCTATGTTTAAATCAATTTTTTTTTTAAATATTAGAGTGCATATGAGTCATTAATATAAATATGTACAAATGATCCTCCTTCCTCATTTAAAAAAATCATTTAATTTTTAATTTTCATTTTCTTTAAATGTATCAGCTTAAAATTATAATTAATCTTAATAAAGTTCGTCAATGTCTGAAATAAGTTTTAATTGAGGGAAATGAAAGAGGTTTAGTGAAAGTCCAACCTGAAAAGTCGACAATGTATCTTCCTTTTTGACATTGCTATGATAGTAATAAATAACACTATATATAAAAAAATAAAAATAAATAAATAAAAAATACAAAAAAAATTAAAATAATTTACTTGATGGAGAAGCTGCCCAATGGCAGAACTCCTAAATCTCTATTTACAATACACAGGTTGTTTTTTATTTTATTTTATTTTCTCTTCACATTATTGTTATGAAGTGTTGGCAATGAGGAGGTCACGGGGCCATTTCCTATTCAGGCGACGTGGTGGATTGTCAGGACGGGTAATACTGGGTCGAGTTTGGGCTCAAACTGCTAAGAAAAAAATTAAATTCATAATTATTATTTTTATTGTAGTTAGTTTTTTGTTGCTCCTGTTGTAGCTATTTATATTACTTTTATTACTAATTTAATATCATATTAGCATTATAATTGTTGCTGTAGTGGAGCGAAATGAATGAATGGATGGTTGGGTTTATGGGAGTTAAAGAGCAGAGAAGAAACTTAAACCTGACAACAAATATTATTTAAACCAATGAGAAGGGAATTTCATTCGCCCTTTCAGATAGTCTGGCTTTTCACCAGATCAAACAAAAGACCAGCGACACAATTCGCCTCAAGCCCGAGGCTCTGCAAGCTGTTTGTTTGTTTCCCCACTCAATGTTTGTCTACATTTTACACAGAGGCAGTTTTTCATTCATCAATTACTCAGCTTAAAAAAAAAAAAAAAAATGAAACAGTGTAGTGACAGCCGCTAAAACAACTGACAAAAATATTCGGGGTGACTGGAAAGTCTAATTGATGGGCTTCGAATTCTTATAGGGGTTGTAGAAAAAACTGAAGTCTCCTTGTTTTGTGTTAGTAAATCTCAAGCTCACTAGCAGCGAACTTTTAGTAAATTCAATAAAACATAATTATATTTTTTTAAAACAAATTTCATAGGGTTACGCTTAAATTTTTACCGCTAGTTGACGAATTTTATTTTGCAAGATAAATCATACGTAATTATGATACATATAAATATAAATTATATATATATTCGGAATAAATATCTAAATTTTAAGATCTAGTAACGCAGATGATAGAGCTAAATGTTTCTATTTATCATAATAATCTGAATGATTTATCAATTTCTATTGCTTTATTAATTTAAGAGCTAAATATAAGAGCGATGAAGGGGTGACTGTTAATAGATAGACTCACTGTATAAATATAGGCAAAGAGTATAAATATAAATAAAGGTATAGCATAAATAACTGTTAATTTCTTGGGACTATTAGCTATTTTTTTTAAGAGTAGAAAAACAACTTTTTTTTTTTTTTTTTTTTTTTGCAAGAAATTCGTAATTTGCGTAGTACTGTAGTTATTTATTACCCAAATTTACACTTTGAATATCATGTTAAGCCCCTTTACTATTTCCTGGATAGAAATTCTGATTTTGATGATGGAATTGTTGAGAGGGAAAACATTCGTGTGTGTATATATATATATATAATTCGTTTATATANGGATGCTATATAATTCGTTTATATAAACTCAGTCGAATGATCGGCAACTGAGTATACCACCTCCTACCTTTTAGATGAGACAGCTAGTTTTTAGCTGACTAATCTATAGTCATATAGTAAATTATTATTTACTTTATGAAAAAATATATCGAAAATATTGGCGTAAATAATAACATTGTAATTTTTATATATTACAACATTTTTCAACAAAACGCAAGTTAAGAAAAATATTATTATTTTGGGTGGGTGGACTTTCTTTTAAATATACCAGCCTAATATTAAAGTATTTAAGCTTTTCAATTATATATTATAATATAATAATTTTTGTTAGAAATTGGGTGAGGAAAAGTGACGTCAAAGATAAACCAAGTTTATAAATAAAATATCTTATTGTCAGTTACGAAATCCTTTATTGAACGCAGCGTCTATAAAATGTAATTTTCTAATGATTACAATTAAATTTCGTCATATGCTCTCATTTATGTCACCTTTAGTGAAGCATGGAAATTTTGATGAGTAGCTTTTGGTGGATTTTTCTACTTGTAAAAATTCGTAACATTAAGAGTAGGGTTTTGAGTGAAGAACTTACTATATGCACTGATCGAGTTACAGGCTTATCTCTTGTTAATTCTAGATTTTATTTTATTGTAAACATACCTCCCATTAGTAGTGACTGCTGCATCACTAGCCCATCTTTTTGGCAGAATATTATTTTCTCTGTATAATAACATGATACCTCCAAAATTCCAAAGTACCTGAATTGAGAAGGAGGCATGGAGGAGATGAAGCGAACACTTTACGGTTTGGCGACGTGTCGTTGGCGATATGAGAAGCTGATAGTAACCCGAGTAAATGTAGATACCGGAGTATAGGTGTAAGCCGATATGCCTCTTCCAACTCGGTATTGTCTGACCCACTGATAAGATCAAGGGATGAAGGTGCAGCTCCGAGGAAATAGGAAAATACTTAGTTGTCAACTACACTATATATGTTTTGTAAAATATATATATATTTGTGATGAATATGCGAAGGTAAGAATACAAACACGTCTAAAACTTCATTTTTATTTTAACCCAGTTTAAAAAAAAAAAAAAATCCTTTATACACTCTTGTCAAGACGTTAAGTATACTCTTCTTAAATAAAAAGAAAATATGTAGGTAAATTGTTGACCGTAAATTTTATGATGTATGCATTTATAATTTTATGATGTAGACGTTATAATTTATGGTGTAGACAAGTTGAGCACGAGTCTCTCTCTCTCCCCATCACTCTATTTGCCCTGATGAAGGCTTGATATTTAAGTCGAAACGTTAGGTAAAATAAAAACTTAGTATTTAATTCTTCAACTACCAAGACCTAATTCCTAGAGATCCTCTTTTCATAAACAAACAATAGTTTCGAAAAACTTCAAACTATAGATTTCATCCTATTCCTCCTACATCCAATTCATTGAAAATTATTTTATCCAGGCAAGGATATGATTAACTTAGGTATTCTATAGAGAATATACATTGTAAAGCCTATGCCTTTTTATTTTTTATTTTTATTATTTCCTTTCCACCGATGCTGACTCACTTAGTTCCAGGCGAAATCTCCAACGGCATCTGATGGACATACAGCGCTGGTGCCATCGCTGGCGCATTAAAGTCAACGAAGGCAAATGCTATCATGTCACGTTCACACTAAGGAAGAAACAACCTGGCAGAATTTACTTTAATGACATCCCTATCCCAACTTCCGATTGCGTCAGGTACCTAGGCTTTCATCTTGACTCCCGTTTAACATGGAACACACATACAAAAATCAAAAGACAGGAACCAAATAGGAGACTTGGACAACTTTACAAGCTACTAAGCCGCAAGTCAACCTTAACTGTGACCAACAAACTTTCCATTTATAAGACGTTACTGAGACCTATCTCGACGTATGGAGTCGAACTGTGGGGAACTGCTAAACCCTCCAACATCCAAAGAATACAGTCCTTTCAATCCAAAATCCTAAGAATCATATTTGATGCACCCTATTACGTCGCAAACTCCTTACTCCACAAAGATCTTAAAATCCCTTTAGTTAAAGACGTCCTTCCAACCCGTTTTAAATTCCACTCTGACCTTTCCATGCATCCCAATCCTTTAGCCCAAACTCTATCCAGTATTACTCATCCTGACAACCCACCACGTCGTCTGAATAGGAAATGGCCGCGTGACCTTCTCATTGCCAGCACTTCATAACAATAGTAGGAAAAACAAACAATTGTAAATAGTTATTTAGGAGTACTGTTTTTTGGCAGCTTCTCCATCAAGCGAAGTACACGCTGAGTTCTTTCTTATTTTTTTAATTTATTTATTNAATCTCAATGGGCGATTATCTATTTAAAAAAAAAAATGTTTATATAAATTATAAACTTCGCTACTATCCTCTTTCTTGGTCTATCACTCCGTCTTGTGGTCAATGTCTTCCTCTTTCGGCTCGGTGTCTCTTTCTGCTTGTGAATGTCTAGGTTTATACTTATTTCAGAATTTGAAAATGGGGCTTACGGTAACAGAGTATTAACGATCGTAAAAGAAAATTGTCAGTATTCTTGGAAACAATAACAATCAAAAAGTCCAGGAATTCATAGGCTCTTCCATAGTGATAGTCAATGTTCTCTGGCAGTAAGGACAAATAATTCTGCTAAACCATTGGAACATGGACGGATGGGAAGGTGCTGAATTCCGGAAGCTTGTAAACAATTGTTGAATCCCGGGATGCGAGAATTGATCTGTTGTCACAAATGTGTACAATTGTAAAGCCAGACCTACACACTTTAAGGGTCGGTGCTGAATGAGTTTCAACTTGATACTTGTCCCAACCTTTTCTACACTGGTTATACAATTTATCTTCATTATATAACTCTACTTATGCTTATGATGATGTGATGATAGCTCAGCAAAGTCTTTCTTAGTGGTCTCCTTGATTTTAACTAGTTTTGCCAGCGCTGAGTTCAGCTTCCCCCCCCCCCCACACAAAAAAAATCTCTACGACATTGTGGAAAATTGGGATGGTGTCTCTAAATCTACTTCCTCCCTTTATGATTGATTCTCCAACTATCTGTTGTGAAACTTCAAAATCAGAAGCATAATAATCGGAAGGGGGGGGGGGGGCTAGGTCATTATTCGGTGGCAATTTACTATCAAATCTTGTACTCACTTGTGTTTACAACCTCGCGTGGCCTCTAAGTTTTACGTTTACGCGATCTTTCATTAAAAACTATCTCCAAACAAGCATTCTTCACCCAAGTAACTGAGTCACCCATGATGAAGACAAACACACGAAAAAAAAAAAAAATTGTTTACGTGCTGGAGATTTTGACTCGAAACCAGGCAGAGTCTAGATAACAGTCGTCCAACATTCTACAAGCATGTACTGCTTCATACTCTGCCCGTTGGAGAGAGTGTAAAATACGCCCAACTCTATCAATTATAGTCTTAAATATCTAATTTGGTAGGTTTTTTTAATAAATAATATTTCTTCTTACATCCAATGGGATGTATAATTTTTGTAAAGGATTAATTAAATAAGCCAAGTATACTATCAGACTAAACAGATTTCATCCTTGTTACTCCTTTAATCATAAAAAATTATTAATTTTTTACTTTTCTTTAATAATATATAATTTTGTAATTGGCAATATTACATCAGCTTCAATCTCTTTGGTACCAGCTGTGCGAGTTGCTACTCGTTATCGAATAGGACAAAGTCTGGTGGGCAGAGCGGTGTGATGATCGGACCTACGGAAAACAAACACAGACGTACTATATTTCCCCTCGTGGGAGTCCTCTAGTCCTTCAGCTCCCGTATGGCGGGGGGAAAGGTCATGGCCTGAATTTGTGGCGGGTTTGAGGGCAGGGCCGAGGACCACATCAAAGGCAGTGGGTGTCGTCGCCAAGAGATCGATACCAGTCAACAGGCCGCCCGCCCAACCGCAGACTGGCCAGATGTCCGGGACATGTAGGCCGTCCTGCTGTGGCTGGAGGATTCCATCACTGGACCACTCTCTGGAGAAAATGCAGGCAACATTCTAACTTGCAGAAGTTCTTGCAACCCTCAACAAAAACACAGAGCACAACTGTTATTTTCTTACATATTAAAAAATCTATTTTAATCTAAAATTTTTATAATGGTACGAATTGTTAGAAATAGTACTGGTACCATGTGGATTTTAAAATTTTCTGTTTGAGATTGAACAAATGCTAGATAAACGCCTAAAACTTTAAGGAGTCAAAAAGCAGTTTACGAAGTGACAGTAAAACGAGTGAATCGCGATCACAAAGCTCTGTTTATTACATAAATTTATCCCTGAACATTCCCCTAGAAGTAAACTAAATGTTTTAATGTTATGTGTATATCCCATAGTTTTAATACACTTTATTACGTCATTATAATAGTGATACGATCTNTGGACTATATTTTTTTCTTTTAATTTTGGTGAAGGTCCAAATTTTTTTTTTTTTTTAACAAAATGTTATGTGAAGACTTAGTTTCCTTCGAAATCTGCTAATAAATTTTAGATCATTTTTAGAGGAATAATTGTTTAAACATTTAGTAAATTAAATTGACAGATTTGTAAAAGAGAGTCAGTGGCATTTTCCAGCCGTAAACTTTTTTTTTTTTTTTTAAGAGTAAAGAGGTAAATAGCAAGTAACCTACGGCCCACGGGTTCCCGTTTCACCCCCTGATCTCTTTGGTAAGTGTTCCAAACTCCCCCCCACACACACACACGACTTTCTGAATTATTTCCATTGGCTTATTTGTACATTGTAGCTTGTCTAACTCGCTGAGAGACCTATCACGTTAACTAATACCTCCTTTTGCGGTAACAGTGAAATTATCGCTCATCACCGTCACCGTCCAACGTGGTTACTTACCGCTGCACCTTCTTGTGTCATAAGAAGTTTTTGTAACGGAATCTCCAAGTACAGTAGCAATACAAATACATAATTAATTTGGTTTTTTGGAGTGGCATTAATTTCGAACAGTAAGTTTTTTAGTCGTTCTAGTCTTTATTTGTCTGTTCATGCAGACTTCATTCATTACATATTCAAGAAATGCAAGGGAGTTAGAACTCCTTCAAGATACCTTAAATATATCTAAAGTCATTATTTAAGATTAATTACTTATTTTCGTCGTACAAATGTCATTATCTCCGAAATTACTTATTAGGTGATCCGTGTATATTTCCCTATAAGGGGAATGAAATTATTTATTCCTAATGAATTCCTTTTTAATAATAATATTTCCTTATATAGTGGATATTAAGCGACTCTTCAGATTTAATTAAGTTTTTCCTAAATTATCACGAATGACGGTCAAAACTAACCGGTTATCCGACTTTCGGGTGTGTGGAGTGTGGAACAAGTTCATTCTTATCCTGGTCGATGACCCCTTCGGTCTTTAGAGGCAAAAGATAATACGAAATTAGCCATTATGGCCAAATATATACACGTATAAGCATATAAATACTCGTATATATTATATGTATATTTTTACACTAATACATGTTTCTATTCTACTAAGTACGATCGATAAAGATCTGGAGGAATTTTCAAATTCCACGCTTTAAGAGACTATCCTGAATAGTTCAATTTCCTAACAAAAATTAAAAAAAATAAAAACCATCTTAAAAAAAAAAAATGTTAAAGAAAGGTGCTATAATATACATATCTTGGTTAGAGATAAATAAAACAGATAGATGATATATAATCTTCTGAATCTGGTTATGAAATTGTACGTCTTGACTGAAGCCTTAGTCAATGCGATTTCAAACGAATAGAACATTTCCTTAGTTTTTGACATTTTGTTTTTTTGGCAACCAAAAGGAATATATCTACTACTATATGTGTTAAATGAGAAAACTTAAATAACTTTATTTAGATGCAAAATATTTACCAAGCCAAACAATTTATATAGGAGTATTTAGTATTCAACTGAAACGAACTTATTATTTGAGTAGATGTAATTTAGGGATTGTCGTGCCGAACAGTAAACTGGAAACAAACAAAGCTTTAGTAAACATTGTAGTGATTTGGTCAAATCCCAAGATAATATAATATATCTTTCTCCTTTTAATTAAAATTATTTTCGCAATGGATCCTAAATGAGTCATATATATAAAAAAAATTCTTCTGATTTTTCTCGCTCCATTATCTCTCGAAATTCAGAATTTGAATCTAAATTATTTTTACTTTTATAGAAAATGAGTTTTAAAAATTGATTTAACCACTTTGGTGCCTCGTTCGAGAGGAGGAATGTGTGTGAAGAATGGATAAAGGACCAAAAGATAGTTAAAAACAATTAACTAGCTCCCCGTCGTAATTAGAAATATTTTCAGATTATTTGTGTTCTGCTGGCCGACGTACAAGATGGCGTCATGTGTGCCTTCTAAATTATTCAAAAGGAGAGTTTTTTTGACCGCAGATATTATTATTAGATGATTTTAGTTGGAGTACGGTCAAGGTAGATCCAAAGAAATACAAATTGTAAAAAATGTATCTTTTTAAAACATTATCTGCCAACGTTTCGGCTTACATTTTAAGCCATCTCCAGGGCTGTAGAAATACAATGTCATTAGAATACAATAATAATTGACAATAATATAATACAGAATTACCATAATGTAAAGTGATATCAAAAGTATGAATGTAGAAAGCTATGTAAGAGAATTTAAAAAAGATTTTAAAAATCATGCAGACAACAACTTAGGAAAATAATTGAATAACATTTTTTTTTTTAAATATTTATTTAGNTGTTTACGTGCTGGAGATTTTGACTCGAAACCAGGCAGAGTCTAGATAACAGTCGTCCAACATTCTACAAGCATGTACTGCTTCATACTCTGCCCGTTGAAGAGAGTGTAAAATACGCCCAACTCTATCAATTATAGTCTTAAATATCTAATTTGGTAGGTTTTTTTAATAAATAATATTTCTTCTTACATCCAATGGGATGTATAATTTTTGTAAAGGATTAATTAAATAAGCCAAGTATACTATCAGACTAAACAGATTTCATCCTTGTTACTCCTTTAATCATAAAAAAAAAAAAAAAAAAAATAAAAATAAACCATAAACATAAAATTTGGCTTCTATATTTCAAAAATATGGATGAAGCTCAACCCCGGAACTTACTTTCTTAAATATTTACTTAATTGGTTTATTCGTAAAAATATTATCATATATAGTGTGAGAATGGTCGGGGTTTCGGCCAGGAAGAAAAAAATATACACCACAATTTGGAGTAATATTTTCACAATGTGAACAGACACCGCCCTGGGGAGGTTTTTCCACCCAACACCATTGCCCTGATGATGGCTTACTAGCTAAGCCGAAACGTTGGCATAAATAAAAATATTACTCCAAATTGTGGTGTATATTTTTTTCTTCCTGGCCGAAACCCCGACCATTCTCACATG
>KZ807545.1:28387-46636 GCA_000696205.2 Oncopeltus fasciatus | reverse complement strand
AAATAAAATAATAATTAAAAAAATAAATTAAACTAGTGTGTATTTCGCTTGGTGGAGAAGCTGCTCAATGGCAGTACTCCTAAAGCATATTTACAACATTCACAATTGTTTGTTTTATTGTTTGTTTGTTTTTCAATTCTTATTAGGAAAGTGTTGGCAATGAGGAGGTCACGCGGCCATTTCCTATTCAGGCGGCATGGTGGGTTATTAGGATGGGTAATACTAGATAAAGTTTGGACTAAAGGATTGGGATGCATGGAAAGGTCAGAGTGAAATTTATTAAAACGGGTTGTAATAACTTCTTTTACAAACGGGATTTCAAGGTCATTGTGGAGTAAGGAGTTGGCAACGTAATAGGGTGCATCAACTTTGATTCATAGGATTTTGGATTAGAAGGACTGTTTTCTTTGGATGTTGGATGGCTTAGCAGTTTCCCACTGTTCGAATCCATAAGTCGAAATAGGTCTCAGCAGTGTAATGTAAAGAGTTAGTTTGTTAGTCACAGTTAAAGTTGACTTGCAGTTTAGCTTTTAAAGTTGTCCAAATCTCCTATTCAGTTCCTGTCTTTTGATTTTGTGTGTGTGTTCCATGTTAGTCAGGAGTCAAGATGAAAGCCCAGATATCTGACGCAATCAGAAGTAGGGATGGGAATATCATTAAAGTAAATTCTGCCAGGCTGTTTCTTCCTTTGTGTGAACGTAACATGACAGCATTTGTTTTCGTTAACCTTAATGCGCCAGATTGCACCAGACTGGCACCATCGCTGTATGTCCATGAGATGTCGTTGGAGATTTCTCCTGGCAGTATATGAGTCAACATCGGAAGAAAGGATTGCTTGGCCATTAGCAAAGGTTGCAAGAAGTGAGTTAGGATATACAGGATGTATATACCGGCAGTATACAGGATGTAAAAGATGGGCCCGAGGACACTACCTTGTGGAACTCCCGCCTCCACTTGGTAATATTCTGAGTAATGTAATCCTTGTCGGACCCTGAAGAATCGATCGGTTAGGTAGGAGCGAAGGATATGGTTAAGAGTACTTGGGAGGATGAATTTTAATTTGAACAACAGTCCGCGATGCCAGACCCTGTGGAAGATATGCAATCTACAACCCCTGTTGGATCGTGGAGTGTTTGACTCGGAAACCAAACTGGTGTTTTGGAAGTATATGGTAATTGTCTAAAATTGCTATCAGCCATTTAAGAATAATCTTCTCAAAATCCTTTGAAAAGGGGGAAAGCAAGCTTATTGGGCGATAGGAAGAAGGATTAATTGGGGGTTTGCCAGGCTTTGGGAATAGGATTGCGGTGGATAACTTCCACAGGAGAGGAAAGTGTGTGGTTCGGAGAATGGTATAGTAGAGGTAGGTGAGGAATCCTACTGCTTTATTGGGAAAGTGGTTTAGAATTTGGGCTGTAATAAGATCGTACCTGGGAGACTTGCATTTAGGCAAGCGGGAAAGGATATATTTGTCCTCAGAGGGGGTGACGGATTTAGGAGGTGGAGACAGAGGAAGAGGGGAATCAAGGAATTTTTCTACCTCCGTGCTCTTAGAATGGTTTTCTGGGTCAGGGTGAGGAGTGAAAGTTTGCTGAAGATGACGGCCGAAGGCCTCGGCTATGTCTGCATCGGACGCTGTCCAGGTGTCATCATCGCGGCGGAGAGGAGAGGTAGGGGAGTGGTATTTGAGGATTTTTCTGGTGGCAGTCCAGAGGGATTTGTCTTCCGTTGTGAGTGAGGAGAGATGATTGTTGATTTCCTTGTTGTGATAGGATCTGAGTTCCCGTTTCACTAAACGGCTCAGGTTGTTATATGCTTGGTGGTAGGTTTGGTGTCGTGTTCTCTGCCATGTGGTTCTGGTCTTTTAAATAGTATGAGAGTCTGATGGGAAGACGTTTGTTGTTTAAAGAATTGGGATTTAGAGGTTTTTTTGAGGTAGGTTTGGATGCTATTCAGCACGACTGTTGAATAACAGAGGTGAAGGATTGTACAGCATCGTCAAGGTCTTTCGAGGATTTAAATTCTGAGGTCTATAGCACCTTCAAGGTGGGATTTGAACCTGGTATAGGTTGGGATAATCAACTTAGCCGTTAACCAGTGACGGAGGAGTCGGTTTTGGAATGGGTTGTAGTGACATGGTCAGGAGTACGGGACTGTGATCAGAAGATAGGTCGTTGAGTGTGCTGGTAAAGGATTAGAGTGGATGTAGGCTTTTGCAGACAAAAAAGTCAATGAGATCTGGTACTCGATTGCCATCTGCAGGCCAGTAAGTGGGGGTATTCGGGGAGAGGGTTGTGAGAAGCCTGGAGGAAAGGGAAGTGTTCAGGGTACAACCATGGGAGTTAGTCGTCCTGGAGCCCCATTGTAGATGTTTTGCATTGTAGTCGCCGCCAGCGAGGAAATGGAAGCCCAGTGAATCAAAAAATTGATTGAACTGAGCAGAAGTTATAGGTTTGTTTGGGGGACAGTACACTGCCGCAAGGGTGATAGGAAAGGTGAAGTTTGAGAGTGACACAGTGGTAAATTGGAGGGTATCAGGTGATGCGAATGTGAGGGAGCTGCGAATCAGAAGGGCTGTCCCACCATGGGCTTTCCCGTCTGGGTGGTCGGTCGTATAAGTTCTGTACCCTGGTATATTAATGTATTTTCGTGACGTAAGTCGTGTTTCTGATATAAGTGCGACGTCAACATTTCTATTATTGAGAAGTAACGTCAATTCGTCTTTGTGTGTATGTACTCCGTTGGCATTCCATAAGAGAACTGTGAGGAATTTGCTGGTATGGGAATTCATGGTTGAGGTACAGGAAAGCGGGCAATTAGGGCTGTAATGAGATGAATGAGGGGATTTAACATGGACTCCATCATGGATTGGGTTCTGGCAAAAAAGGTTTCCATGATAGTGTACATCTCGGAGGAAGTAGGAGGTGGAGAGGTTTTGGAATCGGCCGCGTGACGTTCATGCGGTGGTGGCTGCTGCTGAGGGGGTTATCTCTGCGGCAGTGGCGGGATTCTGTCTTTCAGCTGGTCCTGTCTGGCGGCATAGGAGTAAGAGAGATTCTCCTGAACGTACCTTACTGGAGCACTTGTGCAGGGCTGGTGCTGGACCGGTTGTCCTCGCTGGAGTCCTTGCTGACGTTGATTTGAGGGCTCCCTCTGAGACTGGGACTCGCTGTCGTTTTGCCGAGAGTCCTTGCTGGCCTTGGGCCCTGGGAACTTGCTGGCGTTGACCTGAAGGCTCGCGCAGCGTGCGTTTCCTCAGCTGCTGATATGCATTGCAGCCTTTATAGTTAGCAGGGTGACTCTTGGAGCAGAGAGCACAGGTGGCTGGAGTGTACCTGGTTTTCTGGCAGTCTCGGCTCTCATGATTTTCCCCGCATTTGACAGAGCGAGGGAGTTGGTTACAGTTGCTCTTAGAGTGACCATATTGTTGGCATCTGTGGCATTGAATTATGTCACGGCGAGGGTGAGGCTTTTCTACCAATACTTTTGTATGGTATAGGTCTGTGAGGTCATAAATGGAGTTGACATTTGTTGTTCTCTCCAGATCTACAGAAAATAGCGGGAGTGGCACTTTATAAATTCCCTCAGTTCCTTGCCGGGTGTTAAGGACATTCAGAACACTTTCCGGTTTGAACCCGCGCTCTAAGAGTTCTTCTGCTATTGTCTCAGTGGAAATTGTGTGGGGAAGATATCGAATAACTATTCAAAGTACTCGGTTTTCTTGGAGTTGGTACGAGTGGTACTCGGCTTTTGTGTCTTTTACTATAGCACGGTAGGAGTCAGGAGTGTTAGGATTAATTTATGCATCGGACTGTCTGCTAAAGCAATTATAATTTTGCCTGCCAACTATTTGGTCGTAAGTTGTGTGCACATTAAATGGAATTTTTTAATATTTTTGACGAATATTAGTGGGGGCTTGGGAATTTCAGGGGTCGTCGTCGTTTCCATTGCGTTTTCCTCTGTGGGGAGAGCGCTGAAAGGGTTTGGCGTTAAGAACGGCGATTCAGTGAAGGCCGGGGCATTATTATTCTGTGTTGTGTCACTGAGGCCTGCGAGATTGGTCGTCGAAATATTTGTGTTATCGCCTGTCGAGGATGACAGTGTGCTGCTGGACGAGCCCTCATGACTCTGGCTAGCAGCGGGTCGCTGACGTCTGGTTCGTGGAGAACTCAACGGTGAGGGCTTCCCGAAAAAAAAAAAAAAAAAAGTTAAGAGGCGGCTGGTTTCGAACTCGTGCCCAATCGGATTGAGCCGGGACTTCCAGTCAAAGAGACGGCCTTTCATCAGACCCAGCCACGGAGGCTGTCTACCTAATGTCACTTTCTCCCGTACTACTCTCAGTTAGGGCTAATCTAATAATACTTCTAAATTATTTTTTCCCCGATCATTTATTAAGCTGGCTAGGAAAATACATTTTGACATTTCTGCAGGTTGTGCTGAATGGATTGGCTCTATTTTTGGTAACAGGGAAGCAATTTGAGTATAGCCAAATTGCAACCCCGCGCAAGACGATTTCTTCTCTTTCTCTGGCTTGTGTTTTGAAATGTTCAACCATTTTTATATCATATATTATAACTATTCCCTTTCTCTATGGTTTGAATCTCACAGCTTGTTACTCTGGGAACCCTAATACCATATTTTTTGCCATGGTCTTGTTAAATGGAATTCCGAAATCATTTGGTACCCAATAGAAGTCAATTTTATCTTTTGACATCATAGATTATTGATAGAATCTAAAAATTCCAAGAAGAATGGTTTATTCTGAAAAGATGTTTTAGAGGGCTCCGTTGTGGGGAAAGGGAACAGGGGAAAATGAAGATTTCGGCATTGCTTTGAGTTGAAAAAAATTTAATACTTAGAAATGGCTGTGAGCTCAACTGATTAGGGTGGAGTGGAAGTGGAGTAGGGATTAAATTTAAATGTATACAGTTCCAAATTCATTATAAAGGGTAATTCTACGTCATCGCTGCTTTTCAAACTGTCTGTAAAGAGTTTATGTGCATCAGGTTTACGTTTGTTTGTTTTTTGTTTGGTTTTTATTCAGAGAAAATAAATAGGGTATTCGTATTATTCTTGAGGTACATTGCATTTGTTAAAAATGTTTTTAAAATGGCAATCATATTGCCTTTGAAAGCTTTTTTTGATGTTATTTTCAAATTTTAAATCCAACACAGTCATCGAAAAATGGCGTTTCCATTACTAGAAGGGGGTATGTCCCTCCGATATCTGGTATTTTTCTCTGGAGAGGGGGCTACGCCGAAGAACAAATTGATAACGGGGAAGGAGTTCGTTCTTTTTTATTTCCTCCTTTTGGAGTAAAACCTGTTATATTCTGTTTTAATAGGCGAATTGACTTTCTTTTTTTTAAATTTACAAATACATAATTATTTATTACAATACGTTGTCAATGTTAGCTAGATTAAGAGCTACATCGTAGAACTATTTTTACACTTCATACTAACATTTTCATAATATCTCTTAATTAATTGAGAAAACTAAAAAAATAAGGCAAAGACAAGGAATAATTTGGTATGTTTATTTTCATTTAAAAACTTTTAATTATGAAATTTAAACTGAGGAAATTTAATAATTCAAAATTCAAAATGAGCACTTATTTGTTAATTGATAGGGTTCAAGAGCTACTGTTAAAGATTTGGGCTGTAAATTAAACAATGTGTTAGATTCAATAAAAGAGAAACATTCATTAAAATATTAAAAGTAAGTAAAATTTTTAAACAAGTATAAAATATATGATTATTAGATATTTTTTGTTGGGGTTTGGTCAAGGTAGATCCAAAACATACACATTTTTAAAGATTTGTATTTTTGAAATTATCTGCCGACGTTTCTGCTTACATTGTAAGCCATCTTCAGGGCTGTCATGAAGGCGAGAGAGGACGTCGTATCATCAAGTTTCCATTTTCATGACCAATTTTTTTTTTTTTTTTCATTATTGTCATGAAAATGGAAACTTGATGATACGACGTCCTCTCTCGCCTTCATGGTAGTCCTCAAGATGGCTTACAATGTAAGCCGAAACGTTAGCAGATAATTTCAAAAATACACATTTTTTAAAATTTTATTTTTTGAATCTACCTTGACCGAACCCCAACAAAAACATCTAATAATAATATCTACGGTCGAAAAACTCTCCATTTGAACTTAAATATAAAATATATAACTAGAGGATTGTCGGAAATTCGGTCATGTTAGTTGTACACTTAATAACTAATTTGTAACGAAATTAGTTTTTATTTTAGCTAACGTTTTGACCTGAATTACAGACCTTTATCAGGGGAGAAAGAGAGAGAGAGAGAGAGAGAGAGAGAGAGAGAGAGAGAGAGAGAGTGAGAGAGAGAGTCGTGCTCAACTGAGTTTACATCGCGGCTCGAACGTTTTAATTTTAGACAATTAGTTTTTAATTGTTCAACTACCCTGACCGATTTCCCGACAATCTCTTTATAGAACTTGACGGTCAACAATTCATTCCATATTGATATAAAATATATGTTTCTGTAAAACATAGTTTGTATATTATAAATCTTAGGGAGATGTAGCACCATAAAGGAGGTACTACTTGTAGGTCTACATGATAAAGAAGGAAGCTACCCCAATGAATAGATAATGAAATGGAAAGCTTCAGACAACCGACATCAGTTCTACCAAGATCCTCTGCCGGTTATTGCATACCTTCCAATATAAAGACTCAAGGAGATTCTCTAAATTCTTCGAGAAGCTTGTGAAGTCTGATGCGCTGATGGCGTGCCGAAGGGAAAGTGCACAACCAATTTACAGCCAACGCACGAGACTTTGAATGAGGCCCTGATGAAGAGGAAGGCCCGAAGCGTTGAAAGTTCCCTAGCGCCACACATTCCGGGAATAACGTAGGGGAGTTAACTCCACTTAGTTCTAATGAAATGATGGCGGGCCCTGAGTCGCCTTCCCACATGGAGATTAACTCATCTACCTTGGTCTTCCAGCCCGCAGACTCCGAGTCTTCCTATCTTTTGTAAAACTCACTGGCAGAGTCACACACAGACGCGCAATATTCTCATGTAATGCGGAAATTCGAGAACTACTCGTTCATCCACAACTAAACATTCCCAATTATTTTAGGGCTTAGTGAACTTAGTCATAAGTCTTTAAACCCTAAGCTCTTCCCATTTAGTAAATTTATAAAGACAGTTGGATAATTACACGACCCCCCATTGGAGAATTGCACTGAGTAAATTGAAGACAATTAAAAAAATTCTTTGTGCATTTAGCCTAGAGTCGGCCCCAACCGGCCTGTTTAGGAAGGGACAATCTTTCCTCACCGACTTCAGTTAGCATATTAAACCCTCTCATTGATCAAGGTCTTAAATAGTTTTATCAAAATTTCCTAGTCACATAGCACTTAATTCGTCACATGCTTTATGTAGGGTTTAATATTAATACCCCCAAAAGATTTTATATGGCACATATCATAATAAAATTAGTTTTTATGGAAATTAGAATATAGCTATGAAATTTAGAGTTTACCACTGGGTTGATGCAAAGTTCACCAATAACCAGGCTATCTTTAAGTCACAGTAAAATTGTAAATTACCTACTAATGTGATTTCTTTTAAAAACATATCATTTGCAGCTTTTGCATGCACTAAACTGACAACTAGATCAATGCCTCGATGCCTTCATTCATTGCTTGTTTACCACTCTTGCTCCTGCTCAGAAATGACTTATGGCCCAAGAGAGTTACCAGGGTCCAGGCTTCAGGGAGCAACCCTTCAACAAATGTCAACAGCTCAGAAGCATTTCCAAATAAATGACTCTCAGTTACAATTGATATTCAGATTCGATCAAGAAATTATGTAATCTTAAAGGGAAAAGTCCACCTATTTGTGGAGGGACATTTGCTATCGAATTAAATATCATTTATGCACTTCACAGCGGTGGTTCAAAAGCAAGTGTAGCGACCAAAGTGTACCTATTCATCATCGGTGCCCGAAACTTCAGTCCACCTGTTGGGACCTGGTCCTCACAAAATGTTTCTAGTCACTCGACAACATCACAAAGTAAATCACCAAATCATGAGGCTTCTAGAGCTATGAGGAGTCACCTGTCGCAAATAAGTCCACACAGCATCAACAACTGTGTCGCGAGATTGCACTGATATAGTGGCATTTTCTAAAATTAGGAAGATGAACTTGTCCTAACCTTAAATGAAATCTAATGGTGACAAGCTGACTCTGGTTAATGAGGTGAAAAATTTGAGAATTTATATCTGAAGCATTCCGCGCCTGAAGAAAAATTAAATTAAATTAAAAAGTGTGGAGAGAGATCATACAGTGTACTAAAGTCCCTGTACACATGTTCTCATGTAATATCGGTATTTAGTATCGGGCCTCTCTATACCACTCTATTCATCCTAAAGTCTCTCTATAGAATTTAGGATGAATATTAGTGGATCATTTCTCACTCGACTCTCTGAAAATTTTTCAAAATGTTATATAAGGAGGACATTTTTCTGAGCACATTTGCATTTGATTTTTATTTTCTGTAACAAATAATTTATCGATTATCTAAAATTTTATAGATTAATTTAATCTTCCTTCAATAAGTGACCTCTGGCATTATATTAATATATTAATAATTAAATTCTGATTAGTTTTACCAAAGGTTTCTATTGTTTTGATTTTATTGTGACTTTAATTTTATTTATAACAAAAATAATGTATTGTTGGATAAATTGATATGCTGTATTTTAGCATATTATTGTAGCTGGGCATAGTATAGCAGATAGTATGTGAAATTGCTCCTATCGCCCCTGGCAATAAACCCCTCAATATAGGAAGCGTGGGCAAATTGACTCGCAGCATACCTGGATCGTTATTTGATTGCAACACCCCCCCAGTGTACAATCATTCGTAGCTCAGTTTTTGCAGAATTACTTAATGCACTTTATTGAATATTCTTTACTGCAACATTCACAGAATTTAGTTTAATCAAGATGTAAAAGTATTTAAAAATAAATAAAAGGAAAATAATTATTAATAATATATAATTTTAAACAAGAAATCAGTATATTAAGATCTATTAAATTTGTAAGTATTTTTATAAGCTCCATAACTTTCAACAATATATTTACATTTTAAACAATATGCTTATTTTAAATTATTATTATGAATAAAGTACAGCAATGATAAAATATTTTGTAGAATTTCAAGAGTAGAAAGCATGGGTAGACAACGAGGCCGGCAGTGGAAAGGAAGGGTGATACGGTGGAGTCATTTGTCTCAATTTGAACCAATCAAAAACAGCCTTTCCCTTTAAGTGAGAAAAATTCACGTCAGAAGCAGTCTAATTTCAGTGGGGCCGTAAGACAAAGAAATTGCTACACTGACCTTACTTCTTACCGCCCTTTTAATTTCCATGAGTTCAAAAAGAAAATTTCTAAAATAAAATACAGCCTGGTAAGTGAAAATAATGTTTTTTAGATATTCTGTTGTTATATTCTGTTAATGTTGAATATTTATTTTATTAAATACAAATAATGCAATTTTATTTACTTTATTATTTTTATGATTAATTTATTATTATATTTATTAACTCAAATACAAAGATTCGTTAGTTATCCACCAGGTGTTCAAACAGCTGTTTACCGTTTTCAGTATAAAATCTTGGTCACAATTTCATATATATTTTTCTTGTGATATTTAATCCCACGTAAATTTTAACTATTTTTAGTGCAAGGGAACAGAATAAATAATCTTAATCTTGAATACCAAAACACTTTCTGGGAACTTTAAATTTAGATAATTTATTTCTAATAAAATTGTATTGTTTGTTACTTTATTTTTAATGTAATACACACATACACAAACACAGATATATATATATATAAATCAAGAACAAGTGAGGTAGAGAGTGCAGTGCACACACAAAAAGAAAAAAATCACAAGGAGTAAAATTTTGNATTATCGGGTTTTTTTTTTGTTTTTTTTTTTGTATATATTGCGCCTCAATTGCCTCAACGGTCATTAGCGCTTAACTATTATTGTAATAATTTTTATCCAACTAACAAGAACAATCCTCTGAACAACTAATAATAATGAATAAATAAATAAACAATAATCTAATAGTAAATATAAAATTCAATCAAATTAAAATAGTTAAGTTCATTTAATGGTAAAATGTCACTTATATTTAGAACTATCACTAAATTTATTACAGAAAAGTAAGTTTTGTATATAGATACATATATTTTGGTACAATTTGATGTATTCAATTTTCTTGTTGAAATTTTTATTTTCTCGTAACATCTTCCTTGGATCCCCTTTTAAGCCAAACATTTGCTTTGTTGTTTTTAGTTGGGGACACTCGCATGTAATATGGTCCGCCGTGAGATCCCCACACAGGGCACATGCTGGTCGTCGCCTACCAACTAGATGGTAATCTAGACGTGTATGTCCTATATGTATCCTCGTGATGACAACTGCATCTCTTCTTGGCAATTTTTCATATGAGACCGAAGTCCGGACTTGTGGTGATATAGATCGCAGTCGTGTTGAACTTCTGTCCCATCTTTGTTGCCACAGATTCCATATTATTCTTTTTATATAGTGATTTTCGTTTTTGAGATGTGTGCATGTATCCGAGGATACTGGTAGCAATGCAGCTTCCTTTGCTAGGACGTCAACTTCTTCGTTTCTCATTATCCCAACGTGGCTGGAGGTCCATAGGAGTTTTATATTTATTTTTCGTGAGTTGAGTTCTTCCATCAAATTTTGAATTTCGCACAGAAATGGATCCNTATCATAAATTTAAATTATACAACAAAATAGAATTATTAATATAGAGAAAGATATTGAATTATATATTATTATGCAGTAATCTTATTACAATAGTTACTTATTTTATGTAGATTTTACAAGGGAATACTTGTTAGGCGCCTACGAAATTGTGTAAGCCTACTGTAAAAATTAGGCTGGGGATTTCCATGGGAACCTTATCTCCCCAGACGGGGTGTTATCTTTGGGGGTGGGGTCGGCGGATAACAGCGGTTTGCTGGATACCCTCTGTAAGATATTACTGATTCTCACGCCACGACATTGGAGAGTGGCCCCCGTAATTTCTCCACCATCTGTTCGGGGCAGAGCCATCAGTCTTGAGACGCGAGCAATAAAGCTGTCTTCCTCTTCTCGTTCTGTCTCACTCCAGTGCAATTAAATGCGAGTACTTGTAAAAGCTTGAGGTACTTACAATAAATTTAAAAAAAAACTCTTTTTTTCTCTACGTCAGTTTTTGTAACATAAGTCAGCCTTAGTTTGAGC
Source organism: Oncopeltus fasciatus (assembly GCA_000696205.2). Lineage (NCBI taxonomy): Eukaryota > Metazoa > Arthropoda > Insecta > Hemiptera > Lygaeidae > Oncopeltus > Oncopeltus fasciatus. The sequence continues at coordinate 35,324 of KZ807545.1, read as the reverse complement.
AACGGAATAAGATAATAAAGTTTTTGAATTTCTTATTGAAAATAGGTGAAATAGAACATGACTCCACAAGCAAATTTCAAATTTCAAATTCAAGTGAATAATTTGCCACTCCTAACAGTAAAGTTATCCATTTTAAAGCAGAACGCCTTCAGCGAATTCAAATATATCTCTTACTCCCATTCCTTCACTGTTTACCCAAATTGCACTGACAAAACATACCTTTGCTAAGTTTCGTTAATTCAGCTCCAAGTGATATAATTTCAAAAAATTTAATACAAATATTTAAAAACCTAACAGAATTTTCTTAAATTATTCAAGTATACAAGTACAACAGATTTATTTATCTTTATTAACAACTTGTATAGAAATATGATACGAAGGAAGTAATAAGTATTTTTTTAAATAAACTTATGAAAAAACATTACAGCCCAATTGTCCTTCATTGAAGTAGCTACAGTTTATTTAAATAAAAATTACTTTAAATTTTTACAATATATACTTCAATCATGACTGTATTTCAGCTATGAGTGCTTCATCAAGTCCAGAATCAGCAAATTTATTTATGGACTTCTTGATAGAAAACTTATTATGTACATAATAATCCATAAGCAAAACAAATTGACTTTCATGGACGTTGCGCAGGGGATAAAATTGTAATTTAAATGTAGAGTTTTTGACCTCCTTTGACATTATTGAGTTATCAACCTTGACTCTACCCCAGCAAATCCTCTATTGATAAAATATTAGTTTTTTCGGGATTAGAAAGTTAAGTGAGTGCCTTCTTTAATTATTTAAATAATAAGTACGGAGGAGGATTTAAAATACGCAAAACTTAATTTCTTTGTCTTGGAGATTTCAGAAGAGGGAATATCTCACTCCTTTATCATCTACTGGAAGCCTGTCACAAAAGACATTATCATTCAATGGGATTCTAATCACCACTATAGTAAAAAACATATTTATCCCTCATTTTATGGTAAATACATAATACTCCTTTTAGCCTAGAAAACTATAAAAATTTACTCGAGAAGTTTTTTGCCATTAAGGATTTTTGGAACATCATAGACAAACAATCGATCATTTTTTGTGACACATACTTTTATTACATAAAATATATATCTCTTATAATATATGAAGGATATAGGAACTATCGTTTCGCCTATAAATTAATTAATAATTTAAGCTCCATAACTTTCAACAATATATTNCGAACAAGTGTGATAATCGGCATTACTCTCAATCCCTATAAATTTAGAAGACCTGTGGTTGCCTGTAAGGGTTTCGAAGTCCTCGAATTAATTATTCTTCTGCTGTTATTCTTTTAAGCCCTTGAATGGAAGATTAGACGTTGACTGTGATTCTTGATGTCACCTGCATCTATCTCTATCGGCAGTTTGCTTCGACAGAAAATTCGACTTATTATTACCCTTTAAATTTTATTGATAAAAATATTTGACTATGTTTACTTTTGATTTTTGTTTACTTTGTAAAATATAAAAAAAATATATATTTGCCAATTTAATAATGAAGGGCAAAGTATTTAAGAAATCGCGTTCAATTTAATTGTTTTTAGAGGTCATGTTTGTATAATACGAATGATTTTTTAGTATTACATAATTTATTAAGAATAAAAAAATTATTTATTTCTCGTTAACCTAACTATTTGAACATTTTAGATTTAAATAATGTTCAAAGCATTGTTTTAATTTTAATTATCATTGGTTTTTGATGAGAAAGTTCTATTTTGTTGAGACTCCTTTCAACAGCTTTCCCCCAAAATTAAGAGTATGGTTCCTGGTGAACATCCCACTCTTTGCGAGATTACGGTACAAATGGTTAAAATTTCCAATATGAAAATATGTTTTTAGAAAGTAAAAAGGAAAAAGATAAACAATTTTTAGTGCAAGTTCCCTCACACTAAAAATTGTTAAAATTTACGTAGGATTAAATACCACAAAAAAAATAATATTTGGGAAAAGATAAAATTTAAATGAAAAGATCAATTCAGATTTCTGTTATCTTACCAAATAGTTTATGCAGAATTGTAAATATTTGTTGTTCTTGAATAACACTAAGTAATAAAAATTAAGTGAAAAGTTATATTTTGTACGTATTACATAACATTAGAAATTGATAAGAAATAAAATTGCAAGATTACTTCATTTTGTAGCACTCCTGATTTACATCTGCCCGTTATTTCATAAAAGACGGGCAGAAAAAATCATTTTTGAAAGTAAAACACAAATATAAAATTTTGTATGAGGTGCAATTACATAAAGAGTTCGGAGCACGAGAAATAAACTTTTTTTTTTTTTTTTTAAATTGTAGTTAAGAAAGTGACTTTGATCGATTTTTTCGGGGATTATGGAGAAAAATACACGATAAAATTGAAGACTAGAGGGGGGGGGGATGCCCCCCTAATGGCCACTTTGTCATCGATCACCTGTGGATATGCCGCAGTGCCGCACCCTTCGTTCTGTGCTCATCTGGTTCTTCTCCGCGCTGAGACGGACCTCTCCCTAACCTAGCCGAAGTGATTGGATCTCAAGTGACTTCCAGCTCGGGGGTAACCAACTGCTACATTTCTTATGTTTAACCGAATCTCTTTGAAAGGAGAGTCTCTGACAGACCAGAAAGAGTGTCAATTGGAAATGGCAATCAGAAGGATGTACTATAAGAAGGACAGACTTCTACCTGACTCGAGCTATTACAGGACACGGAACAGTCAACAGTTATCTTTACAGATTTAAAATTAAAGTTTCTTTTGTGACTTTACACACAAACAGACAGACCAACATTTGATATACGACTGTACACTACTTACTGACTACAGAACAGAACTAACAAGAAAGTTACTACTGAAATACGGTAAATGGACAGTAGAAGCAAATTTATTGATGAACAAATTACTACCAGAATTCAAAACATTTCTTAAAAATTTTATAAAATCTCTCTTGAAAAAATTAAACACATAAATGAGAGATACTCATAATTAAATTATCACGTTGAGTTTATATTACATATATAATTAAAACCGTATATTTATTTAAATATTTAGTCTTGTATAGTTTTTTCTTTCTATTCTTCCTCATATTTCTAATTGGTTTCCAAGTTCATTTTTTCATTTTCTTTATTATTTTTGTTATAATTCTTCTTTTATCGTTCTTTTGTTCCCTAGTTGATAGTTATTGTTTGCTTTATTATATTTTTGTTAATTGTATATTGTAATCAACTAATGTAATTATTTACTATACATGTACATTGTATACAATATTTGCATGGTATGTAAAGATTAAACTCCCATATGTCATGAGCAAAATAATCAGTAGGATGTATACGATACGTGAAGAAGAATGAATAAATTGTTATTAGTACGTTGCAACTACGTCTATTTCGTGAAATTTATCAGATGCATCGACGCCGAAACATGTTAAAATTAAGTGTTTTATTTTACAATGTAAAAATAAATTTCGCCAGCACATAATAAATATTATGTAATCACAAATAATTTATATAAATATTACATGTGTAAGTGTTAGAGAGATAAACATTAAGAGAATATCTTTCTTGTCATTGTCATGTAAATATATTTTTTTCATCGTATTACTGTATTCCCTATGTATTTTGCCTATAGTGATTTGTTTACGATTGCCCCTATGTGTATACGATTGTGTACATAGTCTGAAGTTCTTTATCTTGGTTGTCACCCGACAACGTTTGTGTCGCTGTATTGTAAGTTTGAACGCTCTTATTTTGTGTGCAGTGATTTGATGTCGGCCCGAAAACGTTTCTTTCTCAAGGGAAAAAAAATCATAAACTGAATATTTGCATGACCATCATTCAATGCAATCTAAGACGAAGAATTTAGTTCCGTCTACGCTGAAAGTGAGAAATTCTTTCTGTCTTCATGTTCTACAGGCGAAAAAGTGAAGCAGTTTGATATGTTGAAGTCAGGCATATATGATCCCGGGCCTCCATATGATGATGACCGTTAAAACAGTTTAGAGGACTCGGTTCCTACTATGCTATTGACGAAAATCTACTTGTATTGACTTATTGAAGAAATAAAGCAAACGTGAATAACTTGATTTCCTTGAGTAAATTCTAATTTTTTTTAAAGAGTATAGAGTAGTGGGAATGGGAAGAGGAGAAAGAGAATTAAGGATATTACGACTAATATAATAACATATTATGAAGAACGTAATCACAGCAATTTTCCTTGAATTTAACCCGAGAAGTAATTTTTATGTGCAATTTAAAAAAAAAAAAGACCGTGCTGTAATTATTGCTCAAATTATTCCACAAATTTCATTTGAATTTTCAGCGTACTGTGATGCATGGAAATCCCATAGCTAACGTATAGAGTAAACAAAATGCAAATTTGTGATTTTTAATCACATTGTTTGAATAGGTTTTAGAGCATACTAATTGGAAAATTAAAAATGCATTGAAATTTTGTGTCTTTTGTACTTCCAGTGCATCAGGATAAAGAATATGTTATTGCCTATCAACAGTGCACCTCTGACAACCTCTGATAAAAAATGATGCAGACTCTAGGTTGTGCATTAATTTGTCTCATAAAGCTAAAATATAATAAAAAAATAGTTTTTTGTCTGAGCGTTTTTGATCTCACCGTCGACTTAAATTATTGATGATTGCACTGAAGCAAAAATTGACTATAATAAAAAAATAGTTTTTCTTCTGAGCGTTTTTGATCTCACCGTCGACTTAAATTATTGATGATTGCACTGAAGCAAAAATTGACTATAATAAACTTATATTTTCTTCCTACCTGATTCTTAGAATTATTAGCTATAAATTTCAGAATTAACTCCATATGCTGTGATGATGAATATTCTTTGACATAAGGGTGATTAATATTATTTAAGCTTAGGAAAATTAATGTCCATCTACTCAAAGGTAAGGTTAGAGAAAAGTTTTCTTTATCAAATATTTTTCAAAAGAAATGTAAAAAATAATTTGATATTTCAAATTAGTATTTAAATTTCTAAAGAAATAGTAATACTAAATCATTTTTTTTTTTCAAATAAACCTAAAGGAAAATGAATATATTTTATAAATTTGCCAACTTGTAGTAGAAATGCTAACAAAAAGAGAATACCAGATTCATTATTTATAAGTAGTAATATATAGTATTGTATTAGGCATAGATTATTAGTCCTTAACATACAAATACACAAACTCTCTTACTTAGTATATATACTCTCTCTGCTCCTGGTTAATTATAATAACATTTACTTCCGTATGTAAAGTTTTTTCCGGGTTGGACCGTGTAAAGTTTTTGATGGTTGCCGAGCTTTCGCACATCCTGTGATGGCTTCTTCAGGGCTGAATAGAGAATGAGAGTTGTCTTCAAATCCANTATAAATTTTATTTTCAAAAAATAAAAAAAAAAAAAAATCATGTTTTTCATGAAATTTTTTAATGGTTTAGGTTTTAGGTTCTCTTTGTTCCGATAATACATCTTGTTCAATAAGAGCTAGATCCATTAAAATTAAAATGAATAATTTAAAGTTTACATTTTTATAGCTAAAATAGCCTGCAACTACCTCGTGTTTCTGCTGTATATTTTCTGTGCACTTTCTGTCTGTAAAGTGGTGAAAGTGTAGGTTTTCAGTTGTGTCTGTCGGTGGATGGTGGTATTTTCCTAGTCAGTTCGAGGTCGAGAGATGGCGGGTATCCAGATCCCCTAACCATCCCTTAGCAGTGCGTCTGTGTGCATTATGACTGTATTTCAACATGCATTTAAAGTTTACATTTTTATAGCTAAAATAGAAGTCGGTTGCCTGCAACTACCTCGTGTTTCTGCTGTATATTTTCTGTGCACTTTTTGTCTGTAAAGTGGTGAAAGTGTAGGTTTGCAGTTGTGTCTGTCGGTGGATGGTGGTATTTTCCTAGTCAGTTCGAATTCGAGAGATGGCGGGTATCCCGATCCCCTAACCATCCCTTAGCAGTGCGTCCGTGTGCGTTATGACTGTATTTCAACATGCATTTATCAAATTTACAAGTATCGTTTCTCTCAATGGATTACTCTGTCCTGAGACGCTTTGTGAGATTGTGCGACACTGTGTGACAGCTGCTTATCTGTGTTTCTTCGTCCGTTTCAGTGAAAGCCACTGTCTGATTATGGTGTCTGAGTGTGTGTTAAGTTGTCCGCTAATTATGGTATTGTCGTTGTACTCTGTTAGTTTGTATGGCCGGGTGTGTATTATGTTTTGAGTTTCTAGTTCTGAGTTTCCCAAAGTTTGTCTTTTGCAAGTCTTTCCATGTCAGTTTGTTTACTCCGCTGGAAATATTCGGTCCAGACTTACGTTTGTGTGGATTCCGTTTCAATCGTCTGTCCCGAGTTCTGCTGCTATTAATTTGTTTTGTCAGTCCGCCTTGTTCTGCCTGTTGCTGTATTCCCGATACAGTTTGTCAATAGTGATTCGTTTGAGCCCCTTATTCAGTGAGTTTTGTGATGTCATTTCTTGTCATCTGTATAGTTGCATCGAGATCTGTTGTTTACGAGATATTTTACTACCTTGTCGTCCTCATCCGTTGTGTATGTCTGTATGACTATCTCCACTAAATTGTCTTGTAATAAGAAAAATATATTATCTACACACATTTATATATATAATATCTGAGGTAAAAAAAAGAGAAGAAAACCTCTCCATTTTAACATATAAATTATAATGTTTCATTGTGTTAAAAACAATAAAATAAATAATTAAAATTAATATTTACCTGAAATTTTAACTATAGTTATACGTATAGTAACTATGAAGCAGAATGGCTAACCTTTTTTGCATACTTTCTGTTCATTCACATTCATTTATAGAAATAAATGTAAGAATTTTATTTTATTTTTAGGATTAATTGAATACATTAGTATAAACGGATGTGCATTCATGATATTTTCATAAAAAAAAAA
>KZ807545.1:15987-27150 GCA_000696205.2 Oncopeltus fasciatus | reverse complement strand
ATATATTTAATAATAAATAAACAATAAATTAATATAAATAAACTCGACAGTCCTTAGTTGCGTGTGACATTCAGTATATCCACACACATGCACAAACTGTTAATCCCTCACGTGACTTTATTCACATAAAATATTTTAGCGTGACTGGATAAAATTAGGGATGCGTGTGACGCGGAAATGTAGTCACTGCCGGCAAGTTCTCTATGACATCCATCTACTTTCCGCTGGTCACTAGATCGCTGGAACCAGGAACATAATATAAAGGGTCGGAGTTTTGGACAATGATTCTCCTCGAGATTGCTCGAAGGTGGTTCGAGACCTGCAATGTTGGAGCTTAGAGAAGATGATCTACTTATCACAACATGTTTCAGCGATAGTCTGTCCTCCCGATGATTGCAAACAAATAATTGGGTAGAATTACGATCTTAGTTAAAATTAGTTAAAAACTGTATATGTTTTTTTCTTTCTATGGCATGCTCTAGGGTTAGTAACTGTTAGCGTCCGTATTTCAGCCTAATGTACATATGAACTTGCAAATAAAAAATAATAGTGGTTTTAAAAAGATGTAAAATTGCAATCAAACTAACTTTTAAACATACGAGGTATATAATGTATATTTTAATTTTCGACTGTCGGCATGACTATACCACTTCAAGATATCGGATGTCACTGTTGCTGCAGGTTCTTGCCCTTACCTCTCCTCCCACATGCCCTCTAAGACCCTCAAAGGGCTCTCAATCTTGTCACACATTGTGCATTAAACAGCTGTCGGCCACTCTATGCCCCGCGTACCCGTTTATTTTATTCTGCGATTTGGTAAGAAATTTCTTGTGTTTTCAGAATGTTTAGCAGAAACTATTGAATTAACGCAGTAAAAATTTTATTGAGAAAGTTTCCTATTAAAATTTCATTTAAAATAAAGTGATATTTTTTTTTCTATTTCGGCAAGCGTCCTGAATTTTTCTTCGTCTTCCTCTAGATTTATTGATCTTGTAAGAATTCGAAAGATTCCTTCTTCACTGCAGAAGCTTGATGAAGCAGAGCGATTAAGAAGAAGGAGCTGCTACTGATAAAGAAGAGTTTGATAATACTGAGGGCGATCTGAGCGAGGAAGACGTTCATTGCAGTAACGGAGATCATGAAACCAGTTCTGAACAGAGTTGTGAAGATTTCAGGGAAGATAATTTTGACTTTCAAACTCTAAAGGATAACTGAATAACTTGAAAAATAAAGGGAAAAACAATTGTAATGAAAGTATCTTCTGGTCCTAACAATTGTACAGATAACCGTCCGACAGAATATTAATCTTTTTTTAAATATTTAAAATAGACATGACAAAAACTTTGGACTTCTGTTAAAGGTAACACAAAGGAGCATTAATAGATAGTACCAGCATACCAAAAACTATAAGCCCACTGACAGAAGAAAAGTGATGTCCTTCGTAGACATCATATTTTCGAATGGCGTAAAGAAATGCCCACCATGTAAATGTAAAATACTTTGTGACACTGAGGGTAGTCTGTATATTTTTTTCCCGTGTTTATTGCTGTTTGTTATACGATGAGAAAGAAACTAACCCAAGTTCTGTGAGTGAAGTATTAAATTAGAATACCATAACGTTGATGGAAGAAAAGTTTATGTGAAATATAAAAACTACTAAACCAACTAAAATACCTTTTAACATATCAGCCACCATATAATTTGAAATTTAATATTTTATTTTTGTCAAATGCTTATCANTATGAAAAAAATATTACTTATAAAGCAAATTTCTAAAATTTTAAAAGTAATGGGTCTTAAAATATCCCGTTGATAGTTTAAAAGAAAAATGAATTTTATGTAGATCAAAATTTTTCCAAAAAGAGTTTCTTCCGATTTTACGATTTGCTTATCATTTTTTATTTTGATTAATAAAAAATGATAACCTAAATTTAAAAGAAAAATGAATTTATTTAACATTAAATGAATAAATCCAGAAATATGTAAAAGAATCACAATGAATATCGCAAAAACCAAAATAAAAATTAACACAAAAAAAATGAAAATGGGGCATTAGTATTTAGCAAACCCATTAAATAAACAATGATGAGGTAGAGATTAATGAAAATACATTTACCTTTCGCATATAATACGGATAAGCACGGACAAACAGACTTACAAGTTATTATAGATGAATTTATTGAGGTTGGGTGGCTAATGAAAAACATAGAAACATATTCAGAATGAAAAACGAAAAGTGTTCATACACTTTACTTAGTAATAAAAGTAGTACGTACACTTACCAAAATCCTCTGCCAGGGAGATGTAAATGGGACAACGCAGAAGGGATGGATCCAGGCTATGGATGAATCGAATTATATATATAGTAGATGTAGAAAGGGGTGTAGCGGATATTTTGCTCATGACAAAGTTAGAAGGAGATGGCCCGGACTTGGAATATAAGACGGACGAAGATGACTATGAATGGCCGCCCACAGCTCCCATAAACAAACCATCCTCAAAGAACAGTCAAAAATCGGTTAGCAACAGGCCTGAGTAGATAAAATACCAAACGTCTGAATCAGGCATAATTTCATCAGTGGCCTGAGGAAGGCTGACTGATGAAGATGAAATATGAGTTATTCACAAGCTCAATAGCTGTTTCTTCCGCTTCTACGTTGATCAGCCGTTAACTTATCTCAATGTAATATATCCTTGGTAAGTTCACTACCTCTTTATTTTGAATATCATTACTGCATCAGTAGCTGAACTGCGTGTCACCTTACTAAAGGTAAGATGCAAAGGTAACACTCGATTTAATCGATTCTGATTATGGTTTTTTTCCATGTTTACAAAAAATGCCTTAATATTTCCCATGCCTAGTAGTTAATACTAACTCTTCTTATAAGTTGGTTAACGAACTGAAAGCAACCAATGGTACTCCGGGCTGTGTAACTCTAGCCGGTGTTCCAATTCAGCTGGGCAAATGAAAGCCTATGGGTTAGATCCTGCATAGCTACTCATCCAATCCTCCAATGTTATGTATATAATATTAATAAATTGTCCGTTGTATAGTAGGAGTGGAACCTAAGCCACTATACATAATATAAGATGGAAATAGATGAGAACAAGACTTGTTTATGTAACAGGGAGTAGAAGATAGCCAGAGAAGAGTGGTACTTCATAACTATTAGGCATAATAATGTCTTTAGACATAAACGTCTAAAATTATATTTCAATATATTATATGTTTAATTTTGTTTTCACATGGCTTACAATCATGGCCCAATCATTCGATTTTAGATAAAGATGAATTATTTTTCGCTTCTAATAGAAAGCACATCTTTTATCTTAATTACATTATTTAAGTATTATATTATGTCTAATTTATTTTTAGTGAATTCTTCTATATTGTATCAATTTATAACTTCAGAAAAATTTAATTTTTGCGAAATTATTGTTAAAATAATTATCAAACTAAGTGGTTCTAGTCTCAGACCTAGAGATTACATTGAAAAAAAAAAAAAAAACTTTAATTGATACATGTTTGTAATTGAAACATTCTGGACATTGTTCCTGAATTAGTAAAATACACTTTTCGAAGCATTAGCTCCTCAATTTTAGCCAATAGTTGAAATCAACATTGACTGTTAAGCCCCCCAATTTTAGCCACACAGCAAGCAACAGTTTTCTAGAAAGGAGATTTAACTGTCATGGCTTGATCCCTCCTAACTTAAATATAAATTTAAAGATTTCATTGTTTGAAAATAAATTACTAAAGTTAGTGAGTTGTTTTTATGAGCAGGCTGTGGACAGTTGGAAAGTTAGAAGTACCATAAAGTCCAGACGAATTGGTTGGGGCGGTAGGGGGTGTGGGGGTTGAGGGATGAGAGTAAACATTCCTCTAACCCTTCTGGGAGGGGACAATGCAAGCTAAGTGTATAAGGTAATTATACAAAGAAGGTGTGGGAGGTCAGCTTAGCCAAGGAGATCCAAAGTTAAATTAACAGCACAAAGCATCTGGCGGGGAGTTCGCCAGTTTGCGGCCACCTTTATTTGACCGCAGCAACCCTCTCGTTCTGCTTCCGACCCCTCTCCTTCTCCCTTTCTTCCTTTCATCCCCATTCCCCTTTTTTCTTAACTCCCTAAAGCAATAGAAAAGTGAAAATCTCCTCATCATTCAAAAAAATATTTTCAGGTGTTCTCAGGTTTGAATTTTCTCTTTTTTTGTGCCATACAATATGCGCTGCTCCCTTGACGTATTCTAATATAATTTCTTTCTCTCACATACTTTCATAAATACTCCCTTATCCTCTTGCCACACCCGCTTTATATATCTTAGTCCCAACTTCTTTAACCTTAGTCTTCAACTCCACCTCCTACTACCTTCGCCTATGCCTCCTAAAGCACATGACATAAGGCTTCTCCCTTGCTCCATTTCTCGCTTGGTTTCCAATAATTTCCGTTTATAAGAACTGGACTGTTTGAAGAGTATATGCTCGTCAAAGACTATATGAACATCTTCCTCTTATCCTTCGTCCTTAGTGCCTTTCAGAGTGAAGGAGCCTAGGCCCTAGCGTGACAAACCTCTCGATCCCTTGCCATCTACCTCATGTAAGCCAAGCGCTATCCCACACTCTCTCCCAGTCTTCCAAGACTCTCCAGCCATGACAGCCTTGTTATTTTACCAGTAGGTCTCGCCTCGAAGTACTATCTTTGTCCGCTATCTTCACCCATTCTGCAAAAGTATCCGAACCAGAGCAGAACTTATCCACATATTGCCATACATACCAGCATAAGATCTCGTTTTAATTTATCTTTCTTTATAAAACATAAATAAAATACAATACATCTCTAACAGATCTAAAATTATAAATAATTACTCTGTCTTTTTCTTAGGCATTTTGTATCCAGTAGAGAACTTCAACCCTTATGGCAATCAAAATTCCGGTCAACACTCCAGAAATATGTCACCCAGTTCCTTTTTCTTTTTGAATATGATTTTATGATGCTAATTTTCTTTATTGACCTGCCTTCATATATGCAAAAGCCCTAATTTATTAATATAATCGTTAAAAAAAATTATTTTTGAAAATGAAAAGGAAAAGAGGCTTAAGATTTTTGAGATAACGAATTGATTATAAAATATTCCAAAATTTTTGCAGTTTCCTCATAAACTCAGCTGATTTAGGCATTGAATGGATATTGGATATTTAACAGTATGGCCATTCAAATTTAAGGTAAATGAGGATTTTCTTTGATCTGTTTAAAAACTGGAGAGATTTTTTAATATTCCTACATTATGTTCTCATGTTTAGTATATACAAAGAAGGTATCTTATGCTCATATTTATTATGCTTATATAATATATATAAATATATATANGTATATGATATAAAACAAACCAGGAAAAAGCCTGCTTTGCCAGCATATACATACCATATACCAGAGCAGAAATAGCTCCAGTGGGTAGATAACTCACCAACAAAACTCATCTTGAACATTTCACTGCTAGAAGTTTCATTCAGTCAGGACTCATTATATATTCCCTCCAGTCCCTGAAGCATTCATCGGCAAGATATATGTACGTTGCCATGTATTCTAAATATAGTTATTAAGTCATCAAAGAAGGATCTCGAACATAAATGAAACTCGCATACATGACAGCAAAGCATAGTTTTTCCTCCGTATTGCGCATCGACTGCTGATGGTCATTAGCGCTTAACTTGTGTTGTAATAATTCTTATTCTTTGATTTTAAACCCTCCAATAATAATAATACTCCTCTAAACAACAAATAATAATAAATAAATAAGTTAACAATAATCTAATAGTAAATATAAAATTCAATCAAATTAAAACAGTTAAGTTCATTTAATGGTAAAATGTCACTTATGTTTAGAACTATCACTAAATTTATTAAGTACGTTTTGTATATAGATACATATATTTTGGTACAATTTAATGTATTCAATTATCTTGTTGAAATTTTTATTTTCTCGTAACATCTCCCTTGGATCCCCTTTTAAGCCAAACATTTGCTTTGTTGTTTTTAGTTGGGGACACTCGCATGTAATATGGTCCGCCGTGAGATCTCCACACAGGGCACATGCTGGTCGTCGCCTACCAACTAGATGGTAATCTAGACGTGTATGTCCTATACGTATCCTCGTGATGACAACTGCATCTCTTCTTGGCAATGTTTCATATGAGACCGAGGTCCGAACTTGTGGTGATATAGATCGCAGTCGTGTTGAACTTCTGTCCCATCTTTGTTGCCACAGATTCCAAATTATTCTTTTTATATAGTGATTTTCGTCTTTGAGATGCGTGCATGTATCCGAGGATACGGGTAGCAATGAAGCTTCCTTTGCTAGGACGTCAACTTCTTCGTTTCCCATTATCCCAACGTGGCTGGAGGTCCATAGGAGTTTTATATTTATTTTTCGTGTGTGGAGTTCTTCCATCAAATTTTGAATTTCGCACAGAAATGGATCCCTCGTTAACTTGAAGAGCTGTACGAGTCGCTGCATATTAGGACATCAGTTCGATGAATACAGCATTCTTTTAGAGCGTCTATAATCGCCATCAATTCTGCATGAAAAACACTGGTATGAGTGTTATGAAAAACACCATATCCAACCCCATTTTCTGTTTTTGAGCCATCTGTAAATTTTGGTTTCAGATTGTTATAGATTTCCAGTTTAAAAAAAAACAGTTGTCTATATATTTCCGGAGGCTTTACAAGTTTGTTCAAACTATAATCAATGCAAGGTGTCTTTTACCCTAATTTTCTTTATATTTACGATAAATTTCACCAGAACGTACTGTTAGAGGTCTAGTACAAGTTCTCATATTATGATATTTTATAATTACCTCCTGTTTATAAAAGTAGAGAGAGAGGAAATGTTCTCTTTTAGCTCTAATACTAGCAACATAATTGAGAGTAACCAATTTCGCCTTAGATCAGGGGGAAGATGTCCTGATTTAACGTATNGCTTTGTTGTTTGTAGTTGGGGACACTCGCATGTAATGTGGTCCGCCGTGAGATCTCCACACAGGCCACATGCGGGTCGTCGCCTACCAACTAGATGCTAATCTAGACGTGTATGTCCTATACGTATCCTCGTGATGACAACTGCATCTCTTCTTGGCAATTTTTCATATGAGACCGAAGTCCGGACTTGTGGTGATATAGATCGCAGTCGTGTTGAACTTCTGTCCCATCTTTGTTGCCACTGATTCCATATTATTCTTTTTATATGGTGATTTTCGTCTTTGAGATGTGTGCATGTATCCGAGGATACTGGTAGCAATGTAGCTTCCTTTGCTAGTACGTCAACTTCTTCGTTTCCAATTATCCCAATGGCTGGGGATCCATAGAAGTTTTAAATTTATTTTTCGTGAGTTGAGTTCTTCCATCAAATTTTGAATTTCGCACAGTAATGGATCCCTCGGGAACTTGATTAGGATCGCTTGAAGAGAGCTGCACGAGTCGCTGCATATTAGGGCATCAGTTTGATGAATGCAGCATTCTTTTAGAGCATCTATAATCGCCATTAATTCTGCATGGAAAACACTGGTATGAGAAGGCAATGGTACTTTAATGCATCTAAGGAAGGAGTACACCATATCCAACCCCATTTTCTGTTTTTGAGCCATCTGTAAATATTGGCTTCAGATTATTATAAATTTCCAGTTTTTCTTAAAACAGGAATATAAATATTTATATATATTTACGGAGGTGTATCGCGCTTTACAAGTTTGTTCAAAGTATAATCAATGCAAGGTATCTTTAGGCTCTATGGGCTTATAGATGTTTGTATGAACAGCATTATTTTACCCACATTTTCTTTATATTTTCGATAAAGAAAATGTGGGTAAAATGATGATATATATAATAATAAATTTCACCAGAACGTTCTGTTAGAGGTCTAGTACGAGCTCTCATATATTGAAATTTTATAATTACCTCCTGTTCATCAAAGTGGAGAGTGAGGAAATGTTCTCTTTTAGCTCTAATACTAGCAACATAATTGAGAGTAACCAATTTCGCCTTAGATCAGGGGGAAGATGTCCTGATTTAACGTATATTGATTTAGTTGGGCTTGTCCGAAAAGCCCTTATCGCTAAGCGAAGGCCAAGATTATAAAGCCTATCCAACTGAAGCAGCCAAGTTCGTCTCGATGATCCATAAACAGGGCATCCAGATCAAGTCTTGACACAATAAGTGCATCAAATATTCGGAGGAGCGTTTCTCTTTGCGCCCCCCATTTGAGCCTTGACAGGCATTTTATCATTTTTAACGCATTGTTGCACTTAGTTATCAAGTATTGAATGTGGCTCTTCCATTTCAGTTGTGAATCCAAAACAACTCCGAGAAACCTGTGTTCAGGCTTAGTTAAAATTGGTGTACCAGCCATGTTGAGTAGTGGAGCATCATGCTCTTTCCGCAAACTGCTGTTTTGGTAACCGAGAATGTATAGCCTACATCCTCAGCATTTTTGAGGCTTTGTCAATCGCATTCTGCAACCGAGGAATTCTTGTGTCTTCCCGATCATGACATGCGAAAAGAGTGAGATCATCAACAAATAGAGAACAATTTATATTCTCCTGTAGTCCCTTTGGAACTCTGCTTATAGCTATCAGGAACAATGTAACACTCAAGGAAGACCCTTGAGGTATTCCATTTTCCTGTTCTCACTTGGTAGATGTGGTGCTTGACAATCTTATTCTAAAGAACATGTTTTTCAAAAAGTTTTGGAGAAATACTGGCAGACGTCCTCAAAAAACCCCAGGATTCTAGTTGACAGAGGATACCGTGTCTCCAAGTTCGGGCGTAGGCTTGTTTTAAATTTTAAGAAATACAGTAGTCACATGCTTTCGGTCCAGAAAAGCATTCTGAATAACACTTTCCACAGCCGCTAGTTGGTCAATGCAAGAGTATCCACTTCTGAAACCAGCTTGATTTGGAAATAGGAGCTTTTCTTTTTCTAATACGTGTATCAACCTATAATTTATCATATTTTCCATTATTTTGCCAATGCAGCACGACAGGGATATAGGTCGATAGCTGCTTGGTTTATGTGGGTCCTTTCCTGGTTTCAAAATTGGTATTGTCAATGACTCTCCATTCATCCGGGTAGATTCCCAATTTTCACAAGTGGTTATACACTTGTAGTAGCTTTGTTTTTCCTGATATCGGGAGGTGAAATTCATAGGGAATGACATCTATCCCAGGTGCCGACGATCGCTTAACGCCTTTAAGTGACCTGTCCAATTCCTTCATCGTGAATTGTTGGTTGTATTCAAAATCTTTTCTCAGCAAAGCATTGTTAAAGCCTATAATATTAGCGACCCATCGGAAAGTAAGAGGGCCCTGCTTCAGAGATTTTCGACCGAAGTATATATTTTATTGGCCTACATACTACACACGGGTGAATCAAGTCGTATATTCCTCTCTTAAAGATTATGAAAAAATAATAAAAATAGCGTTGTATAGAAATATGTGGAGTATGTATGGTTGTCTTGAACTTTAGTAAAGATGAGCTATCTATAGGTTAAGGCAGAGAAAAAGTCTGAAAAGTTATTACCGATGATACATTTAATAAAGATTAATTTTATTTTAATTTTGTTTTGTAGAGAAAGATAAATTTATGAAACGAGATCTTGGCCTTATCTTAAAGAAAATATAACTATGAGCTTTAATTTATTAGGAGAAAAAAAAATTTTAAATTCCTTCTCTTATTACTATAAATTTGTGTGAGTCTAGCGAGAAACGGAGTGGGAAAGAAGGCTTATTTCTGTGTGAGGCGAAAGAAGATAATAAGGTATGGCCATGGTGGGAGAGAGATGTAAACATGGAGAGAATTCTCTACCCCCTCCTCTATTCGTGTATTATTCCAGCTAAATGGGATGCTGGCTTTTCCTTCTCCGAAAGAGAGAGAAGTAAGAGACAGTGATAGATAGAATGTATTGGAGCAAGGGAGAGGGTGCGACTGACAGGAGAAGGAGAGCTATGCCGAGGAAGAAGGGGGGGTCATAAATTGAAAGAAGGCCTCGGAAGGGAGAAGATAAAATCTGCAATCTCCCCCCTCCATCCGCCATCCGCCATCCGCACCCCGCTCCTTGTCTCTCTCTCCCCCGCCCCAGCATAGGGGTGTGCCCGGTGGCAGAACACATGGTTCGTCATATCAGCCTAATAAGGCGGAGCCTTCTGTCCTGGGCCGGTGCCAGCGCTCGATATCCTCTCTCTCCTTCTTCTTTATCAGGCTATCGGTGGTACTCATCTTCCGACGAACATTCAACTCCGAGCAACTCTCCCCCTTTTCCCCTTCTTATAATTTACGTCAGACGACTATTTTTTGAATTTTTTTTTAAAGAAAATGTATTATGATGTATGTACCGATACATATATATCTATCAGAGATATCCGTGCCCGATAAAACTTGCTTCAAAAATAAATGTATTTAATCGCAATGACTCCACCAGAATAACTGTATTATTTATAGTTTTAATTTCGTAAAATTATGGTTCTATGTATTTAAGCAGATTTCTCAGTAAAAATCAAGCTATTCACGTTAGTACATTTTTTTTTCAATAATTAAATCTTTATTTATTACTTTCAGTAATTAACAACATCCTGTAATTTGATGACATAGAGAAATTAATATAGAAAAATAAAAAATAAATAAATTACAGTAAAAAAAGTAGCAATAATATAAATAAATGGTCATCATTGGGCAGGGAGAAGGGGCCCATCGACCCCACACCCAATAAGTTTAGGCATTAAGGCCCTTGAGGTCGCGAGGCCATCTCCGTTTTGGTCACCAGGGAGGATTATGAGGATTGGAGTCAGACGACAGTGATTGGGCATATAGATTGGGATGAAATTGGAGTTTACTATGGAAGAGTTTGAAGCGGGTGGAGATAAGGTCTTTGACAAAAGGAATATTAAAGTCGTGATGAAGGGTAGAGTTGGACACATAATATGGAGCGTTAGCAATTATTCTAAGAATTTTGGACTGAAAGGATTGTATTCGTTGGATATTGGAAGGCTT
This sequence comes from Oncopeltus fasciatus, assembly GCA_000696205.2. Lineage (NCBI taxonomy): Eukaryota > Metazoa > Arthropoda > Insecta > Hemiptera > Lygaeidae > Oncopeltus > Oncopeltus fasciatus. The sequence continues at coordinate 16,112 of KZ807545.1, read as the reverse complement.
AGCGGCACCCCACAGTTCTGCACCGTAGGTCCAGATTGGTCGTATAATGGTCTTGTAGATGGTCAGTTTATTTTCTAATGTGAGCTGTGAGCGCCTATTTATAAGGCTGTATAAGAGTCCGTGGC
>KZ807544.1:383341-401762 GCA_000696205.2 Oncopeltus fasciatus | reverse complement strand
CACGGCACAGGACTTTCACATTTTGGAAAAAAAAAATTGCCCACCAAGCCATATAAACAACGAATATATTCCATTCACTGACTTGGGCTATCTGCGGATGACGCTTGACAGATGACTTACAAGGGCGTACGTGAGACAAGCAAATATTTTCGGAGCCACACGTGAGTGTAGTGTTCTCTACTTTTGTGTCGTTATTCTTATATCATCTTAATAAGAGGACATTCCCTTCCAGCTTTTTATAGCCCAATAATCCCTTCATAAATTGGATTTATTAAATTTTGAATTCAACTAAAGACAGACATACAATATATATGTATAACTGTTTTATNTATTTTGTTTTCTATCATAGAAGTGGTGGCCAGTTCAATATGAACTCCTTTGCTTGTTTTTTTGGTGTTGATTTTTTGGTACAACGGGAAATTTGGGAGATTTCTAAGATCAGAGGAACAGAAGAAACTTAGCATTAAGTACAGTTACATCTGCAAGATAAATACTTTGCCTAATTGACAAATTTGAGAATCCATTTAGGGCAAATGGTAATAAGGTTCAATTTTAATGTAATGTGTGTTTGAATAGATTAATGAAATAACATCTGACATTAAGCTGAAATAAGACAGCTTCTAAAGGCATGGGCCAAATTGTGTAATTGCATAAGGTATGAGTTATTAAAATCCACTTTAGACTTGAAGAACAGTTGCAAATAGAATTTGTTTCCTGCTCTCATCTAATCAAAATTCTCCCCAATATAGCTGCTAATAGCTAGGTTGTCCTATTTCTTCGAAAATCAGAAACATAGTTTTCAAGTTTTTATTCAACTTAAGTAGAACTTAATGAGATTTTCTATGAGATTTTCCTGTAACTGTATTACAAAAGCTGGTATAGCTACAATAGTCTTGTAACATCAAATGCAAGACCTATTTTGATCTTTTTAGAATCTAGTTTTTAAAATAAAATTCATGTTGATTTTTTGTGATCTGCAAAATTTATGATTTTATATTAGTGCCAGCTAATTAATTTGCATACATAGTCATAAGCACATAAGATTTCTAAAACTTTTTCCAATTTTTTTTTTAAGTGACACACAATGATTCGCTTGCAGAGAGAAGAATCTAAATAGTTTGTAATTTGGAAATAGTTTATTTTCTGAAAATTATGATTCTATCTATCTATATATATATACATATATATGTATATATAAACACTTATGATGTTTGAATCATTGACCAGGTTTTAGATAAAGTCAGTTGGTTATTGAGGACTTTGATCATTATTGTGCACAATAATTTAGTCATTTATCTTGAAATAACCATTGAAATGATATACCATTTGTAGAGGTATTCTAAAATACATAATAAAATAGTCAATTCACCAGCTTCAGCAGACAAGCTAAAGGAGGGGTTAGATGGAATGACACGAAACATATAACATTTGCAAAATTCTTGGGCATAGAAAACTGGATAACTATACTGTAGCATAGTCAGCACCAGGTATTTGTCTGTAATTTCATTGTATCTAGAGTATTCATGCAGTTGAGTTTAAGAGATTTTACATAACCCTCAGTTAGTTTTATATATATATATATATATATATATATATATATATATATATATATATAAACCCTACGTATTTCGGTCTACCCTTCCAGGATGTTCGGACACTTGTTTTCGATACCCCACACAAATAAAATCTGCTCCCTCCCTTTTTACACTCTTCAACATTGAAAAGTTAAGGTGTTATTTTTGTGTTCACGTAGGCTTCGACGGTCGTCAGATGTATTTACCGTTTCTTCTTCCGGGTTGGACCGTGTCAAGTTGTTGATATTTGCCGAGCTTTTGGACATCCTGTGATGGCTTCTTCAGGGCTGAATAGAGAATGAGAGCTGTAAAAGAGAGATTAAAAAAAATATACCACCTGGATTTTTTAAAATCTCTCTTTTACAGCTCTCATTATCTATTCAGCCTTGAAGAAGCCATCACATGATGTGCGAAAGCTCGGCAACTATCAACAACTTGACACGGTCCAACCCGGAAGAAGAAACGGTAAATACATGTGTTATTTTTGTTGTGGTATTTAATCCCACATTATTTTGAAACATTAAATGCAAGGGAATAGAATAAAAATATCTAAACTGTCTCAGTCAGGGCTCGAACCTGGATCTCCTGCTATTCTTTAATTAGTTATCTGTCTAGTCTGGGTGGTGCAATCGGCTAGCACACCAGCCCGGATAGGAGATCCTGGTTCGAGTCCTGGCTGAGAGTTAGATTTTTTATTCTATTCCCTTGCATTTATTGTTTGAAAAGTTAAGGGTGTAACTGTCAGCTAAACCGGATTTTGACAGAACTAACTACTTGAATAAATTTTTAAGTTAGCGAAAGCCAAGTAGTCACACTAATCTTAAAAATGAAAACTTCTACGCTTGCTATGTAAATTTTAAAGCAGAACACACATATGAATGATAGTATAATAAGTTGCTAAATAAATAAAAGTGGTCATGTATAAATAAATGCATTAAGCACGTGTATACAGACAGAGTTTATGCTTATTCTTTATAAAGTGATATTTTTGGATGAAACTTTGAAAAAAATAAAACTTTTTAAATTAGAGAAAGAACAATTTTTCCCAGCGTGGAAAAGGAATACTGGATCTATAAAGATGCCCAGAAAATAATTTTTCCTTAAAAATTCCTCTGATTACAAATGGGGAGTTTTTGAACGGGGAGATTATTAGTAGAGAATTTGTTGGAGTTCGGTCAAAGTTGATCCGAAAAAAAAAAACACAATTTGTTTTTTTGAAATTGTTTTTTTATCAACCTTAACCAGACCACAACAAATTCCCTACTAATTCACCTTCTTACATCTCCCTATTTTTCGATTTTGGACAATCAAACGTTTAATTCATAAAATTGTACACTCATAAAAAAAAATTACATGAAAATATTTTAAGTACAACTGGTTCTATTTTTTCATAGTGATAATAACGTGACATATACATATAGAGAAATGATTTAGGAGGGTTCGTAACTGCTAATTTTAGAGTAACTACGACTCCAGATTCCTGTGATATTTGGGAGGATGAAAGTCGCCGTAGATATAATANCTGGTTCGAGTCCTGGCTGAGAGTTAGATTTTTTATTCTATTCCCTTGCATTTATTGTTTGTAAGGTTAAGGGTGTAACTGTCAGCTAAACCGAATTTTGACAGAACTAACTACTTGAATAAATTTTTAAGTTAGCGAAAGCCAAGTAGTCACACTAATCTTAAAAATGAAAACTTCTACGCTTGCTATGTATATTTTAAAGAAGAAAACACACATGAACGATATTAGTCAGTATAATAAGTTGCTAAATAATTAAAAGTGGTCATGTATAAATAAATGCATTAAGCACGTATATACAGACAAAGTTTATGCTTAAATTCTTTATAAAGTGATATTTTTGGATGAAACTGAAAACTGAAACAATTTTTCCCAGCGTGGAAGTGACTACGACTCCAGATTCCTGTGATATAAAAGGATGAAAGTCGCCGTAGATATAATATATTTTTGAGAATTTTTTTCATTCTGATTATGATCCACATAGCCTTTAGATAGTTGGAATACATTAATAGGTAAAATAACTCATCTTTTCAATGATTAAAAAAAAAGTGGTCAAGATTTTTCAACTCCATATATATGTCAATTTAAACTGTGTTAATTTGAGTGGAGTTTCCAAATTTTATTATTTATCATTTAATGATTGATATTTCCATTTATTTGAGTAAAATGTGCCCTAGATATTGTGCTTAATATTTAAATTAATATTTTTTTAATTGGGAAGACACGAGGAAGGCATGGAAACCGCTGTAGATTTTTAAAATATTTATTGAAAATGAAAAAAAAATTGTTAATTTTTTATAGAACTCTCTTATGTTAATAAGCATTGGTTCGTTCAGCTTCACTACTTATCAGAAAAAAAATTTCAGAAGAAATTTAATTTTGTAAAGTCCTTCAATATTAATTTTTCTAAGACAACTATTATCTTTTTCATGCTATGGAACCCCCGTTACATGGGAGTTTATTTGCTACATCCTATTAAAATAATAAAATGTCTTCCACTAGCAGTTATTAAGTTATTAATTGTAATTCATTATATTCATTGTATTATGAAACAATGTAAGATGCTATTTATTTTCATAACATAGAAACAAACAATTTTTTAAATAATAAATTGAAATAAAATAAAATAAAACTAAATAATGAAGGTATGTGGAAGAATCAGCAGTGAATTAAAATTAATTATGGTAGTCAATATTCTTCATAATTTTTTTAATTGCAATAATTTGCCTCTTTGAAAGCGGTTATTTACCATATTTGTATATAACGTTCTAAAGAACTACTACTGCCTATACTATTATATGATGATTATTTATAAAACATTTCTATGCGAAAAACTCCTTTAGCCAACGTTAAGCGTAAAAGACCAAAATGGAAAAAGCACTCAAAGCTATTCTAAATCAGTTTATTTTCTTACATGAAGAACAATACATTTACTAATGTAATATAATATATAATATTATAAGTAAAATAATAATGAATAATACATTTAGAATAGAATCATGGCCCATAAGTAATCAATTACATAAATGTCTCACTAAATTAAGGTTTGTAAATGACTACTAACAGAATCATTATTAATTGGAGCCATGGTTTTTTTAAATTCCAAATAAAATGTTCGTAATTAACTTTTTAAAAATCTTTGTGACACTTGAGTTAACTTTATTATCAAGTATTCCTTTCTATAATAAAATAATAGCAGAAAATAGAATAAAGTTATTGGAAAGATACGGATTTAAACATTTTGTAATACAAATTATGAATATTTCGATATTTGTATTATTTCTATTGCTATGTTCATTTATAAAACTTAACTGCCTAAAATATTTTCTATACTTAATTTTAATCTGTACGTTACTAGTTAAAAAGATATATAATGCATTCTTCTTATGGAATATTCTACAACCCTTGTACAAAATACCAATTGAGTTAATGATATTACATATAAATAATCCAGTATACCCAATTCGAAAAAATTTGTGAAAAGGATGGATTAACGCAAGTAAAGATATAAACCGTACTAGTTTGCTTAAATGACTATTATCCACCATACTTAGTAAGCCCCCCCCCCAAAAAAAAAAACCTTACTTGTTAAAAAAAAAAGGTATAATCATTAACAAATAAGAACATTAAATCTGCCCAACATCTGATGTTTGGCAAAATCCGTTCTTCTGTTGAAGGATATCCCTAAAGTTCAGGAATCAAGACATTAATTTATGTAAAGTAAATTCTAGTAAATCTCCTTATCCTCATGTATCAATAAAAAATATTGAAATGACAGAAATTGATGAAATAAAGTTATATACACTATAATATACTAGAAAGTTTCCCCTGTTTGACTATGCATTACCATATATGCGATAAAAATAGAATTAGATGCACTAGATTTCTTTGATACTTACAACCCGATTAAAGTAAGAATTATACTTTATGGAATATATTTCTCATCTCGATTATTAATATTAATGTCAAAATATAAATAAAAAGGAGCAATTAATCTCTCGTAATTAACAAGATGCAAACAACAAGTAAACCATATAAGAATAGTTAATGTGTGGGTCCCTCATGCTTTATGCGGACGGTTATTTGCAAAAACAACTCCTGATTATCACATACCTTTGTAATATAATAATAAATAATACATTTAGATTAGAATCATGGTCCATTAGAATCAATTACATAAATGTCTCATTAATTTAAGGTTGTGAAATAACTATTAACAGAATTATTATTAATTGGAGCCATGGATTTTTTATTCCAAATAAAATGTATGTAATTCACCTTTGAAATATATTTGTGACATTTAAGTTTAGGGCATCCTATAGTCTAAGAACCAAGAATGTATAGCACATATTTAAATAAAAAGAAAATAATTTTTCCAGAATGCAGTGTGCCATCTTCGTTTGAGTTGATTAGGACGTTTGGATCACAGACGGAGGAATGAGTGTACAAATGGGCCAGTATGTATTAGTATGACTTGGTTTATGAGTTATGGAAAAAAAGTGAACAGAAAAAGTGTTATTTTGAACAAAATGGATATTAAAGTCGTGATGAAGATTAGAGCTGGTTGGTTTCCTTAAGTTTCGCGGCACCCCAGTCTTCTGCATCATGTGTTCAAAATATTCCATATGTTAAGTCTTGTAAGGAGTAATTTGTTATCTTGAGATCCTATATTGGCATCTTTTTCATTACTCTGTTTAGGACTCCTTATCGTCTATTAAGTTACTTTCCTTTAATTCTAGTGTACCCACTAAAAGTGAGCCATGATTTAGGATGGAACCAAAGAAAACGAAATAAATGGAAAATAATGGTAGTACTGTTCAATATAATAATGTAATAAATGTTTTTGTAAATTACTTGGAGGTCAAATTAAATCCTATTTTATTCGTATATTTTTATTATCTATTTACCGAATTACTATTAATACTTTCAAGTAATGTTGGAACAGAAATGGGAGCACAGTATAGCCTGACCCCAATAAAATAGAGCTTGTGTGTATAGAATAAAAATGATTGCAAGCACATTAAATTCTGACCAGCGCTCTTGACCTTAGAAGTCCTGCTTCTTCTTGGTAGTAATGTAATAACCAAGTAATCGGAATAATCTACCAATCTAATTCTGCTGAAGAAATCTGGTCTACAATACGAAACACTAAGTATAAGTGTGTTGTCTACGTTCTTGTCGAAGGGTCGTCGTGAGTTGTCGATGCCTTATGTTCACGATGAGGAAGTTATCAAGGGATCGGGGAGTAGTTATAGAGCTTAGAATGTTTGTGATGGACTGTACAGCATCATTCAGTTCTTCTGGGCTTTTTTGACTCTGAGAGAGACAAACAAAGTCATTGGACCGATATTGAGGGATAGTGGAGACATTTTGGGCATAGAGCTCAGGGTTAGGGATATGAGAAATGGGCTGTGGTCGGACAAAGTTCATTTAAAGGGGAAGCGGAATGATGAAGAGGAGTAGTTTTGTACCTGAACAATATGTAAGGCAAGAGTATACGGAAGTTTATTCACACCCGATAGCCAATGGGAGGAGAAAGAACGATTTTTATTAGATTTGTATGTAAAAAAAGACGACAGGAGCTGGTCGCTCCTAAGCCCTACTGTATGATAATCTTTACCGGCGAGGAAGCTGTCTTCGTGGACCCCTTTGGAGCTCTTTGGTAAACATTAGTAGCTGATGTGTGGTAATAAACTTTTGAGGGAGACTGAAGACTGCAGAAAAAGTAATATTAGAAGCGGAAGTATATGGTGCACTGAACAGAATGTAGCAGAGGATTATCGGTGGATTTATAAGTTAGAGATACAGTCCAGTGAATTAGTCCAGGGGTAATCACGCTAAATTACGTCTGTCAGTAACACGATGTTTATATTTATGTGTCTTTAGTTTTCCGCAGAAGAAATAAAAGGGAATAATTAATGGCAATTAGTCTCCAAAGCGATGGAAAAATCATTTGGAGACCAAAGTGGTTTAATAAACCTATAAAGAATTATAAGTATTTTGTGAATAATTAATGATGGCAGAGATGAAACGTTGGGAAGGCGGATGGGGACTTCGTTTTTGGGAAAAGTTCGTCTTGAATATGATGATACTGAGTTAGATGGGCAACTCGAGTGAAGGAAGGATCTGAGAGGACATTTCTTGAGGGTATCGGAAACTGTTCTTCGGGCTAGACTTAATCCATTCTTATAGTATTTGTAGACCTGGCAGTGTCTGTAGTTGGTTGGGTATTGCACATTGGTGCGCAAATAGCCGGAGTGTTGTGGGATTTCTGGCTGTCGGCACTGTTTGACATATTCAACACAATATTGACGACTTTCGCAGTAGATTTTAAAGGTATTGCTGAATGAGCTTCTTCATTCATGGTACTGCACTATGCTACAGGACAAGGGTGAGATTTCAGAACTTTTACTTCACAGTGAGAGAATCTCTTGCACGTTTGCCGTAAGCTTTAGGGGTTCGAAGAACATTGGCAGGAAACATTCAGAGGAATTGATCTGTTCTTTCCGTAGGCAGTCCAGGTCCACACTTATAGCGTTGCGCATTCTGAATCTCAGCTTCCTGGTTTGCTCCATTACATCATTACCACTAATAGTAATGTGATGATAGTAATATGATAACTGGAATATTGTACGACAGTTATTAGATTTCTATAGACGTTTTTATAGATGCTATAGTAGTTTAAGGTCTTTTGAATTATAACTTCACCGATTAAGAAATGAGGTAACTCCCTCATCACTATAGTCTGACTCAACTACATAGCCTCTCAAATATTTCACTAATGATTTAAACTTTCAACTATAAATTGAACCTTAAACAAGAAACGTATCATTTACTTAAAGATCGCTTTTGATTCCCCCATCTATTTGGATTTAACCGGTATTAATATGCCAAAACTATAAGAATAGATACTCAGTTCTTTTGTGATGGAAAAATTGAAAAAAGACTCTATATGTACTTTCCTAGCCTAGTTTACCACATTTGTATTTTATTATTTATTTGTTTATTAGTTNTCTGCGGTCCAAAAAACATTTTGAACATCATCTTAGAGGTCTCCTAAACTAATATTTTATTAAATGACAATAACTGTAAATAATAATTAGAGGATGATCAAAATTTATGAAATTGAAACCTTCGTTTTTTTTTTTGCGGGGCTATGTAAAAGATTGTTGAACAAGAGTAGGGGAGTCCTCTCCCACGCTTTAAGAAAAATTTCATTTCCCACAATAACATTTACTATCTTAATCTTATTTTTTGTTTTAAAATAATCCACAATTAAATATCTGAAACAAGACAGAAAGTAATAGGTTATATAATGAAATAATGTTGAGTGCTAGAGTTAATTTTTAGTCAAAGACCTGAGAAGGGGAATCAAAGAAAGAAAATTATTTTAAAATAAGAATAAAACTATAATTTATTTCTATGTATTTTTAATTACCTCTTTTTTTTTTCTATGGATTTATTAAATTTTGGATTTTACAAAAGGCTGACATACAATTCCTACCGTGGGAGTTGCCGTTAGATATCTGAGAAAAGTGTAATCAACACATATTAGTAAAATCAGGGCTGGTTTTGGAATAGAGCGAAGAAACAAACTGGTTTCTATATGTTTCGAAGGCCTGCCCCCCGTCCCTAGGCGGGGATACAGGGGAACTCTCCAGCACACTCCTCCACACTATAAAAAATAAAAATTAAAAAAAAAAAAACTCGGGCTAACTACAGGCCACTCCTAACAACCAACGGCAAAAAATTTAATTTCTAATTTCCTCAAATTATATAACCACTCAAAGAAGATTCTCCCTCGCTCTCTCCCTCTTTCACTCTTCCCCCGTAGTCTGGTTAGTTTTATATATATATATATATATATATAACATGTTGAACAACTGCTTCAATAGCTATATTTCCTATAGGAAAACTGAAGTTAGAGCAGAAATAATTCTCTTCACACATGTATGGATAAGCTATCAGGAGAATACTCCTAATCCAGGTTTTCCAGATTTTGTTGCCATTGCTTAAGTGAATCTTGGCTCTCGTGGACACACTGCCCTATTGAACTGTTTAGGAGGGGGAGCACTGAACAGAACAAAAAGTGATCATTTCTTGACAACTTCTCCTATAATATCTAATGTTAGGATGATCTATTTTTTTTTTTTTTCTGTGTTAGCCTCCCTTGCAACCACTAAGGGTCATTGGAGGGAGGGGCTATCTACAGGTTGCCACCCTATTTTAAACACCCATGGCTCAGGACAACCTTCTATATTATAGATAAAAGATTGACCTGGGCGGGATTTGAACCCGCGACGTCAGGATTGCGAGACCCGTACGGATCCCCTGAGCTATCCCGGCGCCCCAAAGGATGATCTAACTGACAAGAAAGTTTGCTAGCAGAATCGATTTTTAATATTAAAAAAAACTAATTTTGAAACAATGTCTGTAGGATAAATAAATAAATATAGGATAAAATCTTTAGCAAGTATATATTTAGTATTTTCTTTATCGCCATTTAATTCTCAATGATTTGTATAATACGAAATGATTTGTATAATACAAGAATCTCCTCTTTTATTCCCACAATATTTAGACATATAATGATGGAATCTAAATATATACAATAAAGATTATTTTCCGATTACTACTAGCAATTTTCCCTTTGACATAACTTTTGAAAAATTGGATAAAAATGTACCCATGAGATAGATATTATAATCATCAGGTATAATGCATTGATGAAGAAAAAACGGAATAAACAGAAATTAAATTTCCCTTCAAATAGAGAAATGAATTATCCTCAAAAACATTACTGGAATAGTTACTTGCGAAAATAATGTTGGATTTAATAGTATTGACATCCAATAATTATTAATTTTTATTAATTACTCCATTAATTATAATTATGCTCTAGATGTCAGTAATGCCGCACTTCAACCAAAAGTCAGTATTTAGTTAAATATTTTTATTCTTCTAAAAAATAATTTTATAATATTTACGATCTCATTTATATATTTTATGGAATCCAAATTTTTTAAAAATGTAAATTTATATAATTTAATAATTATTTCTTGTAACCTCTTTGGTTTTATCTTTGGTAAAAATAATTTTTAGTAAGAATTAGAAATATATTTATACAATAGCAATTCACAAAAATAACAAATTAAGGGTGTTTTGAGTCTTCAAAATAACAGTTTGATCCTGTGTACCTTGAAGTTCTTAAGTGCAAAACATCAGTAGTGTACAGATAATTCAATAATAAATTCAAAGATCCTAAATGAGTGACTCTGTTTTTTAAAAATTTTCAATTTTTAAGTATTTTATAATATTTTAAATAAACTGAGTAAAGGGACTTTGGTATGTAATTACTGTATGACACACCACGACGAAATGTCATCTTTATTTTCGTTCGACTGTCGGGGATCACAAATGTTAAAAATCTCACCAAGATTGCTATTTGTAGATTCCTAACTACTTCCTAACATAAATAAACATGAAGATGGGTTCAAAATTAATTTTCTGACAGAAAAAAAGTGTTTAATCTAAATCTGATTTTCTTTGGCTAATGGTAAGGTACTCTGTTCTTTCAGGAGTAAAGTGTAGACTTTTATTTGGATTTGGGGAAACTTAAAAATAAAAAAGGATTTAGTCCAGGTTTTAAGTATGCTATAAATAATCTGAAGTAAACTTAGAAAAGCCTCAAAATATTTTTAGTTAAAACCTTTACATAATGGTAATAATTTTATGAATATTATTAATAAACATGTTTTACCTTTTGAACTTTATTAGACGCCGAAAAATAATTAAAATTGAATGAAAAAAAAAACTTAAATTTTTTAAATTTAAAGTAGTAGTACATTACTTAATAATATATACAATATTTATGAAAAGATTAAATTTCCCTCAAAGGCTATGAAGCAATGAAGTGATTATAAATCATACAATTTTACTGTAGTAACAGGTTATAACATATTCAGGTCTTTATATTAAAATATTATATGAAATAATTNAAGATATTGAATAAGATTAATGACAACACGAAAATGATCTTAAATAAAAAGCTAAAGAACTGGAAAAAAACAACAAAAAAACAGGGTATATAACGAAGGCCATTAGATGTTCCCTTTACTCTTCAGACCCTTCATCTTACAAGGTTTTTTTTTTGTCTGACTTTTAAATGTAGCCTCAAGAACTAATACGAGAAGGACGCAGATAAAAATAGTTCAGTAGATGACTCAAAAGCTGAACACTAGGGCTTGTGGTAAATTTCAAAAAAACTGCTCACCTATTAGTTATTTAAATATAATTGTACTTTCACACCTTTTATTACCCGTCTTCATTGGTTTCTGCAAACCATCTTTGCAGAAACCAATAAAGACGGATAGTAGAAGGTATTTATATTTAATATATATATGTATATATACATTGTTACCAAAAATAAACATTTTCAATAGAACAACAGATAGATCACAAGACTGGGTGTAATTGAACATCGAAATCACATCGAGGCAAAATGGACAGGTATATTTTGTTTGGTCGCTTTAAATTGTAAGGGGCGTAAAGAAGTTTTCAATACCTCACAATTTCCTGTACTTTTGAATACTTTTGAGCCGAACAAAAATAAAAGTTTTTAATGATTTAATATCAAATACTGTTGATATTTGTGACAACTGATGCACATATGTTTAAAGGTAGTAAGGGTATAAAGATAGTAGGGATGATAAATCAAAATTGAAATGATGCCCAATGAATGGGCAGTTTTAAGTACAAGAAAACTTTGCTCTAGGTCATGGTAGCCCTCCACCTGGTATCCTTATCTTACATTATCAGAGGCGACGGTCTCTCCTTGCTCCTTAGCCTCCTCCATCACAGCCACTCCAATCTCTGGAGTCACTCCACACCAATCACACACAAACACAGGGCTGTCCTCTCTTTCTTTCTCTCTCTCTCTATGAGGTGCACTATTCGCGTTAGACGGGGCGGTGGTGACGGGTCGCGGCCGACCCCACGACTGCCCCGGACCGGCTCCCCACTCTGCCGGCTTAGAGAGAGAGCTACACACCAAATTGCTGTATAATTTCAGTTTTCGCTCTTGGCCGTGTGGTAGTGTTTTTGCCCTGGCTGGTTCTCCTCTGTTATTAGAGGCTAGCTGCGGGGCCGGGGTACACCCACTTAATGAGAGGTCTCCCCAGACTGAGAGGGTCGCCATCTTGATGCACTTCAAGAATCAGCCACTGGGAGCGCCACTTGCCGGCAACAGCAATACCTCTATCCCCTTCTTCTTCTTATCCACTACACTTTATGTACAGCTCTTCGTTTATCAGCAAACCACTCAATTTTTTTACCTTAAGAATAACTTTCTTTTCAGCCTCCAGTTCAAGAAATGTCAATTCCCATAAAAGAACCTTTAAAATTAAAGCTTGAACAGGCCGGATGAGCAGATAATAAGATTAGTTATAATTTGCTGTATCGATTTTCGTTCCTATCTATAATCTTCAAAAAAATATTCTCTATTTTTTGAAAATTTACCTCAAGGAAATCAGGCTTGGTGGTAGTTGGCAGCATGATATATCTCGTGGAAAATTCTTTACCTATTTTATAATTACTTTTTATAAAACTAGAAACATAGTAAACGCAATTTTCGCCAATAAATAATGTAGCCTTTTGAATTCTATAATCAAATACCGCATTTGACATTCTATTCAATAGTCTGAATGAGCTTTTCAATGGCTCAAATAGCTCAATTGAGCGAATGAAAAGGAGGAGAGGGGCTTAGACAGAGATGAAAATAAAAACTCTTTAATTACCAGATTACCGAGAATAACTAATTGTACAATAGTTAATATATTCACAATTATTACTATTCTGGCTAATAAATATATATATTGTTGTTTAATGTTATTTTTAAAATTTGTTTTTTATACAATTTTACAAAAATGCTTATGAAGGAAAACATTTAATAATACTACTAGGACCTAGGAGTGCCCCAGCTCCCTTTTTTTTTTTTTTNTTTTTAATATATAAACTAAATTTGAAATCGCAACTTTCTTTTCCAAATTTTTTGGTAAGTTCGATAGTTTAATGAGTTTATTAATTGATAGTTAATAACTGAAATAAGGAAATGAGGTAGGTCTGAAAGATGGAAGAGTAAAATCGTTAACTTATTTGTTTTTGTTAATTTCTTTAAAAAAAGAGACAATGAAATGAAAATTATAATATCTTAAAATTTTTATTGTAAATAATAGGAAATAAATTTCTTAAACATTAGAAAAAAGAAGTTGCACATGGAAAATAATAAATAGGTGGAAATTTTACTTAAAATTGCTTAGCCGTCGAATAATGTGAAAATTATATTAGAGAAAAGCATTAACATAAAAGGAAGGATTTCTGAATAAGATAAGGAAAGAACTCCTATAAAAAGAGAGAAATGTTCTCGACATGAGAAACAGCTTCCTATCGATAAGATGATCGAATCGGAAGTCCGAGAGAATGGGACATTGAATTGGGAAATTGAAGAGAACGTCTTTTTCTTCGTTTTTAAAATAATGGTAGGTGAACTATTAGGGTCATTATTGCTTAAGAAAGAGTAATTCTTTTATCGGATTGAAGGGAAGAGGAGATCGAAATGGCCGGAAAAGGCCACTAGTATCAGCACCAGCTGATGGTCCTCCATCTGACTGCTCTCTTATGACGATCCCTGTAAACTATTGCGGATGCTTCAGTATGAGAAGAAGAAAGGAAGGCTTGATTGGAGAGTTCGCATGTGCTTCCTCCTTTCGCAGTCCACCAAGCATTAGGCCAAAACATGGCCCTGAGACACGGAAGCCGAACCAAGTAAGTCCTAACGCCCTCGGGAACCCAACCAAGGCCCTAAGTCAGTAAGACTGAAAATCTCATGAAATTTATTAGAGGTCAGCACCTTTAATAAATTTCATGAGATGTTCAATATCAGTTCTGTGTCTCCTAAGATCTCTGGTTAGTAATTCTTAATGCAACATTTATATATTTTTTTCGCGGCGGGACTCATACCTGCGTTTTTAGATTAGTATATATACCTGCGTTTTTCAGGTTAAAAAATTCACCGCAGTGATATGCTAACCACTGCATTACGTGGTCTCCCATCCCCGTCTCAAGTTTCTCTATAGGAGTCTCATTTATTTTCCAGGTGTATGAATTAATACGACATATCCAACGAACTGGTTACAGTATTTTCATAGAGGCCCATATTTACCTTTATAAAATATTTTTTCTGTTTTTTGCAGTTCAAATGTTTTAATTAGAACTTTTACCTAGATTTTCTCTTCTTTATCCCATTACTATTCCAAAATTTTCAGTACAGTGAAGTAGACCCATATTGATGATGCAAAACTTAGAAACTATCATAAAAATTGAAGATATTTTCTGAACTATTTTAGAACTATTACTTTTAAAAATAAAAGAACTCAAGAGATGATGGGGTGGCCCACATAGCACAGTGTAGGGGTTTGGACGTCTGTCTAGAGATCAAAATTCGGGTTTGAGTTCGGTCGTGGAATAAAATTTTATTTTTAAACGTAAGTAAAAGTAAATGTCTAAAATAGTTCAGAGGTTACATATCTGAATGAGATTAAAAATACTCTCAGTAATTTCAAGAGAAGCATAAGCCTGGTTCTAGATTATATAGCCATTGACATTATAGAGAAAAATCTAGATTTCAAAAATATACTCAGTATATATATCGAGTGGCTCAGGAGACGATAATTTTAAATAGAATGGAAGTTTGCAAGAGTGATATTGCTAAGATTCCAGAATAGAAGACAAGAAAACGTTCTGTAAATCTGCTGTCAGTAACCGAGATTTTTTTATTTACTAATTTCTTGAACTATATTCCACTAATATAAATAAAACTATATAAATTTCGAAAGGGTTCGCCAAGAAAGTGAATTTGAAAATGGAAGCAATTTTTAACTAGCATATCATTTTTTCAAGTTAGGAAGCATTTTAAAAAGCTTGGAATAATTTTTCTTCGCAAGTTCAATTATAATCTGCGGGTAGGTGTACGTGGAGAAGTATACAATAGATGGATATTCGGTGAATGAACGATTATAAATTAATTTAACCAATGGTGAACTAATGTTACCATATAGTTTTTCATTTAAAACAGTTAGTACAGTAAAAAAAAAAAAGAAGCCGGTTCTGATGGACACAATTGAAAATTAGCAAACATACAAAAACGACCAAACCGTTTCTAGATCCTACAATGCTGAAAATAGCGGCACTCATGGTTTCCTGCAAAAAATTCTTACTTTTTTGGCTAAAGAGAGAAGGGGGGGTATATTAAGTAGCGAATTTCTTCGAAATTTGTGTTGCAGGTTTAGCATTTTTAGTATTTTTTTTTTTTTGTCATAAGATCATGAGGAATTTTATGGCCACATCTTGATAATTTAGGTATGCGCCAAATAGCGAATTTCATTAAAATTTGTATTGCATGTAAAGTATTTTGGTTTCGTGTTAAATGGTCTTCCCATGTAAGATGCTGGTGGCGCGTAAAAAATCGAATTTCTTCATTTCAGTTTTTTTTATTAATCTTTTGGATTTCCTCATTTTATTATTTTTAAATACTTTCGTTATTTTAACTTAAAATACGCATGATATAACGTTGATATTTAATCTTTTAGTATGTATATTTTGTCATCAAAAAGCGAAAAAGATAATTTATTTATTTCATAAGAAGAAATATTATGTTTCTTAGACATTTTAATTTTCATTGGGATCATTATACTTTCTCCCTCCTCAATACATAACACATAATATTTAAATGTAATACATATCTTTAAATAATTCCTTTTTATTCCTTCTGATTTCTTAATAATGGAAATGTCTTTTTTTTTTCCTTTTTTTTTTTTTTTTTTTAAGATTAGATTTGAGTTCTCAAGTCAACGAAAGATTCAACTTTTTTTTTTTTAATTTTCCCTTCTATGAATCTTTGAATTTTCCCAAGACTTTTTATTAGTATTTAGAAAAAAAAATATGGTTCTTAGAATAATGTGAAGTATCTGATTGGTTCATAATATTTAACTTGTAATAATAATACTTAGGATTCAATATTTTCGTACCACAAAAGAAAGAAGAACGTCATAATGATCTTGATGCATTAATGTTCTTAATATGTCTAGTACACCTCTCTGTGTGTAATGGTTTATCAAACAAAATTTTGGATTTCACGAGGTGAACGTAGCAAGATTCGTACCATAAATAGTTCTGTTGATAAATGTTGGCCTACTAAATAATTTATCTAGTTGTTTTTCATCTGTGACAAGTCGGATATCTACCTTTTTTCTAACCCCTTCATGGTTTTGCCGAACATGCTGTTGTTGAATAACTTAAACAAGTTATTTATAAAATAAATTTTCTCTTCCTTTCTTAACTTATTGTTAATTCCACATAGCTCACTGTATTTTTTCGAGTTTTAACCCATGATTTAAAGTTTGTTTTAGAGACATATAATGAACAACATAATACCTTTTGGTTCCTAAATGAGAAATCAATGTGTTTCATATGAAACTTGACATATACCAATCTAATTTGGATTCTACCATCAACACTTTTTCAATTTTAAAAGTAATTCCAATTCAACTTTCGTATAATTTAACATTTTATCCCATGTAAGTCCCGTAGAAGTGACATAATGAGCAGGATCAACCGAATTTAAGTTAAGAGTGCTTTCCCGAAACGCTTAGAATACATTCAATAACAGTAATACATCGGAGGTCGCAAAACTCACCTGGGGTCTGAATGTTAAATTGCTTCCTTACATTTTGGGCCTATTCATAATCTTCATTGCAAATTTCACTTTCGTTCTGAGAACTGTGGAATTTTTAACCAATTTTTCTATGCTCAATGGCATGAAACGGAAAGTATGCATAAACCGCAGCTTTACACATCCAATATGTTTACTGAACGATAAGTATTTCTCTTCCGTAGGAGGTATCACTTTCAACTCTTTCAGCATCACAAGTTTTTTGATGACTGACACGTGCATCATAACCACTTAAATTGTGTATGCCAACAGATACATGAATGTATGATGAATTTAGGAAGTCTACATTTGAGATTGCAACTATCATGTGCTACTCCTCTGTATTCACCTGTTAAATGGCAATGACCTTGTACTTCCCAATCGCTTTCGGTGAATTTTTCTCCCCAAAAGTAACAAACTACCGAAAAATTGTAAGACTTCCACTGCTCGTTTGAAAGATTCTCCTTTGGTTTGTTTGAATCTTAAATTTTAGAAATGTCTTCAGTAATTTCCTTTATTTAAACCTTCAATTATTTAGAAGTATTCGGCCCTCTAAAAATTAAATATTTCTTTGCTAATAGGTTTTCTATATTTCCTTCAGAAGATTCAACTTATATTGCATAGCTAATCGATTCAAGGGTCTGATATTTTTTAGTGTAACTATATATGCAGGATTAGATTGGCATGACTGATGAGGTACTAAGATAATTTCCAAACCGAAGGATATGGGAAAATGAAATTACGAATTTGCTTACCAACTGGGAATTCAATTTTCGCAACCTTATTTTTTGAACACGGTCTTCATAATTTTCGAGTTTAATATTAGAATTAATTTCATGCTGATCATTAAAATGTGAAAAACACCAGTTGCAAATTAAAAATTTTTGTTCGTGTTTAATGATCTGATACAAGTATTTCAGAGTTTTTTTTTTTACAATGCTTAATGTTCTTAAGGTTTTCTTCTAATAATAATAAATCGCGGTGATTGGCTAATTCTTTCTCGACAACTTATAACACACACACACACACACACACACACCTATTCTTAACTGTCCCTTAACT
>KZ807544.1:362595-380280 GCA_000696205.2 Oncopeltus fasciatus | reverse complement strand
ACCACTGATAACAGTCGATCTTCAGGGTTGGCAAAAGTGTAATATTTTATGCAGGGACTGTTGTCGTAAAATTTTGTGAGGGACCTAAAGTCATCTGAGGTTGTGAGGGAAACTTTTAGTTTTTGGAAGCATTGTTTTACATCGAAGGGGGATTTAACGACGGATTTAATGTCCTTGATAACATTTTGGTAGTCGTTAGCCTCAGTTAGGAATATGGGAGGGATTTGTTTACATCTTTCGTGGATAGTATTTATGTTGTCAGTGGGTAGGTTATTCCTGTCATCTGCTGGTTTGTTTGTCAACACTGAGAATCGATTGTTCACTTGTGTAGTTGATAAGGGAGGTGGGGTTAGTCGCGAGTATCGACTATATCTTTTGGGCAACTCGTATACTCCGGTCTCCATTGACTCGAGCTCAGTTGATGTAGGGTTAGGTGGAGGGACATTTAGGTTAGAAGAGTTCTTATCACTAGTTCTTTTTGATATGTTTACTTTGGGGTATACATGAAGGTTATCGCTAGGGTTACCTTGCTCTTTGTTGGCTTGTGAGGTTAGGTCTTCTTCGTCTAGTTCATTGATCATTGTTGCCAAACATTTCCTCATTGGTGAGGATAATTCTTTCTTTCTCGGTCTAGACCGAGCCAAGGAGAGTCTCTTAACACCAATCATACACTGAATTTATGTTAACAAATGTAAAAAAAAACATTAAAATAAACAGGACCAACAAAAATGTCTACCACTTGGCTATGCTCGATCCACAGCCTCTCGGGAGAATCTTGGGAAAAGAATATTAGTACTACCACTCAAAGGGCTGCATATGTTAACTCGCAAGAGTAATAAACTCTATCCACCCTATTTAATCGTTGCTTCTTTCAGATGTTTCAGTAGATATTTTATGAAAGGTTTCAAATATAAAATTTTCTAAGGTATTTTTACTGTTTTATACGCTCCATTATTTGTTTCACCAATGCTATTTATTTTTTATTCTATTCCCTTGCATTTAATTGCCTATAATTAAAAGCGCATTCTTATTCACTCATACCTTCTTCATTAGGATCTAAAGAGAATGATTTTAGCCGGCTCAAATTTGCTAATTTTGATAGATTACCCAAAAGAATTTTCATGGCGTTTAAAATTATATTAATTTTTAAATTTCTCTCTACATTTATTATATTTGAAAATTGTGGTACTTGTTCATTAATGCCTTTTTTCGTAAATATAGATATCACACTCCTTAAATTGCTTACCCATTGTCTCACCATGTTTAACAGTAAGGTGAAAATCCTAATCAAATTTTTTTGCAATTCTTCGAATGACTTATTTGTTTTAATGACCACACGAGGGTTGTTTTGTTTTTTTTTTTTTTTTTTTTTTTTTTTACAGTTTCCTCGTTCGAAATTTAGGATGGGAGTAATGTGACGGTGGTTATTGGCAGTTTGTGCTTCAATCTAGTTAAATGACGGACAGTAAAGAAAAACCATCCTATTATCAATTTAATCCTCTGTTAATATCCTATAATATCCTAAACCTCTACTATCTTAATTTTCTTATTTCAAAAATATGTATTATTAAGAGTATTAACATTTAAGTCAGGAAACCTTACTAGAAAAGAGGTGTATTGCGAATTTAAGCTAAAATAAGATAACATGGAGAAAATGGAAAAATTAGACAATTACTTTTTAAAGATCTGATGACATTAAGGTTGTGACAATGATTGAATTTCCTGATAAATGTCCTGCGGGTTCAGTATTTCTATTTTATACACTTAGATACCCATAAAACGCAAGAACGTGACGAGGAGGTAATTTCTTCAAATTAATTTTTTTTTATCTTTGTATTTATTTTAAATTTAATTTAGTGGATATCACATTTATGACTGGAGAGACGTGTAAATGAGTCAATTTCGTTTTTACGGCGCAATTATTGCGAATTGAGCGAATTTTCTAGAAAATTCACTGCAGGTTTAGTATTTTGAAAGTTTTAATACATTATAAGATAGATGTTCAAATGGAGAGTTTTTTGACCGTAGATATTATAATTAGACGATTTCAGTGGGGGTTCGGTCAAGGTAGATTAAAAAAAAAAAAAATACAAATTTAACAAAAGTGTATTTTTTAAAAAGATTATCTGCCAAAGTTTCGGCTTACTTTGTAAGCCATCTTCTGGGCTGTAGAAATACTATGTCATGAGAATACAACAATAATTGACAATATTATAATATAGAATTACCATAATGTAATGTAATATTATAATATGGTTTTCATACTCACACCATTAAAAAACTTGTTAAGGAATTTTTTTATTTCCACTCCTCCAACTATTCCCCCCCCCCCACCCCCAAACAAATAACGACCTCATTTTCCGTTCTCTTCCTTATATTCCAAAACTTTCTGAAAATATTAAGAAATCTCTCAGAAAAACTTTCCCTAACCTTAAGCTTTCTTTTTCCATCAACAACAAACTAAAATCTACTTACACCATCCTCAAAGACCCCATCCTTTTCCTAACAGAACTAATGTCGTCTTCAATATTCCCTGTTCCACACCTAATTTCCATGATTCTTACATAGGACAAACAAAAAACCCTATTTCCCTTAGAATCAATAACCATAAAAATGACATAAAGAATAAGCTAATAAAAACTGCCCTCACTAAACATGTTTTTAATGACGAACACACATTTGACTTCGAGAGCATAACCATTCTTTCCACTGAACCATATGAACACAAACGCCTTTTATCTGAAACCGTTCACATTAACTTACTACACTATCCAGTTAACGACAGAACGGACACAGAACAAATTTCTTCAACTTATTCAATCATTTTCAACATTCTAAAAACCATTAGCCCTCCTTCTCAATAAACCTGTCAAACATTTTTCCCAGTTCCAAAGCTACCTATTCCCAATAATACCCTTCCTTCTTTCCTTTGTCCTTTTAATTGCCCTATAATGCTCCCCTTCTGAAAACTTGTAACAACTTTATTCCTTGTTAAGAAGTGTCCTGACCTTCTTCAGTTTTATCCTTTATGTTTCACATGGGCATTGTCTTCATGTCTTTCTTCACCCTCTTTGATACGCTCCATGAATAGCGTTATGGTTTTCTGTCTCTGTTAAAGCCTCTTCATTCATAATAGTTCTGATGTCCATTTTCACTAGCTCTGAAAGAAGCTGTAAATAATCCGAGAGTGATGGTCCCATAGTCGGGCATCTTTTGTGACATGCCAATTTTTAATCTTAGTATCTATGCTTGTTGTTTCCAGATTAAATCTAAAACTTTCGTGTACTTCTTTACTAGTACAGTTAAGCTTTACTCCACCAGTACCTATGTGATGAAGTAATACGTCCTACTCACGTGCTTTGTACGTGAGTGGAAAACGAGGTTACAAGAAAATTGGGACGCCTCCTGATTTTCACATTCAATTTTAAATTGCATTTCTTGTCCCGTAGTTTCATTAAATAAACAAAAACTCTTTCCTAGTTTCTCTAGCGAGGGCTACATATTCAGCCTCGTACAGCTGCCTGATTCTTAGAGCTCTGTAAAATTTCTGCTCCTCTATATATATATATATATATATATA
Source organism: Oncopeltus fasciatus (assembly GCA_000696205.2). Lineage (NCBI taxonomy): Eukaryota > Metazoa > Arthropoda > Insecta > Hemiptera > Lygaeidae > Oncopeltus > Oncopeltus fasciatus. The sequence continues at coordinate 376,700 of KZ807544.1, read as the reverse complement.
TATATATATATATATATATATATATACATATACACTGTTTTATCAAATTCAAGATTTCGAAGGACTGTAAAAGTTTAAATCCAATTTAAGGCTTACAAATACTTAATAATTCCTTTAAATTAATTTATCTTCTTAAATCCCATTAAACTTCTTAAAAATATCCAGAGTTTAATAATTTATTTCACAGAAGAAACATGACAGCCTCAAACGAAATTCTCGTAATTGTAAGGCATTAGTGGGAAAAAAACAATTAAAATCAAATTTAATTTCACAGCCGTTGAAGCAACTCGTAAAATTATTAAATATGAAGGAAAAGGTGTCCTTGACCAACTCACTTAGAGCGTTGGTTTAAAAAATTTAGCAGTTGAGACATTTGAAAAGAAGAAGGGCTCCGGATGACCACTAAAGGTTACTAATTAGGTTCTAAAAGAAGCTGTTGAATCAAATACATCCACAAGTTAACACACACACACACAATAAAAAGGTCCATAAAAAAATTATGCAGGACCTGTTATCACGGAGTGCTAGAGGTATCTGTGACATCACCAGAGACTGCTGTCCATAAGAGCTCGCTCCAGGTGAACTCGCTGTAACCTGAGACCTTTTTGACAGTTACAAAGACGATGGATATAAGAGGGACTTTTCTACTCAGAAGCTAGGGATTCCAGGTTATCGCACCGACTCTAAAATAGTGCAAATTTACTCATAGTGCAAAAATACTATTTAATCTCAACCTTCAAGGAATAATAAGTCACTCATTAACAGATTCCCGCGTATATAGGGAAGGCTGGTGATAGAACATTTTTACCAACAACCATTCATATTAACTATGATAGTTATTAATTTTCACAAAAGTTTGGGGTAGTTTATTTACTTCCCGGTCCGATCCACATGGTTTTCTCAAAATTTATAACGAACACAAAAAATATTTCCCCATCAGCCAAACCAACGAAAGGATGGATATTCGTTGGACAGTTCATTAATCTAGCTACCAAGACTTAATAAATGACACCTCCGGGAAGTGTCAGGTCCTATTTTCTGGCCAAAAATTTCTATGATAACGTGGAATGTTGCAAAATGTGCCCAACATGTCTACATTTCTCCTCTGCGGGAGAAACCACCATAGTAGTGCTCATTAGCTGCATCCGTCTGGGAGGAAACTGTGGGAAAGTGCCCAACATCATTCGTAGTTATATATTTAAATATCTTCCAGGTTGTATAATAAAAATCCCCGATTATGTTCCCTATAAGGAGCTAAGACACATTTTTTTTCTCATTAGAGTTTTATATGGTCTCAGGAGATAAGAGAAATGGCTCTCTAAACGGTGTATATTATTAAAAGTTTGCATTAAATAAAACTATTATAACCCTTTTAATAAATTTACATTTTTTTCATATTTCTCTTCATGAATATAATAAAAATTGATTAGTGATAACTAATTTTAAAAAGAAACCTTTAAAAAATAATTTCAAGAAATTAATGACGTCAATTATTGTATAATAAGTTTCATGCTTGTGATAGATCTTTGGAATTCGTGTGCTGAGGTTTCACTACCGGTTTTGTTATTCTGTGATTATTCTTTACTTCTGACTTCCTCTCAGATATTCTAATCTTAATATTATTATCTTTTTGTCATAATGGTTGTTAGATCTTATAATGAAGAACTAGCCTACTTGGAAAGAATTTCTCCTGTTTCTTGGAGAATCAAAAAGGGTTTCCAACCGAACATGAATGTATGTTCTCTTTTAGTTAGTTAAGAACTTAAGATCTATTATTTATCATTTTATGAACAGGCATAGATTAATATGGAGTTGGAGAAAAATATATTTCTATGGCATCATTTCCTGTATTGTAGTTTATACATTAAAAGAATATGTTTATTTTTCTTATCTGCATTATACCCTTTCAGACCTGAATTATGTTTTTGTGTCCAATGAATCTTAAAAAAATCTTTAAAAAAAATTTTATATTTTATGTGTACATTTGTGTACGCCAGGTCTGAAAGGGTTAAAATTAGAAAACTTAGACTCAATGTTTTATTTTTCCTTCTCAAACTATTTCTATTCGTCTTGGCTTTCATGAATTTATTGATCTCTGTCTGTTCAAAGTATACAATTAATTAAATGAAATATTTTCTTTAATAAAAGATTTTTCTGTTGTTCCCATATAATGTAATTTGTAAAACTTTACATACATATTTAAATATCTCCTTGTCTTTGTAAAGAGGAGTTAATTGATATAAACTCAATAATAGTTGATAATTAGCCATATAGTTCATTATGCTTAATTAGCTTGTCCATTGTTATACTTTAAATTTTTTATAAAGGGTTCTAGTAACTTTATAATTTCAGGCATCAAAATTTGACAAAAATTTATTTTTACTCTTTAAAAAAAAAGAAATAATTACAAAGAAAGAAAAATTAAGAAGAAAGAAAAAAAATTAGTATAATCTTTCTATATTATTATTTTAAGGATTATTATTATTGCTTTAGTTCAACGGGACTGTCGGTAGTATTGCCATCCAAACAAATGGGAATAAAGGTATTATCTCAACTGAAATAGTTTTTCTGCTATTGGATTCAAATAAATTAATAAATAATTAATTTTTTTAAAACGATTTAGTCATTTTGTGAGGTATAAGAATAATTTTAAGAATTTGAACAAGTGATTTTTATTTTGACTTGGGATGCCCAAAATTTATGACAGTTCTCAGAGAGAGAATTTGATTTGAAAAGGAGATAAATGACTTAATTTAGGTTTAGAAATAATTACCTCACTTTTTCTGACTATATCCCCACAGATCTTAGATGCTCTATATATATCCCTAAAGGGTTTGAGAGTTTTACCTATAGAGACTTTCTAAACAAATAATAATTAAAAGCATACAATATGCCTTTTTATAAAATCCCTTTGATGATGAGTAGAAGACACTTAAAGAATCTATTCTAAGCAACCTTAATGCTTTTTTCGAATTGAAATTATGATTATGGTGTTAAAAACTTTTTTAAATATTATGAATATACCTTAAATTATTAAATAATTAATACCTCAATTATAAACTATATTCATCAAAAAGACAAGTGAGAAGAGATGTCATTTCATTGGAAGTACCAGATATGGAAGACAGAAAAAACTGCTGAATGAAATTGCTAGAACCTGTAATTTTGTTTTTCTGATAAATGTTCTATATATTTTGGCTGAAGCAAAAATAATTAGTCCCAAAATAATAATTCTATTTGTATATTTAATTTGAATCCTCATTTTTGTACTGTACTGCAATATGGAGGGAGCAAAAACATTCTGTTCAGGTTGATGCATTCTAGTTAATTTGTTATGAACTTGAATACTCAAAATATGCAATTCTAGTTCAAACTTAAAACACTTACTAAGGGAGAACTAAGAAGCCAGAACTCACTGAAGTATATTTGTTTTTTAAAGATAAAGGCACATAAGAAGTTTTTTTGAAACTTTAGAGTGAGGCTTTATATGTACCCTCAATTTATAATTTAATTTAAGAGAATAATTTTTTATTCTTTACTATGGAAATTTTCATGGAAGCATTTAGTTACAAAATTCAAACAACTAATGTGGATCTCACAAGACAACACAAGAAGTTCTAATATTTGGTTTCTTGATTTTTAAAATTTCAGATACTAGAGTAGAAATTTGTGTGTGTGTGTGTGTAAATACACTCACTCATACATACAAATATGCGTACATATAGAATTTTCTTAATTTATTTAAAAAAATATATATTGACTAATTGAAAGATTGTATAAAACACCTGATGATTTTGATAAGCTAGCATTTTCAGTTAGGAATATAAGCTCTTGAGGATATACATTTAAACACATTTTCTTTTCAAGATCATGTGTGATATTCTTGCATTACAAATGGAGAGTTTTTGACCATGGAGATAGTAGAGAATTGTAGTGAAGAGATTTTTAGGGTTTGATCCTGATTGATCCGAACTTAAATTTATTTACACCCATCACAAAGATTGCATTCTCCTCCCTAACAGAATCAATGTAGTCTACAAAATTCCAGATTCTACTCCTAATTGTCATGTGTCATACATTAGCCAAGGCAAAAACCTTATTTCCCATATAAATAATGAATTAATTGTGGTAATCCCACACTAAATTAACTTGAAGAAATACACAAAAAGCCAGAAAAAAAAAATGTTATTACCTCAGCCGGGAATCGAACCTGGGTCTCCTACTTTCTGGGTTCGATTCTGGCTGAGGTAGTAAGATTTTCTTTTCTGGCTCCCTGTGCATTACTTGTACTTATTTTCCATAAGATCAGCAATAGCAAAAATGACATTAACAAAAAAACAAATATAACTGCCCTCACAAAATTCAGTGGACACACATTTGACTTTGAAACATTACTATTCTTTCCACAAACCCTATGAATCCAAATTTCTATTATCTGAAACTGTACATATAAACTTAGAGCACAATCCAGTTAATGACAGAACTGACAAGTTATTCTTCAATTTATTCAATATTCTGAAAAACTATCAGCCCTCCGAAATTAACCCATTCAACTGTCTCCTAGATCCTCAGGCTACTTATTCAAAATAATTGCTACCAATTTCTGCCGGTATTGCCCATTTGATGCAGGCCGCTCTCCTTTTGTACCTAACGCCTCACGTTCCACATCCTGGTGACAACACATCCCTTCTTGCCTTCACGATAGATAGGTGTGGTGAACTTTCTACATATATTGTTATTGTTTTCCTAAGCATTTCATATAACATTTCTTTTAGTTACATCAAATTTTATGCAATAATAATTATGTAAATCATATAATTTTTGTTTTACTCATGTTGTCTTAAGACCTGTTGTTTCAACGACCCTGAAGATGGCTTACAATCTAAGCAAAATCATTAGAAAATAATAAAGAATACATTTTTTTTAATTTTGATATTTTTTTTTATCAATCTTGATCGAACCCCAACAAATTCTATTCTATATATTAATAAATTATAATAAATCATAGTTCTTGTTCAGAAACTGATGAAATAATATAAAAAATATTTCAAAAATGTTTTTGGAATATGCATTTGTTAGTTTCTTTGAATCCATGCATTTGATATATCTAGATTTTAAAAAATCTCTTGATCGTGTTCACTACAACCTGCACCTGAGAATCCTGGGTAAACTTCTTGAGCTCCCTCTCAGATTGTCCTTTGGGGAAAGAACAAGTCTATAGTACCAAAAAAGTAAACTGAAGTGTATCACAGGGACTCGACTTGGACATTGGCTTTTCTTGACAACTTGATTATCCTGGCCAAGTTGGCTAATGTTGATTTTGCTTATTTCTACTTATTAGGGCAGCTCACTTTCCTTGTACCCTTATGTCAGTGAATATTTATGAAAAATGACAAGCTTAAATCATTTTAACTTCATAATTTATGAAAATAAAATATTAATATATTTTTTCTACTTTATCTGTCTAGTTTTGTGGTACAGCATATCTTATTAGATTATTTAAAATGGCTTTCTTAAAGGTTTATTTCAATTAAGAGCGCCATATTTGCAATTTGATCTTCCTTTTTTTTTATTTTAAGATAGAATTTCTATAATTTTTTAAATTGGCAGAGCTATTTAAAGAAATATTGAGCTTTGATAATATTGATATTCCATTTATAATAAAATTTATTTATGTTCACTCCCTATATACTAAATTTCATTAAAATCTGACTCATAGTGTGTAAATAAATGTGAAGTGAAATAAATATCTCTTAAAAATTATATTAATTTGTTTTGATTTGCTGTTTATAATTTAATTATTAGTTTTTATTTTAAGTATAATTTTTCAGGTAGAAGGAATTTTCTTTGTTAATAATCACCTTGAGAAATTGATGTTTGATGAGCTTCGAAATTCATGCAGGCCAGGAATGGTTGGAGGATTTTTACCTGGTGTTAAACAAATAGCTAATGTTGCTGCTCTTCCTGGTATTGTTGGGCGTTCAGTTGGTCTCCCAGATGTCCATTCTGGTTATGGATTTGCTATAGGTTAGTTGTATGCTTATATTTTAATTAAAATAAATGGCCATTTTAATAACTTAATTAATGGATTAAAACCGCATTATTCTAATCACCCACTCAATTTTCCTATGTTGATCCCTTTAATAAAAAGCTATTTCAAAAGAATCCACTTATTCTAACCTGAGTTGGACTTGCTGTATTTTGTAGAAATCAAATCAAATTCATTTGATGAGAAAACTTTGTTTTTGGGAATATGTGTTATCTTCAACTCTGCTGTACTACAGCATATAAAAGATTTAAAAAAAAAATTAAGCAGCTTAACAAAATATTCTGTTTTCAGAAAAAGAGTGTTCATCTTTTTTTTTCCATCATTTATGTACTTTATGTTTCAAATCTTTAATGCCTTTACCATCTTCAGAAATATTTTTCTGCCCAAAATATTTTCTTGTTTACATATTCAATATTATGAAGAATTTATTGTTTTAATGAGGTAAACTAATTTGAATAAAATTAATATCATCCTTCTGTTTTGTTTGTTATTTTTTTTTCAAGAGGAAGTAAGAAAAATACACAGTAGAATCTTTATCGAATTAACTCATGTTGTTCTCTATTTTAGATAGGCCAACAATGCATTTTAGATAGGTCAACAATGACTGAGTAAGTATTAATAGGCAAGGTACCATTCACTGGGATCATGGCAGTTTGTCAGAGTAATAGTTGTTCATAACTACTAGATTCATATGGATTCCATCAAATTATTCTTATTGACAGATTTATTTCCAAGTCAATCAAACTTAATTGTTCAATTTTAATAAATTGATACCAAAAACTAACTTTTGAAAAATTTCTTTAGATCTGTATCAATCATGTATTAGAGGAGCTAAAGAGAGAGATAGTGGACCCATTGTCCAGTCATTGTACCACAGATAACCACTGGCCCTCCAGGTTGGGGGAACAGTACACTAACACTCACACATTTACACTATTAACAGAGAGAGGAAGGTCACTAAAATGTGGAGCTTACTGGACTGGGGATCTGTATCTGAGAGAGTCATGACTGTCTGGTTGAACTAAAGGGTCAGGAAGGTGACAATCGTCCACCAACGATAGCAAAGATACCAAGGGTATCAGATCCCTCAGAAAAGGATACTAAAACCTGGTACCTGGTTTTTACCATGGTATCACCAGGTTAGATCCACTAAGATCCACCACAGGCTTGTGGATCTTTGTGGAGCCAATGGCTTTGTCATTAGAGAAACGTTCTTTCTGCATAATTCATTTTACAAGATATCATGTAAGGCCCCCCGACTATAGAACTGTGAGCCAGATAGATCATAGACCTGCCAGGAATGGAGGTCATCCCTGCTTCATGTTCGAAATAGAAGAGGTAGGTTGAATTGGAGATGACAGAGGTCAAAGGAATGGTTAAGTACAGGTAGACTAGATATTAGAAGAGGAAGTAGGTAAACTATGTAAAATCAGGTTGAAAAGGAAGGAGCCAAGATCAAAGGAAGTGTGAACAATCTGGTAAGTGAACTGGTGATAAAGTAATTCGATATCATAATTTTTTTTTTTTTTTTTAAAGGTGAATAATATTTATGTTGGAGGAGAATATTTGGTTTTTGTCTTGTTTGTCATTGATAGTGTGGGAGTTTAGATTAATTTTTATGAACTCAGCGAGAAATTGATCTTTTAGGATGGGTTCAGATTAGAGATGGAAAACTTGGTTAAAAGAAGGGATATGATTGGAAAGAATGGTGTGGTGTGTAAGGTCCAAAGAAATTTATATTGGCAACACAATTGACCCTAGCATCTGCATTTTTGCAGTTTTTCTGCTCTTGCCTTGGCTAAATAACAAGAATCAATTATTGTTAATTTTTTTTTTACAGACTTTTTTCTTAAATCCTTTCGGACCTAACCTCAACTGTCAATGTACCGACAAACCATTCAGTCAGTTATCTACTTCCCACCTTGAAATTATAATACAACTCTTATTAAGATTCTTGATTTACAATAAAAAAATAATTACAAGAATGAACTAAAAGTGCTGCGATCTCCAAAATTTCTTATTTTTAATAATTTTTATTAATATTTATTGAAGATTGTAGTAGAAAGTCATTATAAGGAATTGAATTTAAAAACTATATTTTCAAGTAATTGATTGATCATATCTCTATTCATCCTCATAAAGTCAATGAAATTACTGCTATCTTCTGTTGCTGATCAAATGATTTGAAGCACCAAATTATTGCCTCCTTCGGATCCTTTTTTTGTCTAGAACTCTTATTCTCCTTAAATGAGAGTTCTAGCCAAAAAGTAAACTCCATTAAAATAATAAGATTACAACAAAAACATTTGCAATAATCCATGTCAATAACTGAATGTGCCTCACATGCACATTTATGGCAATGTTTCTGAAAGGTGAGCTCCCAAAACAGAACTTGAATAAGTCAGGTAGTAGAAATGAGGTGACCAATATAGTCTATTTATTAACAAATTATAAGAAACTTATTGACCATGGTTAATGCCCGTCATGGTTGACATGGCCAAGAGGAGTGGAAAAAAGTCTAAGAAACTTTTGTAATAGCTTGGTCCAGGGACCTTTAGTTTACCATTATTCAGTTTTTTATGAAAAGAGTCACACTTTTTTTATTTAAGAAAAGAACAGCTATAGCATTTAATTGGGTAAAGAAAGGAGTGAAGTAGCGATGGCATATTTCAATCCTTTGACATGCTTGAAAGCGGAATACATTTAACAATGTGTACTAAGTAGACTTCAAGCAATAGAAACTTCTACTGTGTTAGAAAACTTCTGGTACTATTTGTTTGTAGCTCGGGCCTTCAGTTACCTTAGAACTTCTTCATTTTTTGTTAAAAATTAATCTGGACTTTCCTGCATGCTGCACTCACTTGATCCAAATTCCTTTGAAGAACTGATTGAAAATTGTTGACTATAACTGTTGTTTTCCTTAAGGTTGATTTATTATTACAGCCTGATTATTATTGGTATAAGCCTGAACGTCACTATTTAAATTTTTTAACACCTCTGATCTTAATTTTGACGTTATACGGTAATGATATAATTTAGACATTAATTAATCTGGATTTCCTAGAAAACATTACTGAGTTAATTATTTTCTATAAATGAAAATACTTCTGACACTTCTCTAGCACATTTTCTTCCTAAAGAGGATGACAAAAATATTAATAAAAATTCAAGTATTTCTTCTACTAATTGAGCTTAAATATTATTTTTTTAAAGGAAACATGGCTGCTTTTGATATGAGTGATCCTAAGTCTATAATTTCTCCTGGGGGTGTTGGTTTTGACATTAACTGTGGAGTACGTCTTCTGAGGACAAATCTCTCGGAAAAAGATGTCTTACCTGTGAAGGTAAGAGTTAAAAAATGTTTAATACATTATTCTATAATTAGAGAGATTTTGTCAGAGCTTTTCTTCAGGTATCAGAAAAACAAGCCTCTCTTAAAAAATTTTCAACATTTTGGCTTACATTGTTTGAGATCTTCAGAGAGTAGGTTGATAATATTTTAGGATTATCAGGAAAATAATTTAAACATTACTGCATATTAAACATTAATTTTCTTTGCAATATATTATCTTAGACTGTTTGCAACAAGACTCTGGCTGACAAAGGTTATAAATTAATGATTTAAGGCTGTATGTTCTTGTGAACGTGTGTGTGTTTATAGCTGATTTCCCTTAAAGAAATCAAATTGAGTAGCAGGGTGGTTACCTTGACATAACTTGATCAATCCTACTTGGGTAAAGTTAAAATAAATAGTCCATAAAAATGTTATTTGCTTTTTTTTAATTCACTAATGACTTCAATTTTTGAAATAAAGTAACTAAATTTGATATTTTAATTAGGGATATCAATTAACAGCCAATTTTTCCATTTTGCATTTATTTTTCTTTTATTGCTGAGCATTTTCAGAATCATTGATTCCATCTTCAGAGCTCAGTCTCTTTTTATCGAGGGTGTCTGGCTTGGTAGCTCCAGGTTATANTGCAGAATATATATATATATATGCATATATTTTTTTGGCAAACCATTGGTTGAATTTATTCATTATGCCTAAAAAAATTGGCCATTGAGTGGTGGTGGGGTGGGGGGTTAAAATAAAATCTAAAAGTTAAAAGTCTAATATTTTCATTATTATTAATGTCACAGAAAGATTTATAGTAGAATGCAGTGAAATATATATATATCGTGTAAAATATAATTCTCTAATTGTATGTTCTGATATTTTAACCAAAACCACTAAGGCAATTAAGGTAGTTATTTGACATTTAATTTGTAGCTGAGTTGACCTCTATTTCTAAAAATAGAGAAATTAAATTCAGTAAATGAGAAAAGTTTTTCAAACCATTATATCATTTTAGTTTTCACAAATGATACCAAAATAATGTTGCTTATGACTATCGGTGGATTCTCCAAATAATTAAAAGTTAATATTTCAATAGATTAAAATAACTCAGATGCCATATGGCTGGAATAAACTTGAATATGTTTTAGCTTTTTCAAATTTTTAAGCCTTACCCCTTATTGTTTTTGAATCAAGCTCATATGAATTAGGCACCTTGCTGTTCATCAACAAATAAAGCTTAAATCCAAAATTTCAACATTTTTTTCAAATGACTAAAGCAAAATTTAGTACAGCTTATGGCAGACATCCTTTTTTTTTCTATTAGACTTTCTGAATCTAATTATCTTTTGGTGCCATAAAAGAATAAGGTTTTAGGTGATATTATAATATTGTTTCAGGTCAATTGAAAAAGTTTATTTAACTGTTTTCTTTTTTTTTTTTTTTTAAATAAGCTAATTGGTTTTAATTAAGGCCTAACTCTCAAAGGTCTTTAATTAATGCTCTACTCCAGCAGAATCACTTGTTTACTTCAAGGCTTACTAGTTTTCTCTGCCTTTATGTTTATTTTATGAACCTCTGTAACAGGACTCGAGCTTAACGCTTAGCCACTATGAGGTTTTTAATGGAATCAGGGAGGGGCTCAGCTGATTTTACAGTGTAGCGGGTGGTGGTGGGTTTTAAGTTTGCCTTTCAAAGGCATTGCTGAATCTTAACAGTAAAGAACTGGGCACCATCATCCAGCTCTTCAGAGGTTTTTCAGGAGATTCCGAGGTCAAGCGGCTCTTCTAGCAGAATTCTAAAAAATGGCCAGTCAATGGAACCATTTATTAAAGTAGGTGGCAATTGTCTAGGGATGGGATTGAGAGTCAGTGTAAGGAGGACAGAGTTGTGGTTGTGGAGGAAAATTCATTTAATGTTTTTACGGAGTGATGGAAGGGAATAAGATTTTTACAAATGAAAAAAATCTATGATAACAGGATGTTTACTTCAGTGGGCCAGTAGGTAGGACTTAAACTTACTTCAGTCCGTCCTGGACTTAAAGTGGAAAGATTGTGAGAGGAAACAGCGTCATACGAGCAGGGCCACGGGAGTTGGTCATTTTCGAGCCCCACTGCAAGTTTTCCCATTATAATCTCCACCGGAGAAGAAATGGGGACCTGAGGATTTAAAGTATTCTTGGAGCTAATTTGAGGTGATGGATTTGTTAGAAGGGCAGTACACTGCAGATAGGACAGTTGGAGATGTTGAAGTTTGGATAGACACTGAAGTAGATTGAACCTGTGGGAGTGGAAGGTACTAAATAATGAGTATGGGAAGTGTGAATAAGGAGCGTAGTTCCACCATGAGCTCATCAGTCTGGGTGAGTTAGGTATGTATTGTATCCTGGTATCTTGAGCTTTTTGTTCTTTGTTAGTCGTGTTTCAGTAAGTAGAAGTACGTGTATATCTTTGTCTTCTAGAGTCAGTTTCAGTTCATTTATATGTTTTGAATGCCATTAACATCCCAAAGAAGGATGGAAAAGGAACTCAGGGGGAGTGAATTCATTTCATTGTGGAAGAAGTCATATTTGTGACTACTGTTGTCAGGAGTTTATAAGAGGACTGAAGTGGGTAAGAAATTTGGAGAAGGACTGAAGTGTGGCTTGGAGGTCATTAAATGCTGGCGGTGGAGGAGGAACATGGGAGATAGTAGTTTGCTCCCTTCTGGGAGGCTGGCATTATGGAAGAGGTTCCTCTTGACTAGGTTACCCTTGGATTGACTGGGTCGCCCGGGAATAAGATGATCCTGAGTTCACTTTTTTGGCATGGGGTGGTGGAGGTCTTTGAGCTGAAGGCACTGCACTTTGTGTGAGAGCCCACTCGTCTGAGTCCATTGCTTTAGATCTTTGTTTATCTGGCAACCTTTATAATTAACGAGATTATTTTTCTGGCAGAGAGCACAGACAGCAGGTGTACTGCGAGATTTCTGTCAGTCCACTGTGAGGTGTGCACCTTGATACAATAGGCTCCATACTCAGTAACTCTTTGTGTTGCCTTACTGCTGACATTTGTGTCCCTGTGAGGTGGGGCTTCTCTACCCATATTTTGCAATGGCAGAGTGATGGTACATTATATATTAGAGGATTTTAGTTGGGGTTCGGTCAAGGTAGATCCAAAAAAAATACAAATTAAAAAAAAGTGTATTTTTTAAAGGTTATCTACCAACATTTTGGCTTACATTATACATCTTCAGGGCTGTAGAAATACAATATCATGAGAATACAATAATAATATATCAAAAGTATGAATGTAGTGATATCAAAAGTATGAATGTAGAAAGTTATGTAAGATAATTTAAAAACATGCAGACAACAACCAATTTAAAAAAATTATTAAAAAAAATTAAAACAGTATTTGGCCTCACCTGCCTATCATGAAGACGAGAGAGGATGTCCTGTCCCTAAGTACACATTTCCATGACTGAGTGATATCACATTATATTATGGCAATTCTATATTATAATATTGTAAATTATTATTGTATTCTCATGTCATTGTATTTCTACAGCCCTGAAGATGGCTTACAATTTAAGCTGAAACATTGGCAGATAATCCACAAAAAAATACTCTTTATTAAATTTGTATTTTTTGGATCTGCCTTGACCCAATCCCAACTAAAATCATCTAATAATAATATCTACTGTAAAAAAACTCTCCATTTGATACATTATATATTTCTTCCACATTTCTTGTTGGCTTCAGATCAAAGAAGACAGTGGGAGTGGGGTCTTTACAGGTGTATCCTTGCCGAGCTTGTTTAAAATTATATTGATAGCATTTCTGAATTGAAAGCCAAGATCGGTAAGCTCTTTTTTGATTTTGTCAGGAGAGTGGAATGATGGAGATTGTGGATGACTACTCCGATTGCACGTTCTTCCTTGAGCTGGTAAGTATGGTGCTGTGCATTTGTCTCCTTGAGATAACTGAGAATACCTTTTTAGGTGCCTATTTAGGTTCTACCTCCACTGGCTATAACTTGGTGGTAGTAAGACATGACATAAATAATTGATAAATAGAGAGATAGTGAGAAAGAGAGAGAGAGAGTGTGAGAGAGGGAAAACAAGTAAGTAATGAGTGAGCCACGAACCGGGAACCTATGAGTTAACAGCCGCACGCTGTTCGCGGCTGATAATACTAGGAGGCAGGAGCTTACTAACTCTCCTGTAGCACTCAGCTATCGGGGACAGGTTCGACCCTGCTTGTCTGATTGCACTGTCTCTTTATAAAAGTATTTTATATTCACTCACTGAATAAAGGGTGATCTTGGCAGCTAATTTCTGCTAAATTTCACTCACATGACACTGACTCTTGCCTGCATCAGTCTGTAAAATATGGTAACAGCAGTCTCTATGCAACTCGATGAATATTGCTGAAAAGAAGGAGCGTTATGTAGAGGTGTTCACTGTTGAACGGCTACCACTGATTTTTTAAAATTCTTTCCATATATTCTCCCATCCTACCTACTAATTACCAAAAATGATGACAAAATTTATATATTTCTGTGTGTATTTGTTTCTCTCAACACTCTTCAGGCCATAGTTTTAAATTAAAAAAAAATTAAATATGTCATATTGTTTTTAAATGCAAAAACAAAAGGCTAAGTTTTTATTTTTATTGAGCAAAATGAGACCTATAGGAGCCCACTCCTTTCCAGGTATTTTTTTTTTTAGGGCTATGCT
>KZ807544.1:314554-349955 GCA_000696205.2 Oncopeltus fasciatus | reverse complement strand
ACGTGGGATTAAAGACCACAAAATAAATAATATTTATAAAATTAAATTAAGAAGAGTCATTTAAACAGCTTGACAATGTCAGCTCCTCCGAGCATGAGCGATATATTCGTCGGCCTCGGAGGTTGGACTCTCGACACTAGTGCGGGGAATTTAATAACTTATCAGACTTGTCTCGGTAGCATAAGTGGTAAATGCACCGGCCCGGATAGCAGGGGATCCAGGTTCGAGTCCTGGCTGGGACAGTTAGATTTTTTATTCTGTTCCCTTGCACTAAAAATTATCTAAATTTACGTGGGATTAAAGACCACAAAATAAATAATATTTATTATATAGAAATGTTTATTTAAGTTAAAAATTCTGTATATCTTTTTCAATTATAAAATTTTCTACAGCCGCAAGCCTACAAACCCTATTTAATTATCTAATTACTCTTTTGTAATTAAAAAAAAAAGTAATCAAGGGAAAGGCGATTGGGTTTTCCCTAATCCTCTTTTTGTTGCCAATTGATACCAGGTCTTAAAGTGGCTTTGAGAATGTGGATATAGGGCACTTTTTTTCTTCTTTTAGGGATCCTAAGTAATTCTCTAATGTTTCTTGGGAATTACAGATGAGGTGGTCCCGAGAGGAGAGAAAGTAAGTTAAGGACCTCTTGGTGTGTGGAGGGCTGACAGCTGGAATAATGTTAATACTGCTGTTTGTTAGTGGGCTTGATGTGAACAGCAGTGATGAAGTAGTTGTCTACTAGTTTTGTATCAACATCCATAAAAGTTGCTTTGTCGACGACGTTGATATAAAGCTAGTAGACAACCACTTCGTCACTGCTTTTCACATGAAGGACGAAGGGCCTGAGATCCCCAAAAATTTTACTCCTTGTGAGTTTTTCTTTTTGTGTGTGCACTGCACTCTCTATCCTGCCTGTTCTTCATTACTATATATCACAGCCGCGAGTGTTTCATTTTCTATATATATATATACATATATTGAAACAAAGTGTTCTATTAATTTGTTTAACTTGGAAAGGAAGTGTAAATCTTATAACTTTAATACAATAAATGCAAGGGAATAGAATAAAAATCTTACTACCTCAGCCAGGAATCGAACCCGGATCTCCTGCTTTCCGGATTCCAGTCCCAGCCAAGGTAGTAAGATTTTTTTATTCTATTCCCTTGTATTTATTGTATAAAATTAATGTGGGATAAAATGCCACAATTAATATCAGTATTAAAAAAAATATATAAGAAAAAATTGAGAGTCTATCAAATAACTGACAATGTTAGCTCCTTCGAGCATAATACAATATATTCGTCTTACTCGAGGGTTTATACTCGGAGTAAAGTGTGGTAAGTAGAGTGAATTATCTGACTAGCCTCGGTTTTTTAATGACCAGCATACTTGCCCGGAAAGCAGGAGATCCAGGTTCGAGTCCCGACTGAGGTAGTAGGATTTTTTTATTCTATTCCCTTGCATTTATTGTATAAAACTAACGAGGGATAAAATACCACAATTATTATCAGTATTCATATAACTTTAAGTTCCAAATATTGATCATCCACTCATTTGAGTAATTTAATATGTTTTACTATACATTAATTTTATGGTTGTGCTTATTGTTTCCAGGCCTTTGCTAAGCAATTCAATATGGCCCCTGATGATTTAGATATGCATGTGATTTATGACGTTTCACACAATATTGCTAAAATAGAAGAACATGTAATTGAAGGCAAGCAGAAGACTCTCTTGGTTCACAGAAAGGTTAGTTTCTTTAAATTAAACATTGTGGCAAGTATTCTTAGAGAGATTTTCTTTTAGTTGAGAGTGTGAATGTTTTAGTTAATTATTAATAATAATAATACAATAGTTAATAATTAATATTAATAAAAAATAAACTATTANTAATATTAATAAAAAATAAACTATTATTACCTGATTACCTTAAAATTCTAACCCCCTTAAAATTTGATGTGTCAAAGCATGATAAATATGAATAGCTGCTGTACACCATATTTTGTACATCGTTTTTCCTGAAAACAGCTCATTCAATAAATCTAATTCCTTGTGAGCTTGATTCATCAACTCAAAGAAGGAGTTTAATTTAAAGTGAAATGTTTACAGATTCTCTAGACCCAAACTACCAATATGGGGTTCTAGCAATTTTAATTTGACTTATAAACTAATTTTGAAATCAAGGGTTGGGCCTGTCCTTGAAAAGTACATAATTTAATGTAAATTAAATAAGGGTTAAAATTGTGAAACACTCGTTAACTTTAAGATGGTTACAGTAGTTATAAGCTATCATAGTTGTCTCTTTTGAGACTTCTTGAACTTCATATTTTAGTACTAATAGTTTTCATTATATTTCATTTATTTCTACTTACATTTTATTAGTAGCTTTATTTTATTTTCACATATAATTATATCAAAAAATAATTTATTGTAGAATGAGTTGCATAAATTTTATAATCTATGTTCAAGATGATGAGGTCACAGAAGTCTCTTTTTCAATACTTCTGATGTCATTTTTAAATAACATTGTAATCATTACTGATTTCAAGCCTGTTTTTTTTTCCTCTTGGTCATTAATGCTAATCACTACCTAATGTTTTAATCTTTTTCTATAAATCAAAATTGATAATAGTTAATTCATTCTTAAATACCTCTTTTTCATTTAGAAATGTGTGTGAGTACACACACACATACAAAAAAGAAAAAGAAAAAAGCCCTACCCACCATGAAAGAAGTAGCTAGCTGAGGCCAAGAAGTACTTGGCTGATTCCAATCTTAAAATATTATAAATTAGAATGAAAGGAAACTTGATAATAAATTTTTTTTTTAAATTTTTCTTTGTCCATAATTTTCTTTGTTTTGAGCTAATTTTTCTTCCAGAAATAAAAGAAAAATTTGAAAAAACAAGGATAAAAAAAATTGTGAAAATAACATTTGTGCGTATAAATGCACTATGCACAACTTATACAGTAAGAGTGGGAAAGATATCAGTTTAAATATCCTTCTGATCAAACACCTGTAAATAGGAATTAAAGTTGTACCATTTAGAAAGGGCATGAAGAAATGTTCAAAGCTCCAATGAAGACAATAGTTGTCATAAGGTAAAACCCATAGGTATTTGGTGGCAAAGTTGGAATGAATCCTGAGGATGAGTTAGTATAGGCCTACTAACAGGGCTGTGGTAAAGACCTTTAGATCACTAGGTTCCAAAGAAACAGTTGTGTCTGGCCAATGGTTCAGAATTATGTCTTAGCGAATATACAGAGAGAACAATTGCAAGACAAAAGACACCATATTCTTGAATCAAATTTCTTAATGGCTTCATTTTAGTCTCAACTAAGAGTACCACACACTTGCTATCTGCAGGTTATATAAGTTGGATGAAAGTATTCCTATCCCTCTCTTCCTTCCTTACAGAAGGCATTCTGTACTCTACTATGTTGAAGGAATTCGCAAGTATTACTCTTCCATTTTCATTTCTATTTTTAGTGGGGGGGGGGGCCTTGTCCAGTACAATGAAAATTTTTTTGTTACATGTTTTAGGATAAGCAATTGAAATTAATTCCAGATAAAGAACGGATCTAAGATGAACAATGAACCATTTTGTCACAGATCACAATCCCATTAAGATTTTCTGTATCTTCCTCTTTGTATTCTACAATTAATTGTCAAAGTTCTCAGTTTGTTTCAGTTGGGTTTTGTTTATAGTTAATTTTTTATCTTTAGGGTTCAACTCGAGCATTTCCTCCGCACCACCCATTGATCCCGGTCGATTACCAGCTAACAGGGCAGCCAGTTCTTATTGGAGGCACCATGGGTACCTGTTCTTATATTCTTACTGGAACTGAAACTGGGATGAAGGAGACGTTCGGATCAACTTGTCATGGTGCAGGTAATTCTTTAAACTATTATTTTATCTTATTACGTGTAGTATTGCATTTTAAATTTTAAGTTCGATTTATGGCTAAATACTCCCTGGTTCTGTTTCTGAAGAGAATTGCAAATTGTCTTCAATGTAAACTGAAGTTTCATTGAAGTTAGCTAAATGAAAAATGAGAGGATAGAATAAATCAAAGTAAAACTGCAATTTAATTTGTAATGAAAAATAAAATAAATTAAAACTGAGTGTAAAAATATTACTAATATATAACTTAAGTTATTACTAAATAATAACTCAGACTGGTGAAAATTGCTTTATGTCAAAAATGGTGGTATTAATGGGAATTTTAATAAAATAAAAAAAAGAACCAAAAAAAATTTATTTTATTATTTTACAAAAGAGTTATTCAATTATACAGGATTTGTTAAAAAGCGTCTGTGAAAAGCTTTATACTAAAATGTACATCATTTTTAAATTTAATGACATTTGCATAATGTAAAGAAAAATTATTTTACAAATAACTATTAAAAAATTATAATTAATAAATGAATTAGTCATATTATCTTTCAGTTGGAAGTACCTAGAAAGTTCTCACCAAATTGCAGAAAATCTCCTTCTTGATTGAATGAATTATCAAAAAAAAACTGTAAACTGAAAAATATTATCACTTTTTAATAACATTTCTTTAAATTTGTCTTTATAGAATTTCACTAATAATTTTAAAATTTTTTTGTCTAATTCTTCTCTGTAAGAATTATTCTGAAAGTAATATTTTTTTACCTATAATAAGATGAGATAAATCAGTTAAGTTGAGTGACAAAACTTTGATTCTGAAGTTTAGAGAAAGAAGTGAGAATAAGTCTTTTCTGTGTAACCATTGCAAACTTCCTATGTTACAATAACGGTGTGTCATTATGAAATTCATAAAATTTCCCTTAATATATATTTTCATAAAAGTATTGTAGGACATAAATGTTAAAAAATAAATTTTTTTCCTCTGATTTATTCTATAAACTTGATTACAACTCTAATTGGAAAAAATATATAATAATTGTAAATTATGAGCATTGGAAGTTAGAAACATACGAAGAAAAGCACAATTTTATAATTATGCATACATTTAGTTTAGAGTAATGAAACTGACACAGGTTTCTTTATTAATAAATGGCATTATTTGAGCATTTTTAAGAGAAATTAAAAAAACAGGAGTGGGAGTTAATCTGAACTGTCAAATTTCAATTTTATAGTCTAGGAGCCTTAGTTGTTTTTTTAATTAAATAAGGCATTTCACTTTTAAGTGCAAATTGGAAGTCTAGTGGTTTTATAGCAAAAAAGTCAAGTGAGAGTGCGAAAAGTTGGTTTTTTGTGGAGCAGGCATAATATTTAGTTTAGAGTAATGAAACTCAACACAATTATGTTAAATGATAAAGAAATATTTAAAGGGGTGTATAAAAAATAAAATGAGGACCATTTCATAAAATTCAAGATTTCAAAGGACTGCAAATATTTTAATCCTTATTACTTACCTATACTTAATAATCTCTTTAGAGCATTTTCTAAGCTTGTTTAATCCCATTCAACTTTTTAAAAAAAAGCTTCAGTTTAGTTATTTGTTTCATAAAAAAAACATGACAGTGTCCTGTCATGAAAATTCTTGTAATTTTAAGGCATTACTGGAAAAAAAAATTTCACAGCAACTTGTGAAATTATTAAATACAAAGGTCCTTGATCAGTGGAGATACAGTGTAAAGGAATAAGAGCTCCGGGTGACCATTAATGGATAAGGTTCTGCAGGAAGTTGTTGAGTCAAATCCATCCACAAGTACTAGAAAACTTGCTAGGGAGTGTTATGTCAAAGGATACTGTCAGTCGCCATCTACTCTCCAAAGGGAGGGTGAAAAAAAGTTGTAAACTGGTCTCTCACGAACTTACTCCTCAGTAATCAGCTAAGTGGTTGGAAATGAAAACCATTAAGATATAAGATTTTCTAGAATATTGTCACTCGTAATAAATGTGGACTTACTGTCTAAATCCGAGACCTGTAAGCAATGGCTAGATGGTATAGCTGCTTCTTCCTTCTGCAAGGGGGAAATTGGGAAGAAAAAAAAATCATTCTTTGCACTTTTATTTAACAACCCAACAAATTCTATCAAATTTACATATAAAAAAAATTATAGCTAGTGGCTGGTGTGGTAGAATTATCTGAAACCTTGAAAATATCCACCCTATTCCTATTATCCACAGTTAGATTCCCCTAACTATCCCCTCTCTCCTTGAGGCATGAGAAAAGAAAGATTGGTATTGGAGACACATGGACGTGTGTCATGGCTCGGAACATGGCTATGGCAAGCAGCTCCAAATGTGGGCTGTCCATATACAGCCTCTTGCATAATTAAAATTTCAGTTTAACTGTTTACTGCTTTTTGATAGTCAAAGTTAGTGGCAGCATTTACACCAGTGTCAATAGTGTTTGCCAAAATGCAAAATGAAAGTTACTAGTTTGTTAGTCAAAATGTTAGCATACATTTTTTTATTTTATTTTATATCCTTAATATTTATTATATGTGAGGTTTTTCTCACAGGAAAAAAAATTCAAGTGTTCTTCATATTCATGTTTGGAAATAATCTAAAAATTTATCTTTGAATAAACATGAGATACATAATTTGTTGATGATAATTACATTATAGAAATCATTAATTTAAAATTGCTTGATACATTCAATTTTTCATTTTCATATTTTAGCTTACAACAATGAAAATACATTAGTTTTTAAAATATGATCGTGGATAAAATTTTTATCTACAAAATTGAAAAAAAAAACCAAGAAAGAAAACACATAAATCGTAAATTCATTATTGATTTACTATCTTGTATTTAAAAGATACAATTATTATAACTACAATAAAAAAATAAATACTTATTAAAACATAAAAATTCCTCTTCAATTTCTATTTAAATTTTTTTATATGAAAAATTAACTTTAATTTCTTAAATTGGCCTAACTACAAGGGTTTTTGAATACTCTCATTGCTTAGATAGACCCACCTTGTCTTTCTGGTCTCATCTCATTTCATGAAGTATCTCAGTCACAATGACTGCTTGCACTATTATCTAGAATTACCCAACCCTTTGCACTGTAGAACTGGAGGAAATGTTGTTTTTAATAATTCATTACTATCTTGACTTATTTCTTGTTTCCCTACCAGTGTGTTAGAGATCTGAGAAAACACTTGATTGGCCTTCTTTACCCTGTTCAAAACCTCAAGATCATTCCTAGCATCCCAGTTGAAGTTAGTGCCCACTCGCACCCCCCACAGACACAGACCCGGGGTGGGTCACACACACAATGAAATACTTTAATGGGCTGACTGTAAGACCTCTTAGTTTCAGCTACTCAAGGCACTCCTCTCACACAGCTATTAGGCTTTATTCTCTATCAGCTACTACCGCTATTTTATCGGCATATATAAAGCATTGGCTTCAGGACCCAGTAACTAATACTAGCTTGTAGGGTTCTGCTACATAAAAAAGGCTGGGATTTGGTATCATTTAGCCTTATTATGCCTTTGAAGTCTTGTTAAATTTCTGTAATTCCTCTAATGAGGACAGAAGGGGCTTGCTGAAAATGTTTCCAGAGTAGTGAGTCACCCAATGTCCTAGGTGTAATTTTGGCCCATATCCCTTGCTTTCCCTATAACCATTAACAACAGGAAATTATGGTCTTCTGCCTGTGTGGTCTAAAAGCAACCTGCTCAACCATTGAAGAGAAACAGATGGGTCTGTAATTTCCACATTGTGTCTGAACCTCTTCTTGTATAGGTTTTATACCAGAAGAGGTTCAGACACAATGTGGCCTGATTTTATGGCCTGTGAATGTGAAAATATTGGTGTGAAATTGTTAATTAGACAAAAATGGATTGTTTATACTGATTGAAAGTCAAGATGATTTAGTGAATAATATATAGTCCTGAATTGGTTTTTTAGCTATTGAAAAGTGATAAATATTTTTTTCCATCAATGTGGGCAACAATTAATTGAGTTTGGACCCACTTACATCTTGTACAATTCTGTTCACCACAATGCATGTTAAAACAATAATCTCTGTGAAAATAGTTCTTTTCTTTGTCAGCAGATTAGCTGCAATACAAAATCTCTTTGAAAGATTGACAGAAAAATTTATAGTATTTTATTTAATATTAAGAAACTTATTAATCTATTTTTTTCACTATATTAGTTTTTTTCATTTAGGACGAGCACTTTCAAGAGCAAAGTCAAGAAGAAATCTTGATTATACTGATGTATTAAAGGCTTTAGAACAGATGGGGATATCAATTAGAGTAGCTTCACCAAAATTAGTTATGGAAGAAGCTCCAGAATCATATAAAAATGTTACTGATGTTGTTGACACATGCCACGCTGCAGGAATAAGTAGTAAAGCAGTAAAACTTAGACCAATTGCTGTCATCAAAGGATAAAAATATAACTAATATATGGTTCAGTTGACATCCCTATGGTAAGCATTTAGTTTTGTATAAATATTAGTTACATACTAAATTTAACCTTATCTCTTGGCTTGCGTACTCTAGCATGTTAAGCTTTAATGGTAGGATATTGGAAAGTTGGTTGAAAAGTATCTTCACAATTGAAAAAAAGTTACTGGACAAACTACAGGTCTCAGCCACTAGGTTTGCTGAACAATGTCAGTCAGCTGCTATGATTTTATTTTTAATAGAAGTAACACAAGATGTTTGGCTCCCCCCTCCCCCTTTGGCATCCTAGTTGAAGATCTGTGTCTACAGGGAACAGAACAGATAATCTATGGGATTACCTACTGTTTTAGATCAAACTAACCTCACTAAGTGTGAAGTCAAATTCACTTGTCTCATAGAAGAAAAAGACTCCAGCTCCGATCAATCTATTCACATTGGTGAATGTAGTACATACTTTCACCAAGATATGACCTTTGAGCATGATCTCTAGGAAAGATTTTTTGACCTTTGATTCAACATTAGGGAAGCTTTACTTTGTCAACATTCGGAGTTATATATAATCATTTATATAATAATTTTTGGATCCAATCTCAATTAATACCAGGTATGCAAGTTTAAAATGTCATTTTAATTCCAATAGAATGCGCTCTTAGCCTATTGAAGGATTTGCTAATCTCTAAACGCTATTTTGTTTGTTAGTCATTTGTTTACAAAAGTCAGTTGTTTTTAAGTCGTTTACGTGGACGTATCATACCTTTCTTTGGTGTTAAAAATGTCTAATTTTAAGCCAAATAAAGAGCATTTGCGGCAGGCATCTGAATGTCACTGAATTTTTGTTGAGACTTATGGCGATCTTGCTCCAACCGTCAAGACATGTGAACGTTGGTTTCAACGTTTCAAATGTGGTGATTTTGATGTTACTGATCAAAAACGAGAAAATCGACCAAATCGACTACGAGCTTCTCAAGCCCGGCGAAACAGTCAATACCGAGCGCTATCGACAACAAATGATCAATTTGAGTCACGCATTGATCGAAAAACGCCCAGAATGGGCTCACAGGCACGCCAAAGTCATTCTTCAGCATGATAACGCTCCTGCACATTCAGCCAGATTGACTAAGGAAACGATTTCTTCGCTTGGTTGGGAACTCCTACCTCACCCGCCGTATTCACCTGACCTGGCGCCTTCTGATTATCACCTCTTCTCATCGATGGGACACTCATTGGCGGAGCAACACTTCAACAATTTCGAAAACGTACGAAAATGGCTCGATGAATGGATTTCAAATAAAGATGAAGCATTCTTTTGGAATGGTATCCATATATTGCCCGAGAGATGGACAAAATGTGTAGAAAGCGGGGGCCAGTACTTTGAATAAAATATATTATACTTTTTTTAAAATTACTGTGTATATATTTTAAGAAATAAACGACATTTTAAACTTGCATACCTGGTAAGTTCTCAGGAGAAGATCTTATTATATCAACTATCTGGTATATTATTAGACATATTTTAACTAGGGTACTTATAGCAAAATCCTAAAGAAATATAAATAATGATATTAATTGTGGTATGTAATCCCACGTTAAATTTCATACAAGAACTGCAAAGGGAGCCAGAAAAAAAAGAAGGAAAGTAGGAGACCTGGGTTCGATTCCCACCTGAGGTAGTAAGATTTTTTTCTCTGGCTCCCTTTGCACTTCTTGTATAAAATTTAAAATGGATTAAATACAACAATTAATATCATTATTTAAATAAAAAATGTCGGAAAAAACAAGAGTCTAACAAATAGCCAACAATGTTAGCTCCTTCAAGTATAAGACGATATATTTGTCTTACTTAGGGGTTTAGACTCGGAGTAAAGTGCGGGGAGTTGGGAGAGATTATCTAACCTGCCTCGGTGTTGTAGGGGTCAGCATTTTTACCCGGGTTCGATTCCCGGCTGATGTACTAAGATTTTTTCTCTGGCTCCCTTTGCATTTCTTGTATGAAAAAAATATAGTTAATGAGATTGTTCTCATGGCAGATTTTTTGAAAATTGTTTTCAATATTTTCTTGGATCTTACCAACTAGACACCAAAATTGTACACACACAGATTTTATTTATTAATTTTGGTTGATATATTGATTTTATAAAAAAATTTGTCATGAGAACAACCTCACTAGTTATATTTCTTTGATCTGTTAATTGAAAAAAGGCATTTTTAGAAGTAAAAAAGCAAAATTGAATAATTCTGAGAGGGTGTTAACTTTATTTGTTGATTTTTAACTTAATGATCTAAAAGCTTCAATTAGTTATGTTCTTCATTATGAAATTTGACTTATTACTTTTAAATGTAAATTGAGAAACTAAGTTTGTTTTAGATAAAAATCAGACCAACGGGATTGGGGTATAATCTGAAATCTCAAGTGAGAGTAAAAATGTTTTTTCTCCCTAGCATGTTTAATATTTAGTCTAGAGCTATGAAACAGAATTAACCTAGCTAATTTCTTTATTGATAAAAAATATATATTCTATAAATAAGTGTTTAGGTGATTGCTTGTGAAGAAAGTTTTACTGCATATTACAAATATTCATCTACTATTATACTGAGGAGTTTGCTTAGTTTACATAGCTCCTCTGTGACAGACTATTTTTTATTTGTAAATATGTAACTATACCCAAAGAAATATATGTAGCAAGCTTTATCTGACTCCAGAGTAGTAATTAGACGCATAACAGTGACATGCTTAGGAGATTCCCTCTCCCATTATCATACCCTCATCAGGAGGGTAATAATGGTTGCTTCTTCTTTTAATTTAGTTGATAGTGTTGTCTTTTAGCCAAAGGACAAGGAAAATTGAACATTGTAATCTCCCAGAGGAATCTATATACCTTCAATATTTGATATTTTACATTTCTAAATGTTAATTTTGGAAATATTTATATTTATATTAAACTTTTATTTGTTTATTACATTATGTTAAATAAAAACATTTTCTAATTTGATTACAATGAAGTAAAAATTACATTCAATGTCAATCACATGAGGAGAGAAGGTGACCAATGACACCACTCTCAAAATTAAAAGGTAACACACCGGCCCGGAAAGCAGGAAATCCAGATTTGTGTCCTGGCTGGGACAGATAGTTTTTTTATTCTGCTCCCTTGCACTAAAAATTGTTAAAATTTATGTGGGATTAAATACCACAAAAAAAAAAAAAAAAATTGTATGCCATACAGCGTTTGCTCAGAAACAGCTAAAGAGAATTTGGGACCTAAGTACTACATTTTCCTGTACTCATATATGTCCATCTTTAATGAAACACAAGAAAACTGCTCCTGTGCTTAAATTTTTTTTTATTGCAAAAAAATATTTTTAAAACCATACTTTTGTTATTTTTGGTGATTTTCTCATTTCTAACATGCCGATAACATAATACTGTGCTCTGATGCAGGAGAATTTCCTTTCTTGATAGTTATGTTTTGGTGATATGAGAACCTAATTATAAGAGCATTTAAAACCTTGATTTGCTTCAAATTTTCCCTCTTGCTATCATTTAACTTTTTCCAAACCTCTCTTTATATTGTCTCTGACAAATTCCTTTTGTGAATGTTGGTTTAATGTATTAAATGTTGCATTTTTTATTTTTATTTTTATTTTTTTATTTTTCTTTTTAGAAATACAGAAAAATAAGACAAAAAATAGGGGAGGAATTCAAAGTCAATGTAAATCATCAGCCAAAAAGTCAGGCATTTAATAATGTTTTACTGCTAACATATACTGTATTATTCTGTTATAAAATCATTTATTATTTAATTTGTTACAGTTTTGCTGATTTATCAGCATAAAATTAACTGAATTTCCTATGTGTATTAATTTTGTACAACTTGTAAATATTTTTATAATCATAATTAAATTATTCTTATTTCCATTAAAGAACTGCTTTTATGATTTTGTATATTGTAAAAAAAAATCTAAAAAATAAATTGAATTTATTTTCATAGTTAGTATTATTCCTATCTCTCTAAAAAAAAATAAATAAAAAACTACCCTTTGTGATGCTGATTCTTTTATATGTATTTTTATCATTGATAAAGTATTGATAAAAAATTAGTTTTCAAGTGTAAAAATTATTTTAAATTTCAATTTTAAGTATATTTTAAAATTATTTCTTCCTGAAAAAATATATACTCGTTTTTGGTTTAGTACATTCATTGACAATTCATCATCATTCAATTCAAATATTGTTTATGAATGCAGAGGTAGAAATATCATTATTAAATTAACTACAATATTCCACAGCATCCAGAAACTTGTGGTATACCTAAAGACTGCTTTATTTGAATATTTTCATATACTATATAAATGAGTCTTAAAGGCAAGGGCTATTTCAAGAAATATAGGACTCCAGAAGTAGAGTATAAGAGGGTTAGAACTTGAGTGTAAAATTTCGGGAGTAACAGTACATAATGTAAAAATATAGAATGATAAATATACTTTCTGTGGTTTATAAAATACACTCACACATTCAAGAAAGAAGTGTTAAAATAATTATATAGGGTCAACTCAAAACAGAGCAAGCTAGATTCAGACTTGAAAGACAGATACAGTATGACAAAGTCGTCCTTTGAAACATATTGGATAATACATAGCACCAGGTTGCAGGGATACTTTTCCAGCCTTTCTGAAGACTGTGTTTGACTCTGTTCTACAGATCATCAGGAGATATGGAAAGCTTTGGGGGATAAAAACATCCCAGGGTATTTGTCTTGAGTGACAGCAATGTACTGAGTAGATTTTCTCTTGGGATAAAGTCTTATTATATTTTATATTATTTACTCTAGGATAAAGCCTGCTCTTTCCTGAGGGGTTGTGTGACAAAGAGCAAGATGACAGCTTGTCCTTGAATAAAAAATCCATTGAAAGAATACAGCTCAAGTGGTTTGGACATCCCTGTCTCATGAACATGGAATGACAGCCTATCATGGAAGCCTGCCTGCTGGGGAGAAGGCAAGAATGAAGTGTTTATCCATTATGTTCAAGCCAATTAAATTTTGCTGACAGGCTTTTTCCTTGCTGCCAACCCAATACCTAAAAAACTTTCTTACAGAATTTTGTAACACATTGTATTGGTACATTTCTTATAGAGATTAATTTTAAAAAATCTCCTTACTGGAGGAAGTGGATTATTACATAATCTCAATTAAAAATTCAAACAGATTTTATATTTTTTTATCCTTACACTAAGAAAAATAATGTAAATGATGATAAGAAAAATAATCAGAATTTTATTAAATATAAAAAAAAATTTTAACATTAATACAAATGCAAAAACACAGGCTCATAGAACATGAATACATTTTATTTAAAAATAAATACTGAATTATATTAACAATAGACTAGATTGCACTTTTTGAAAGAACAATAATTTTTTTCAAAACTTTAGAATTGAAGTTTCATTTATTTTAAATAAGTTATTAATCCAGTTGGTAACTGAATATGGCTTCTTTTTCTTTTATTTTTTAATTTTAATAATTATAAAAGGGGACAGATAAAGCATTTTCTGCACTTATGAATAAATAAATATTAATATCAAGCATTACCAAGGAAGTTGAAAGTATTATTTGAGAGAGTAAATATCTTGGGTACATCAAATATTCCAGATAATTAACCTTATTTGCTTGACATAACCTGGATTATTTATAAATTTTATTCATATCACTATTTTTTAAATAATGTAAGCTCCCTTATATGGTACTTGAGGGCTGTGCTCACTCAAAACTAATACTTCCTTCCTCCATGATTATTATTAGTACCTAAAGGCCTTGAGCATGCAAGTAATTCATTTTTTAAAATAAAAAATTGAATGTTTAGTAAACACTTTCAAATTAAATGAATACAATATCTTTTACATCCAATGATAAAAGAATTTGCTAAATATTCGTACTTAATAATAAAATTATTATATTTGCCAAAATAGGCAAAGGTCACCACATCTGAGAGACGATGCTATCAAGGGGTAAAAAACCACCAGTTGCCACTTTATTCTAAAAAAAATTCAATTATAAAGAGATACTCAGTACTGACTATAATAGCTTGGAAAAGTTTCTTATTATTATATAAATAAGTTTTTATTCAGACCCAAAGCTTCATGCAAATTCTTATAACTTGACTAGAAATATAACTGGAAAAACATGCCCAAAAAATTATTTTAATTTTAATAATAGCTTTCTTTAATAAATTTCTGTCTTTAAAATTATACTTAAATCATTGATAAATAAAACCATTAAGAACTTAATACTTCTGATTAATACTCAAAATGGCTTCAATCTATCTTATAAATGCATTAATAAAAGGGTATTCTGCTTTTATTGTTTCTTAATGAGTAAAATTTTCATACTGCTTATAGATAAGCAACTCGCTTACAAAAAAAAATTCCTTAGGTTCATATCCTAGCTCTACTGGTTAGAACTTTTTAGGAACTATTAGTTCATAAGTTTCTCTTCTAGTGAGATAAATTAGGGCACTGATTTATTTATGAGTTTTTGGATACTACTTCCTCCTGAGGGTCAAAGATACTAATTTGGATGGTATCTTCTTTATTTTTTTTATTATAAAAATAAAAAGACCTCTCAAAATAAATGAGATCTGTAAGCCTACTAGTGACAACGGGTACAAAGTTGAGGGGAGTTGGGAGAGGGTAGAGTATACCATATATTGGAAAACTACGAGAAAACTAATTCAAATGTGTGTAAGTACATTTATGTATGAGCCAGGTAAAGATCAGAGGTCTAGCCTAAGAAATGAATTGACAGTTACAAGATTAAAATACAGATAAAAAATGAGGATTATGCAACAAATATAATGTCATAATACACGACCCATACTCATTTATTAAACCACTAGTTTTTCTTTCCCCCAGTCATATTAATATAAAACTGACATGTTCTCAAGACAACTAAGAAGTTCTGTAGATTTATAACAAAATTGGTAGGTGTGCAGTAAGTGCACGGCCTAACTTTCTCACAATTTTCATTCAAGGATATAAAATAGAAATATTTTTACATATTAATTATTTTCATCTCTGATACATTGAGGAGTCTAGGTATAGAAACAGCTCGCAAATCTCTCGCTAAGCACAGCAGAGGCAATGAATTTATTTTTAGAATTTCATTATTCTGTACTATAAATAGCTATACAAGATACAATTCTCAGATAAACATGCTTCTTTATTTGATATCTTATCACCATTCTATTCTAGTATTCACTAATAATTTAAATATTTTCACTTTAATTTTATTTAGCATGAATACATAATAGATATCATTCGCTTAGAAGTAGGTCATAACTCCATATAATTTAAAGTAACAATTACAAGTTTACCCTCTGCATAAGGGTAATATGGGTTTTGTAAGATATTTTACAGTAAGAAAATTTAATTGTTTAGTGGACAAAAATCCTGTCTAAAAAATTAATAAATTTTGGGAAATTTCATATAATTTTAAGTAAGATTCATTCTTATGAAGGAAATTTAGTGAACATTTTCTTTATTCAGTGGAAAAATATACCTGTCCTTTAACTAATAACTGATTGGTGAGTATTATATACTGGCATTAAAAAACAATAATATTAGCTCATTATCTTTTCAAAAGTCATGACATAATCAGTTAGTAGTGATATGTGATACTCTCTTGTGTGACATGTGCTACATGTTATATTTACTTACTAACACATCATAGTGTTAGTAAGTAAATATAACTTAGGCTAGAAAAGTGTTTTGTTTTTATGAGAAAGTTCCACAATTTTTTTTGTCAAAATAATCTTAAATGAGTGCATTATAATTGTCCATTAAGTAAAATGGAAACGTCTGCCCCACAATTTTATGGTAGTGTCAATTTCTCAAAAGTTATGAAACCAAATATTTATATAGACAGAAACAAATTTGAGAAAAAGTGTGAGCACAGTTGGCTAGAAGTAAAATATCCCCAGTCTAATGAGGTCACTGCATAAATCCAACTGATTAGTATTACATTGTGGTATAGAAAAGAGGGTTTATTTATATAACAGCATCTAAATGCTAGGAATTTTATTTTAACTGTAAACCTTTCATATTTACTTTATAGCAATTTTAAAGTTGAAATATTTTTAAAATCTCAGTTATGTAAATAATTATATCAATTACAATTCAAAAATTAATTATTAATAAAATATTTCAAGTAAAATACCTTCCTAGCTGTTGTGACACAGAATTAAGCTCAATGACAAAAATAAAATATACTTCCACAGCTCCCTCGCATTTATTTCTTTTTAACACTATACATCAACTAAAAAGAAATAGCTAATTATATTCTGATGATAAATAATAATTAATATTCAAGGAAAACTAATAAATTTAAAAAAAGACAAATTTCAGAAGGACATTTGAGGGGCAAAAGTATAGGAAGACAAAAATAATTCATTGTCAAAAAACTATTAAAAACTTTAATTTGAAATTATTTATAAAGAGCTTTTAAAACTAAGGAAGAAGAAAAAGGAAGCAGTTCTTGTTGTTTTGTAAACATACAGTATTTTGCTCATTTTGGTTTTGAATATTACTAAATTACAGGCACCACAAAGGTTTTAGGAAAATTAAAAACCTAATAAGATAGCTTAGCCCTAATAAGTTTATTAGAATGAGCAAATAAGAATAAATAGCTAACTTTGAACATGACAAAATCTTAGCATAAAATAAGACCCATAGATTTTAAACCCAAATAATATACACCGAGACAGTATTATGAATAGTTCAGGATCCATGACATAGTGCTATTTGATATATTCAATACATATTTTTAACTTTTGAGCTTTTACAAAGGGAATAATAAGCTTTATTGAAGGGTAATTATAACTCTCAAACAGTTTCAGTAAATATTGTAAGGGGATCTTAACTATTGATCCATCATTATTTAAGAACTAAAACCCTAAGAGAATTAGACGAATAATAAGATTGTATAATAATGGTATTTAGATGCCTTCTCTTCAATGAGCCAGGGAATCATAGAATAGTTATAATAGGTTTTTAATAATGCCCAGTATAATCCCACTTTTCTTTTACATTCAAATTACAAGTATTTTTAAGAGAAAGAATAGAAACCAAAGGATTTACACTAAAGCATGCATATAAAATTTTTGTGATTAAAATTAATAGTAAAACCACTTATATTACATACATATTTATGAAATAAAAGTATATAATATAAACCAATATATATGAGGCTAACTCATCAGGATAATATAATTCAGAAAAATTATTCACTGTTTAAAAAATTATAGTACAAAAGCTTTCATCTCAAATTTCTATCATTATGAAAAATGTGTTAAAGTTTCTAATAGAGCTTATTTTAATTAAGCAGAAGTGTAGCATTTTTTAATAATAAAAACCAAGGGGCTAGATCCTATGAGATAAAAACTTTTTAAATTTAATGGTACTAAGATGATTATTTTAAAGAAATAATTAAATATGTATGAGACCTAAATATTTTAATTAATTTAATTTAATCCAGATAATTGAAAGAATAACTTTCAATCTCTCTCTCTTACTCTCTTTCTCTCTACGGATAGGTTTATTTCATATGTATATATACAGCCTTTTAATCTTCAAAATATACAATGGAGATTGCATATAACTAAAATATAACAGGACAAAATTTAACTTTCTTTGGCAAAATTTTAAACTCCATTAAGGAAAAAATTCTTATCTAATATATGGTACAAGCCACTTAAATACTTAGTAATTAAAGCTGAGCAAATGTGATGGTAAATAAAGAAACAACTGGAAGACATATTTTCAAAAATGGAAGTCTTCATTATGAAGAGAATGATGAATATCAAGTAAAATGATATCTCAGATGGAATGATGGATCATAAATCTCAAAGTTCCTCAGGGAAAAAAAAAAAAAAAAATCAGCCATGCAAATTTAAGCTCCAATAAAAAAAAGGAACTAATGAAATAGGAATGTTCTAATTTTTTTTAGTAAAATTAATATTAATACTAGTCATTATTTCATAGCTACATAGAATGTTAAAGATCAAGATCGGACATATTTTTAGATTTCAATAAGTATGGAATACCATAGAGAACTTTTTAAGTCTAAGTTTATGCTATATCTGTCAATCAAGAAATTAAAACCTTTAAAAATTTGTCACATTTGTAAAAATTAAGAATGTATGGCAAAGCTAATTATAGTAGCAAGAAACAATTAAAATGTGAATGTAACCAAATATTCTCTTTAGTTCTAGATGACTGGAATAAGTTGAAGCCAAAATAAATGTGTTTAATGCTACCTTCTGATCTTTAAAATAAGTAAAAAAAAAAAAAANAAAGCCATTTCCTTTTTGCCTATACAAAAAAAAAGAGAGAGAAAAGCTTTCCATTCACATAAAAACTTGGTACAAATGAAATACATGAGAATAACTTGGAAACAAGTGAAATAATCTTTCCTTTAATAATTTGGAAAGAAGTTTATGAAACAAAAAGTAAGTTGGGAATAAACAAGGATCATAAAGTTACCAACTAGTTCTCAGTTTCTTTAGCCATTTAAAAAAAAAATGATTTGCACAGGCCATTATATCCATCACTATCAAATAGTTTATACATAGTATTATACATAAGCATTTACTAATTTAAAAAATACCATTTAATATTAAGGGTATTAAAAAAAAAATCAGTGCAGAATGACAAGAATTATAGACAAAATGCAAACCAAATACAATGTTCTTAACTAATTTGAATAATTGATAGATTTCATGGGGCTGGCTGCTTCCCAATTTCAGTGAAATAAACAAATTTTCTCTTAAGCATATATTTTGAGAATATGTATGTGTGCAAATATATATATAAAATGCTTGTAATTATTATATGCTAAAAAAGTTAGTATAATAATCAACAGTTAATCTGTTATCATTTAACTAAATTCCACATGATTAACAAAGCACCATAATTGGTCAGGCCTAAACAACAAATTAAAGAATCGATAATATTTGTTGAAGCTTTCTTTTTCAATTACAGAATCACAGTTGTTACGTTTTTCATGATGGACATAGCCAAAAAAACAATTTTTACTAATTTAGTAAGATTACATTTTTTTTCTGACACAAATATATAATTACCAACCAACTAAGCATTATTGATACAATAGGAAACATACACATTATAAATGTATAAAAATGAAAGAGAGATTATGGACTTCATCAACAAAGTATATTGATAAGTTTTTAACTATACCTTCACTTTATATACAAACTAAATTATCTATTTTCACATCACATATATTCATATAAACAATTATTATTGTGTAAAACCAAAAAAAAAAAAAGTTACAAAATATTATCTTTTTACTATTTAATGGGTTAAAGAACCAACATATACAAAAATAATAAATACTTATAGCTACAAAACTTAAAAAAGAATATGTAAAATATTCATAGAAGGGAAGCAATAGTTTCTTTCTTTAAAAGAAAATATTATTTTCTTTTCAGATAAATTCCCTTCCTATTCTTTTTTTTTTTTTTTTCACTTAAAGGAATTTTTATGCCTTTTGGAAGAAGTGGAAGTAAAAGGAATACATATCAAGATAAACACAAGGGGAAGTGAACACTACAACTCATCTGACCTTTATGACATCATCTTGAGTTTTGGGAACTTGTCGATAATCAGAGTTGAGGAGACGTTGGAGAAGGACGATGTTCATTCCCATGACTATAGTCAGAGCTGTAATTTTAACAAAATTAATGTAAGAATAAATAGTAAAATAATGTTGCATTCTTATATTTTCGTAAATGTTACAAAGAAAGTTTAGAAATATTAATGTAGTTGTGGTTTATTAACCCACATAAATTTTAAACAATTAATGAGAGGGAATAGAATAAAAAAATCTATCTGACTCTGGCTGGGGTCAGACTGGAACCTGGATCTCCTGCTTTCCGGGCCGGTATGATTCCATTACACCACCGGGACGGGGTGTAATGGATATAGCAGGAGATCCAGGTTCGAATCCTGGCTGGAACAGATAGATTTTTTTATTCTATTCCCTCTCATTAATTTTTTAAAGAAAGTTTAGTATTTTTTTTAAATTTTATTTAGAGGTAGCTTGAAAATTTTGAGCATTCAATTGTTCCAAATGATGAATTATTATTATTTATAATTAATTAATTTAATTTATAAAAAATCTATAGCTAAGTTAAGACTTAACAATTAGTCTGGATGGAATCATTTTTTTGGCTAAAGGTCAAAGCTACTTGGAAAGAAAAGAGTGATTAGTTAAAATTAAAAAGTAAACAGATCCATATTTTAACACTAGAATAGATTTTTTTTTTTTTTTAGATTCACAGAAAATTAATATAAGCATTACCAAATTTATCCACTTTTCCTTCAGAAAAAAAAATAGCACATTTTACCAATGAAATAGTTCAGAGGTATATCATATAACAAGTATCCTCTTTATATCGGACCTCTTTGGAGCCAAGTTAAGCTCATTGGGGGCTGGCAGGTAAGACATCAGGATATGGAAGAGAAGTAGGACTACAGGATCTAGGGTGTATTAGAATTTGACTCAAGAAGAAATTCTATAAGCATTATAAATCTTCAACATGTTATAGTGATTTATTCAACTCTAGTTAATTCTGGGAAACAAAATAATACTATGTAAACCTCTTGTCTAGTATTTCTTAATTTTTTAGTCAAAATACCCACAACTCACAATGATTGTCCAAGTTATGCCCCATTGCATATTGAATGTTTCTGTTCTCTAATAAGAATACATGTAAATTTTCCAAGGGGAAGAAAATGTAAGTTAACAAATCTTAAATTTTCTTTTAACAATATCAAGTGCAATTTCAAATGTCATAAAATTAGTTTCAAGGGTGCCCACAATTAAGGAAATAAGAATACAAGATTGTTAAAATAAATTCATCTGAGAGGCTCCTCCCAAGGATGAGACGAAATTTGAGTGACATGTCTCGGCATTATGAATGCTGAAGAGGTAAATAAATTTTTTATAATTTTAAATTTCAGTATTTTGGATCAATAAATATTGTATCTCAGGAGCAACTTTATGATATTCCATCTCAAAGATTCTGGGAATATTACCCTGTGTCTTTTTCCATGTTTTTCTGCTTCATTAGATTACTCCCTTGATTTTTAAACATTCATTGATTGAACCAGTTCCTCAGGAATTTTTCAAAAGATAAATTCCCCTCTCCTTCTCTTTTGAATTAATTTGGTATAAGGTCATCCACTAATCAATTATTTTCAAATTTAAATAGAGCCTTAGAAAACCAATCAGACCAATTTATTTTTCATAACAATTGAACTGGTCTATAATCATAAGCTGCTAATGTCAAGTTCAAGCATGGAATTTGGCTTGGTGAAAAGCCAAAACCATAACTAGTTTGTTTTTTTATCACAATATATAATTATATACAACCCCATTTGTGGGCTATGGGTCACTAATAATTAAAAACAATGAGATAAATTGAAGTAAATTTATCATCACAAATAATTACCTCTACTTATAACAAACTAAACTACTGCCCTTAATAAATATAAAATTACTTACAGTTAATAAATTAATTGCTATGTACAAATAAATGAAATATTCTTATTTACTAAGAGGCCTCAAGATTATTTGATAATCACTGTCATAAGTAATGTCACTTTGCCAATGTCGGCACTGCAAAGGCCAGCCCAATGCTCAGAACACGTGATTTGCCACAGACAGAGTTAACTTATCACTGACTCGGAAAGGGCCTCTGGCAAGCTGCAGTTATAACTTCTTGGATCTGGTCAGAAGGGGCTGGAACATTCTCATCTGGAATTTCAAGTAAGGTTCCCTTCAAAGGAGACTAAGGAAGCAGGTGTTATCCTTCAATTGCCCCCTTCCTACAGGTCTGGCCCACATGCCACCTACTTCTCTAGTTTTTAACATTACCCCCTCATTAAAACTGTTCTGTTCAAGAACAGGTCTTGGATTTAAGGCAAGGATTCATAGCAACATCCAAGCCAGTCTGGGTCGAAGTAGCTTTCCACGGGTTGAAAACGCAGGCCCCGATTGTATTACTTATTCCAGCGAAGATCTCCTCTATCATCTATCTTATTACCTTCCAATATAGACCAACGTATCCGCACCCTAACTTGGGGATGGCAAGCTTGATGATAGCCAGCAGGTGGATCTGTGTCCGCAGGTCAATGAGATACCTCCATAGATTGTATGTTGGCTCCAGACGCAAATCTTTACTCACCAGATAGAACATATGCTGTCCATTCCGTGCCTGATATAGAGTCTTGCTGACACGTGGTCCTTGTTGAAACAATTTTTCGATACCGCCAAACTTTTTCATGAAGACTGTAGCAATTCCTCTGAATGGTATCAAATCTTCAGCTACACAATACAAGAGAGTGAAGTCCTTGGGCAGCGTGAAGATGTCCTTGTAATCTGGTCAATTGGGGCTGGGCAGGTATTCCAGATCGTGGAATATAAACCTGTTCTTTTATGGTTAGATTCCCAACCAGCTGGTACGAGATCTCCTTTACATGAAGTTAATCAGTTAAAGAGATTTATTGGGCTCCCAACTGGGATCAGTTGATCTTGGGCTTCCCTTTTGGTGGCTTCCCAATAAAGTATATTAAATACATGATCCAGGTTATTATTTCATATGGGCTTTCTCTAGTCTCCTAGTTTGAAAACACTCTTCTCAGCTTTGATGCCATACTGCTCTTTCATTCTGTCACTAGCATCCAAGATGTTGGTGCAATCTCTTCAGGTGGTAAGATATCCTATTTAAGTACCGTCATGGTAGCAATAGCTATCCCGACCTAAAGATTAAACCTGCTGAGTCTCAGACATGGTTTCCTCTTGAAAGACTCTTAGAGCGTCTTCTCTCAAGGCCACACAAGCACAACGTTGAAGCCTTTGTCCCCAACAACCATCCATGGACCATAGCCACTATCTGGAAGAGTATTTGAAGTCCTCCCAAGACATCTTCCCGTCGAAGACCTGAAACACATTGTGCGCAGTGGTCGGAACAGCAGCAGGCTGACAGATGTCCTCCTCCCTCGAGACTTCATGACTCTCTAGTGCCTCTTCTATTCTTAATTTAAAACAACAAATTAATTTACATTATAATTTATTTTGAATAGATAAATATAAAATTACTTACAGTTAATAAATTAATTATTACGTACAAATAAATAAATTCTTACAAGTATAGGTATATACCAACTATATATACCTATACTAAGAGGCCTCAAGATAACTTGATAATCACTGCCACTTATCACTTTGCTGTTGTCAGCACGATGCTCGGAACACGCGGTCTGCCACGGAAACTGACACATATGGAGGGTAACTTATCACTGACTCAGGGAGCTGCTGGCAAGCTGCTTTTATAACTTCATGGAACTGGTAAGAAGGGACTGTAACATTTTCATATGGAATTCCAAATATGCCTGCTTCCCTTCCTTTAATTATTCATATTATTTTTTTTTTAATAAAATAAATAAATNTTTGACCTGAAAGCAGAGTTGGAGTCTCTGAAATTGTCACAGTTAAATGATAAAACTCAATTTAATGGCATCAATTGAATCGGCCACCAATAACAGTAGTTTTAAGATTAAATGCTGAGTTACAATAAACAAATTTTAAAAAAATTCTGCAGCGATAGAAAAAATAACAATGTATTATTTATGTAATAATAATATAAATAATTTAATTCCTTAATGTTTTTCTTATGACATTGTATTTCAACAGCCCTGAAGATGGCTTACAATGTAAGCTGAAACATTGGCAGATAATTGAAAATGCACATTTTTCAAATTGCATTTTTTGGATCTACCTTGATTGAACCCCAACAAAAAAACATCTACAGAAAAGCTCATATTTCTAAACTGGTTTTAGAAGTGAATACTCTTCTACAGACCAACTAGCTATTGAAAGTGTTATTCAGAATGCTTTTCTCGATCAAAAGCATCTGAC
The DNA here is from genome assembly GCA_000696205.2 of Oncopeltus fasciatus. Taxonomy (NCBI): domain Eukaryota; kingdom Metazoa; phylum Arthropoda; class Insecta; order Hemiptera; family Lygaeidae; genus Oncopeltus; species Oncopeltus fasciatus. The sequence continues at coordinate 325,586 of KZ807544.1, read as the reverse complement.
TGCTGCGTTTTTTAATACGGAACAAGCTTATGACTGACCTTGGAGATACAGTATCCTCTGCCAACTAGAACTGGGGGATTTTGAGGGCATCTACCAATATTTCTCCAAAATTTTGTGAAAAACAGATTCTTTAGAGTAAAATTATGAAACACCTCATTTTTAAAGTGAGAACAGGAAAATGGAATACTTCAAGGGTCTTCCTTGAGTGATACACTGTTCTTGATAACTATAAGTAAAGCCCCAAAGGGACTGCAGGAGAATATAAATTGCTCTGCATTAGCAGATGACCTCACTCTTTTTTAAGTGGGGAAAGACAAGAAAATCAATGACAATCAAATTTCTTGATTTGAATAGAGAAAAAATAGTGTTAGGCTTGAATTAGCTATTTTTAGAAAACCCACTTGTATGCCTTTGACAAATGTACACACAATGCTTCTAATCAATATTCAAAACAAAAGCTGTCAGCTTTTTATCACATGATCTGATCACTGGACTCCACAAAACAGCGCAGTGTCCCATTCAAATTATAGGAAAGAGAGAGAATACATTTACTTAGGGGCAACAATAAATAGCTATAAAACATCTGATAAGAGATATCAATTTTAAATAAAGTAGAAAGAAATCTCCTAATTAAAGGCATGGAGGAGAGTAAAAATTAAGATCCCAAATAGTGGCGGTCAATTCCATTCTTAAGGGGCACCAAGGTACATGGGATATGTTCCGGTCTCGAAATCCTGGCACTGCAGGTTCAAATACCACTCAAGGAAAGCTTTTATCGATAAATAAAAGCTTGTTTTAAGCCATGGATGTTTAGAATGGGATAGCAACCAGTAGACAGCCGGAGGGAGGCTCCATGACACATAAGTTGTTGAAAAGATGGCTAGCGCTTAAAAAAAAAAAAAAAAAAGAATTTCATTCTTAGGGTAAATTTCCTTAAGTTTTGCAAACATTTTGAAAAAGGAAGGGTTAAGCACAACACAACCTTAATAGAGACAAATGGCTTAGAACTTATTTATGCAGTGAAAATAATAAAATTGAATTAGGTGATTCTTCAGGGGCCTACCGATTAGTGTGGATCTTGTTCTCCTTTAGAACCAGAAAGTTAAAGTGGACCACTATGAAAGTTTAAATCAAGATGAAAACCTAGAAGGAAAATACTCTATGAGCATTTAATTAAAGAAGACCATATGGGCAGTGCTACTTTGCTCCATATCTTTCTTTTACACAAAGAGCAAAGGAAACTAAATAAATTAGAGAAAATATAAATTTTCTTTGACAAAAAATGGAGCATTAATCTGAACTCTCAAAGAGAGGAGTGGAAGTAACGAAAAAGAGTTAACCTCCAATCTTAATGACACAAGCCAGCCTAAGCCCTAAGGGTATCATCTCTCATTTCCAGGTAAAATAATATGACTCTAATAATATAATTTATTCTAATACTTGATTTTTTATTCAATTTTACTTGTCTTGTTAAAATTTAATAATTTATTAAAAAGAGTGACTATGATAACATTATTAATGCAAAAGTGTCTTGTTATTACTCTTGCAATGCTTCTGAAGATGATATAAGATTGAAAGTGCTAAAGTTTAAATAAATGCATTGTGGGAAAGTAAACTTGACCTTTATTTAACACTTAATTGTGACCCAGCAACAAATATAAGAATATTCAAAAGACAAAAAGTTCTAAAACTGGGCTATCTTTAAACCCTTTCCCACTCATTCCATTTTCTCGATTTCAGCCATTAATGTATCCACTAAACAGTTTGAGTAAAGAAACTGAATTACCAAATTTAGTTTATTTCAAAAACTTATGTGAAAGTTAGGGCACATACAGACAAATGCATATTATTTATCCTCTTTGTCCTTTTGCTAGTAACATTGAATTAGTCATTCACTTTTATTTATGTCCTTTAATAAACCATGAGGAATTTGCTCCACACTTAAACACCACAAAGAAGATAGAGAAAGAAGAAGAATTTGCTTAGCTTATGCAAATCCTGCATTTTCAATGAGTTGAACCATTAGTTGGAATAATAGATAAATTGATTTAACATTGAAGTAGTGTGTTTAAATGGTACTGACTAGCTCCTGCGACATAAACATCAAATGTTCCCATATCTGTGCGATGCTGGACAAGCCATCTCGTCATCCAGCCCAGAGTCAAAATTCTGAAGACCACAAATGTTCCTGAAAAACAAACAAAATTTTCAGAAACAAAATTACCAAATAATTCAGAGCTGCAATATTAGGCAATCTAAAAATGTAAATGTCTTTTGAAAACTGGATTCTTTTGAAATAAGGAAAAAGTAAAGTACAATGGGACATAAATTAGTAGAATTGGATGCATGACTCTCTCCCCCTTTTTATTTCTCTCTCTCAATTAATAAGTCTTATTGAAAGAATTCCTTACCTAAATTGAAGGAGTTGTTGATCCTATAAACAATGGAAGATTTACTCCAGTTCTGCATAAGAAGTAGCACTCGGGAATGAAGGAACACACTATTTACTTCAACTAGCAATGCCATTAGAGTATAGCCTATGTATTTTTTCTGCGTCATGGCTGTTGAAAAGGCCAATATAACCTTTAAAAAAATAAAGGTATATCATTAAGATATTTATTTTGTATAGCTCATAATTTGATAATAAATCAATTAAATACTAAAAAAAAAGTATAATTTAATGGATAAAAAATGTATTAAAGGGGTGTATAAAAATTATTGTTTAATCAAATTCAAAATTTGAAAGGACAGTTAATGTTTTATCTTATTTCAATACTTAATAATAATCCCTTTTTTATGCATATTAAATCCCTTTTGGACTTCTTCAAAAAAAGCCTCGGTTTAGTAATTTGTTTCAAATAAGAAACCTGATGTCCTATGAAATTGTTGTAATTTTAAGGCATTACTATAAAAAACATTTATTTTATTTTTTTTTTTTTTTTAATACTGATAAAAAAGCTTTGTTGAATGAGGATGACTCTCAAATGCAATAACTTGTAGTCAATTAAATGTGAAATGAAAAGCCATCTTCATTTGTTAGAAAGCCAGCAGGAAGCTCGAAAAACCTCTTGCTAACTGTTGCTTGAAGTCCAGATTTCCAGAGTTGGCGAGTTCCAATCCTCATTTAGCAGTCTACCTAACTGCACATCTTTTACAATCTTCTCCAGTAGTCCATTTTAGCTGCTTGTGCCATGGAGAATAGCCTGCTATAGAGAGTCCACATTATGATGGCATAAGTCAGTGTTGACTTTACAAAGATGCAAAAATGGTGTTCTATTGAACCAAGTATAGTATTTCTGTTGCAGTTCTGGCAACCACCATCCCAGCTCTGCTTCAGACATGCATGTCTCATCCAGCACTGACCAAAGGTACGTAAAGTGAGGCTCTGCGGTATACCACTTATCCTACTGTGGCCTGCCTGAGAAGCTCTGACATTCTGTCTTTTCAAACTTGACAGTTAATCCTGCTCACCCGTATGAATTTTTTAGTCATCACTACATGCTTTAGGAACTCCTTTCGAGAATAAATAGTTATAATATAAATATTTTCATTTTTGTATTTAGTTTTGCATAAAAACTAATTTTAGTTCAAATGGAGAGTTTTGTGACCGTAGAGATTATTAAATGTTTTTTGTTGGGGTTCGGTCAAGGTAAATCCAAAACAATACAATTTAAACAAATATATATTTTTCGATTATATGCCACTGTTTCGGCTTACATTGTAAGCCATCTTCAGGGCTATCATGAAGGCAAGAGGGGACGTTGTGTTATCACGATCCTATATTCATGCCCGCTAGTTTTTCACTACTTTTAGTTGTTAGTTCCATAGTAAATGTTTTTTTGTTTTTTTAATCGAAGCAGGTTCTATTTGTCAATATATCTCTCTCTTTTGCTAATTTTTCATCACTGAATAAGAGCATTTTTGCTCATGAAAAATGCTTAAGACCTCTATTACTCACCAGAGATCTTGAAAAAAAAAAAAAAAAAGTAAATAAAATAGTATCTTCTGATCGGTATCCAGACTAACTTGGGATTAAGAGAGTCTGGCCAGCAGCCCTTTCTAGAACATCTGAGTGTTTTATCAGTGATTACCTATCTGCCTTTTCCCAGGACAGCATTTCATCTCTAGATGGAATTTCTAATGCAAAACATCCCTAATTTCACTGCAAAACCTCAAATCTAAGAGGCAAATCTCTTAAGATTTTAATAAAGACTAACCTTAGTTAGTCATTGATTCCTACATTACAGACTCCTATCCATTTACACATTCATATTTTGGAATAAACCTTCAAGTTTCATGATGGCTTAGACTATTTCATCTGGTCTAAACCACATCCCTTTAAACCTTACCAATCTTTCTAATCTCTTCTCTGATCATAGTACTCTAATATTTTTTCATAATACTGAAAAAGAACTCTAGCAAACAGAACATCCACCTTAACATATCCAAGGTTGTCATTAACTTAAAAATATTTAGAAATTGGACAAATCAGCAACATACATACAAACTGCCAACTGGGCTTCAACAAAACCCCACTAAAATAAAAACTGATAGCAATATCTTTTCACTTTCTGCTCATATACATCACCTAAAGTTAGATATAATAGCTATGATTTGGGGAATACCAGATATCCTTCTGAGAAAACTTGCCTTAATACTCTTATTTATGGGATTTCATTCACAGTTATGGAATGGACTCAGAAAGAACAAAAATAACATTTTCTTACATACATCAAGAAACTGACACAGGATAGATCTCACTGAACGGCAACAAAACATATCCTACCCTTATCCTCTTCATTGTGAAGACAACTGCCATCTCACTAACACAAATTTATAATGTAATTCTCAAAAATGTACTTAACAATTTCATAAAGTTTGACTGTATTAAAATGACAATCTCAACAAAAAACAATCTTTCTATACTTCCTCTTTAATCATATTATCTTGAAACTTCTTTCTACTTCCTTTTTAGTCTTCTTATTCACAACAGAGCAGCCTAGAACATGCTCAATACTCCATACTAGATGGAGTGGGTTCTCCACCATACAGCAATTTCACTGAATTGTTGACTTCATTTGAGTAAAACGAGCATTTATTAGGGTGTCTTCCTGGACATGGGTCTGGGTTTTGCACTTGGTCAGTCAAATTTCTCCTTCTATCCACATACTAACTCAATGACACATATATTAATTTGAATGACCTCTACTTTTGACATCCACTTAGTAGAATTAGAACACATTTAAAATCATCAAAAAAATCTCAAAGCTTAATTTCCTTAAGGAAATTCTCTATTGTTTCTATTTCTTGTAATTAAGAGGACTATTTGTTATTTGGAAAGTAGAGATCCTCTCTTGATATACTGCCAGTTTAAGTATGCCTCAAGATTATGTCAATGCATTGAAATCGATAGCTAAATAATTTATAAAAAAAAACAATATCATCAATTGCAACTAAGCTTTTTTTTTTTTTTTTTAATATAAAAAGTAATTTATTGAAGACCTAATTGATCAATTTCGTAAGAGAAAGTGGAATGTCATTAAACAAATATCCTCTCTTAAAACATATTTATAATAGTTTTACTAATTTATATTCACTGAACTGCTTCTTCAGAAACCTAATAAATGTTAATATTTACAGAACTTGATTAAACCTAACATGTAAAAAGAGGAGATAATTTTACTAATGCTGCTACATTAAAACTGAAAAAGCAAATTAGAAAGGAAGGAACAAAATATGTAATACAAATATAATTGAATAGTTACCATAAAATGGTGAAGAAGAAGTTCGTATGTTTTAGATTTCCTGTCATTCATTGCCATATCAATAAGGTCATAAATGAAATAACCTGGGGGAAGAAAATAAGCAAATTATAAGAACTATAAGCTGTTCGAGTATTTCTGCCATAAATGTGGTAAGGGCCCTTATATACAGGTTCTAGTTCAGTTCCCTTTCAGACTTAAATTTAGTGAATCCCAGTTTGAATAATATGCAGCAAAAAATTGAATTTTAAAATAGTAATTTCAATAAATTTTTATAACCAAATTATCACCTATTGATTTTGAAATACTTCATTATTTGCATCATCAACTTGAATTGTGATGATGAATGAAGAACAGGTAGGCCTATGACTTTTTTAATCTTATTTTAATTATTTATTATTTAACAATTAATGGCTGTAATCTTGTTCATTTAAATACAAGGAAACCTTGATTATAAGTTTTAAGAAATGCATTTGAATCCTCAATTGAATGAAAAGAGTTTCAGTAATAATTAATTTTAGTTGGATCAAAGGCCGAAAATGCAAGAAAACCTTATAATTAGTTCAATGTATTTATTAATCATTTCAATCATTATGGATTGTGAAGGAACTTATATAATGACAATAAGCTTGATAGTAGATGAAGTGATTAAATTGTTTTTATATTTTTATCACTGTAACTTGACAATAAAATACAATTATGAGGGTGAATCAAATATAATTAGTAACATATTCAAGATGACCATGGTTATCACAGAGAATGTGGGATGTTAGTGTAGACAATAGAGTAAATAATCTACACTAAAATTCTGACAGTTTCAGAATATTCAATTCCTTCTTCAGGGCCTACATTACAACAGGATATGACAGAATATAAAAGACCAGTCATATGGTTACAACACATATATTTACTTCAAAATACAATACTCAATTATTAAAATGATATAATTACATAAAAATGTGAGTTAAAAAATGACCAATATTATAAAAAAAACAAATAAATAAAATTAAAGTCGGTAGCTCTAGTTTACGAATTACCACTATTAAAAAATGTAGGCTAAACTGGTCGCAGGTCCTGACTGACTTATCGCATCTCGGCTGTCCTTATCTATTCTTCTACCTTCCATCTAACTCTGGGCTACTTATCTACATTCACACTTCCTCACATCTCCTGTCCAAGTATAGTTGTATTAATTGATAATCCTGTCTATAATTACCGTCCTGGATTACATGTACCGCTTCGTAAAACTTTGTACGGTTTTTATCGATCTTCCTTTCTATCTCAATATAGCGTGTACAAATATTTATATTAACCGGTTATTAATTCAGTTATTTTATTTATATTTTTTGGCTGAGGGGTTGTAAGACTGGAAATGTATAAACCAGTTTGATGCCATGGGCCGTCATGTCTCCTGACAATTGTGTCTAAAAACTTTTTTTTTTTTTTTTTTTTTTCCACTTTCTTTTTCTAAAGTGGATTCTATTTCAAATCCCTTCTCATTGACAACACGAAGAACATCTGCAATATTACCTACAGGGGCTGCTGTGAATATATTGTCCACATAAAAATAATAAATAAGATGACACAACACATTTTAGCAGACCAACCATATCTATGTCAGTGCCAATAGGTGAGATAGGGTTATCCATTGGGAACCACGTTAAAATATTGTAAACTTGACCACCAAATGTAAAATTCCCAGCCAAGCATTAAAATTCCAAAATTTCTATTAACTTCCTTCGAGGAATATTCTCACAGGAGTCTTTAATATTTTTCTTTTAAAGACTTGATGAGTAACTTTGTTCTAATAGAACAAACTATTATTATCCCTCATCAAGGGATAATAAAATGTGAACCCCAACGAAAATCATCTAATAATATTTTATAGAGAATGGATTTTCTTCTCTCAAGGAGTTTAATACTTTTGTAATATACTTAGCCAGCTCATAAGTAGGAGAATATAGGCATGAAACAACTGGTCTCAGAGGTATATCAACTTTATTTAATTTTTACAACCTGTATATTTTTGTGGGAAGGCTATTACAGTTTATCAGGATTTTCCCCAGCTTTGGAAATGGCTCGAGATCTATTAAATCTTTTATGAGGTTATTTAATTTTGTTTTGTATTTTAGGTATATACGAGGGCATATATATTAGTGTCACTAAGCAAGTCTACCATTTCTTCATAATTCGATAGACTCATTAGTACTGACTTTAAACCTTCGTCACTCCGAAGGACTAGAGTGATGCTATTATCCTTAATAAATTTCTTACAAACTACAATGTCTTTTTTTAAAACCTGAATCTGATTATTAACCTGAATTGGCTCATACCATGATTAAATATTAAATAAATAAAGGTAAATATTTACAAATTTCAGATCTCAGGCTTCCTTTGGTAAAATTGTCCTCTACGCTTTCTAAAAGACTCGACATGGGCTATTGTCATGAGTAAGTCTTTGTCATTTCCTTTAGCTAGGGGTATAAACTTATGGCCTAATGCACATTAGGTGACCCTATCAGGAATCACCTTATCAGTAGGATTAACAAGACTGTCAGTTTCAGCCTCAATATCCTGATCCCGGTTAAAACAGCTACGAGAACGTAATACTATTAAGTTTTCTAATTTATTTTACAAAACTTTATGTTTAGAGTCTTTAAGCTATGAATAAAATTTTGACTGATACAACATAATATTATTTACAATATTGGCTGGAATAGGTTTACAATAAAATGATTAATAGGTTGATAAACATTAATAGGCTATGGGAGAGAAAGAAAGTTAGAGAAGGCCCTTTTATGAAACTCGGCTGCCTACCATATATAAGGCACTTGATACATTACTTATAGTTACTGCAATTTTATGTAATAATAATGTAAATAATTTAAATTATGATGATAATTGTTGTAAAGTAATCCCACATTTCATTATTTATATGAATCGTAGAGGGAGCTCGAAAAAAAAAGGAGAACATGATTACATTGTAAGCTATCTTCAAGGCTTTAATGATGTATTAGTGTCTTCCTGGCTTAACATATCAACTGCAAGTTTAAGTGATTAAGTGGTGTTGGAACACGTCTTTTGTAGGTGGTGTGTTTGCAGGTGAGATCTGGGAGGCCATGTTACGTACCTGCAGTCAGGTGAGAGGTCTATGTGTAGAGCTGGATTATTTATTATTAGGAACTAGGAGACAGGTTAGACAGGTTTATTTAGGAGGAGGGCTTATGGTTTTTCACAATGTTGAAAATTTTCACAACTTGTTCAACTGAATAAGTTGAAGAAATTAGTTCTATGTAAATTCTATCGTTAGCTAGATTGTGTTGTAAGTTTATGTGAATGTTTCAGATAATAGATGTTTGTATTCATAGGGTTCAGTGGAAAGAATGACAATCTTATCAAAGACGAATGTGTGTCCTTCATGAATGACATGTTTCATGAGGGCAGTTTTTATTTGTTTTTGTTGATGTTATTTTTTTGATTGTTGATTCTATGGGAAATACGGTTTGGTTTGCCCAATGTAAGAACCATGGCAATTAGGAGTGAATCAAGGAATTTTATAGACAACATTGGTTCTGTTATGAAGGGGATAGGGTTTTTGAGGAGGGTGTAAATGAATTTTAGTTTATTTTTAGATGAAAAAGAAAGTTTAAGGTTAGGGAAAGTGTTTTTAAGGAATTTCTTAATATTTTCAGAACGTTTTGGAATATATGGGAGAGACCGGAAAGTGATATCATTATTTTGGAAGAGAGGCTTGGTTTGGGAAGTGTAAATGTAGAATTACTTCACAAGTTTTTCAATGGTGTGCGTAGGGAAACCATTAGAGAGAGAAGAATTTCTGCCACACGTTTAATATTTTAGTTGTGGAATGACTTGTCGGAGAGTGTGAGTGATGCGAAGATAAGATTTTTGGCCATATTTATTTTTAATGATTGAGGGTGAATGAAATTAAGTGGAGGAGACGACCGAGTAAGTGTAGTTGGTCAATCAGTGGAGATAGAGCCATTAGCGTTATGGGTAACACGGGTATCGAGGAAGGGGAGTTGATAATCAGACTCAATTTCTATGGCGAGGGGGATAAGAATTGAATGCAGAAGGGATTTGGAGATTTTGTCTGGATTAAGGATAAGTCATCAACATATTTTTTAAGGAAAAAAATATCAGTTCAAAAGGATGGAAAGATAGAGTCTAGGTTATTAAGGGTAATATTGGAAATGGCCAGACCGTTAATCTGGTTATAGTAATTATCTTGGTAAATGAGATAGCCGAATGTACAACAGGGAAAGGGACTTGAGTGAGGTAAGGTGACTGTGATAGCGTAGTGAGGTCTTGGATTGTAGTCCAGTGTTTATCCACAATTTGCAGGGCTTTATCAATTAGTATGTTGGTGAAGAAATATTTGGCGTCTAGGGAGCAAAGAATGCAACCTTTAGGGATAATAAGGGATTCAGTTGTGTTTTGAAGTCAAAAGAGTTTTGAGGTTGTAAGGTTTTTTTTTTTTGTTTTTTTTTGGCTAAGAATCTGTAGGGATGAAGAAGAAATTTGCTCAGTTTAGATGACAAACTGAGACTAGCCTAGGTTTTTGAATAAAAGTAATTGAGTTACCAACTTTAATTTGTACATTTTTATTTATTTGTTTTAAATATTGGTCATATTTATTTTTTTTTATTTTTCAATTTAGACTTTCTATATAATAGTAATTTTTAAAACTGAATACTTGTAAATATTGTATTTTCACATAATTATATGTGTTGTGTCATATAACTGGTATTTTATATTCTGTCCTAACCTGTTGTAATGTAGGCCCTAAAGGAATCAAATACTCCGAAACTGTCAGAAATTTAGTCTGGATGATTCAGTCCTTTGACAACACCCACATCATCCCACCACATTCTCTATAAATAGTCATTTTGCTATTTTCATAATAAAGCAGTCCGAACCAAGTAATGTGTACAGGTGGAGTTTTGTTTACGAAGTGTGGAGGAGCCAACTTGACAAATGGTGCATTTGAATCTAGTGCAAATAAAGCCATGTCTAAACAGGAGGTATATCAGTTGCACAACATATCGTCAACAAATTTTTAACTAATTAAATTTAAAAAAAACAAAAAAATTTCAATTGATTAAAAACAAAGATTGCCAATGGCCTCGGATCATTCATATGTAGACCAGAAAATAAAGAGAGAATGTATCAAAAACAGTCATTAATTACGTTTAATAAAAATATATCTCCCAATATATTTATATTTTTTTTAAAATATAAATCTTAAAAGT
>KZ807544.1:281060-291163 GCA_000696205.2 Oncopeltus fasciatus | reverse complement strand
TTATTGCCTTTAGGCAGCTTCTCCACCAAGCGAAATACACGCTAATTAAAATATTTTATATAATTTATATTGCACATTATTATTTTATTTGTACATAGTTAGTATATATTTTGAGAGCACATTGCAAGATGCACGCTGTGCAGGATGTTTTTTCTAAATAATGTGTTAAAAAAAAAAAAATATATATATTAATTTTATCTCAATTGTTACATTTTTATTGCTAAATATAACTTCAATCAATAACATAATTATACATACCAAGAGCTTTTGTTCCCTCAAATTTTATAATGGCATTGACAGTCACTAACTTTCCCTTTTTGCAAAAATTTTATAATCTTTAATTAAATACTCAGATATTTATTAAAGCAATACGGGTTTAGAATCGCTTAACTAATGTTGATCACCACTTAAATAAAATGTTGACATAGTAGAGGAGAGAAGAAAGTATGGCTAAGAATTATTCTTAACGGGCTCAGCTATCCATTCCCCATATCAATATCCTGAAGAAAATCACAGTGAAGATTTACTATGCTAGTAATTTATCCTATGATTAGCCCTAATTTAAGCCTTATTATCAGAAAAGTTTAAGTCTACTGTAAACACAGCTTCTCAGTAACACCAAGTGTGTTCGGCAACTTCTCTTCCTCCAAGCTTAGTCCTAAATTGAGTCCTCTACAATGCCTATTTTATGAAGCTGATTTCTTTGAGGTCTATAACCTTATGATGAGTAAGACCAAAGGTCTGAACTTTAAATATTAAGGTACTGTTTTGATCTTTTATCTGATGGTTTGATAATTGTTTTAGAATGCTTCAATCCTTGTTTGCTCTGTCAGTTGTGTTCCATTATTTTGATCAGTAGGGTTCCACTTCCTTCTTGATTGAAGTTTTTCACCCATCACAGAAAGGCTCAGAATCGATCATGCCCTCCTTGGCTTCTTTCTTAGTGAGCTTATCTACAGCCTTGTTCATCTGCATTCCTTCGTGCACTCGCAGCCAAACCAATGTGACAGTTGTTCCCAGTGAGCAAATTTATCTTTCCCAGATGACCCTAGATGTCATCAAATGAGTTCTAATGATAATCTTTAATGATGCTTGGTTGTCTGAGATTAAGTAAATTCTCTGACTCTAAGGACCTTTGTCTACATTTTTACTAATGTCTTCAGCTATAGTAAGAATTTCTGAGTGAAAGATAAAAATATAAGTTCCCAGAACTATGGGGGCTGAGAACTCCCATTCATGTATTTCCAACCTCTAGAGATCCACTACTGTACTAGAGGAGTTAGTCTCTCAAATATTTTGCTCCACTTTTTTTAGTGCAACATCCTCTTTCTTGAAAAATAACTTTCTATTTCTCCCCAGCTAAGCCCCTACTAGTTTCCAAGTCTCACTGCCTCCACATTCCCTATCCTTAGGGCACTCAAAATGGCTGGCCTCCCTTGGCAGAAATATATGCAGAGGTGCAAGGCCTAACCACATTTCTAAGGGATTCCATGATAAATGTTCCATATCTATATGCGCTAGCCTTTGTAGCCTTTATAATTTGCTTTGATATGTCCTTTTTCTCCTACCACACCAGAGAAGTGCAGGAGATTCTGATAATCACGACAGTCATATACATCCAGTGTAGCATTTAACGTCTGACACTCCAAGACATGCTGGACAACCAAATTGCCTTGGAGGCTCTCCCTTCAGTCATATGCAAGTGGGGAGTTCCATCATCCTAAATTGTGGATGATACCCAAAAATTTAACTTCTTTTGGCATTTTAATCTCTTTGTTGTTGTTTTAGATGATTTTATGTCTAGCCCCTTCTTTCTTGTAAAAGGAATTATGGTGCATTTTTTGGGGCTAATTTTCAGCTCCTGCCAAAGCACTATTTTTATGCTAATTTAAATACCTATCACATTATTTAAATTAGAAAGTCCAAGTATTTTTAAACAAATCTATTTTTATATTTGGTTCTTAATTAATTTCTACTTTTTTATTTAATACAATTTGTATTATAGCTTATCAAGTTAGTTTAGATCTTTCATCCTTAGTTTGTTTGCATTTATTTGTAGTCAACTTAATTTTTAATAAATATATCAAAAAAGTTATAACAATCCATTTGTGATCTCTTATGTTTTTTTAAATTATAGCCATTTTAAGCACAATATTACACACTGTCAAATATTGGTTATGATTTGTAAGATTAGTTACTCTGCTTTCAGAGGTCATAACCAATCAATAAAGTGTGAAGATTGTTGTTCTTTTCCCCAATTTGAAGAAAGCAACTTCCCTCTTGGTATAAAGACTACTCATAAATTCTTTTTTTGCTCATCTTTTAGTCCGCTTCTCAGTGGGCTAATGGGTAGGTACATAGATCATAATTTGTTTAAATACTAACAGTGGTAAGATTTAAATAGGGGCACCAAGAATCCTGGGATCCGTTCAGGTCTTGCAATCCTAGTACTGCAAGTTCAAATCCTGCCATGGGCAAGCTTTTATATAGATAAATAAATAAAAACTTGTTCTGAGCCATCGATGTTTAAAATGGGAGGAAAATCTGTAGATAGCCTCTCCCTCCATGACTCTAAGTGGCCGAAAGGGAGGCTAACCCTTAAAAAAAGATTAATAGCAATTAATTGATATCATAATTATGTTTTAGAGCCAAACAGGCAGGCTCTCTTGCGTAGGATAACTAGCACTTGCCCTAACATTCTTCATGCACGACGATATTCAATGGATAGCCCGCTAAGTACGGACGGAGTCCCACGATTCACAAAACCCCTTGGAAGCGCTCCGAGCGATCCAGACACCATTCCAACTGTGAAGGCTCACTCCATTATCGGCAGGAGTCCTGCACCCCTGGATGTGGAATGGAAGTCGGAGAGCTCTGAATGACCGCTTCACCGAGCAGAGGATTCTCCCTTATTTGTCCATCGACAGAATGCCAGAGGGTCCGAGTCCCGTTCGCCAGATCTTCCGCTGCTGATCTGAGCGCCTTCCTTTGGCTTAATAGCGTGCACGAGAGGTGACAATAGCAATCACTTTACTGTATATTTGTCATTGTTTCTTTTTAGAAAAGTTAAGCAATAATTTGACTTCCAGCAAAAAGTATTGTTTCTGTGCTTTAACAAGTGCTTGGGAGTGGACTGAGTATAGTGAGTGTATTACTTTAGCCGAGTTAAGACGTTCACTCTTCTAGCACCTGAAGAAGGCTTAAAACCGGAAAGCTTTGCTCAAACGTAATAAATAATTTGTGGTTAACGTACAAATAACATCTAGATAAATTGGATTTAGAGAATTTCGTTAATAAATAAAAAGGGTTTTAAAAAAACAAACAAACGAATTAACAATAAAATATCACTTATATAAAACATTTCTCTAATGAAGTTAAAAATAGTTAAATATAATACAAATCTTTTAATAAAAANAAAAAAAAAATATATATTAATTTTATCTCAATTGTTACATTTTTATTGCTAAATATAACTTCAATCAATAACATAATTATACATACCAAGAGCTTTTGTTCCCTCAAATTTTATAATGGCATTGACAGTCACTAACTTTCCCTTTTTGCAAAAATTTTATAATCTTTAATTAAATACTCAGATATTTATTAAAGCAATACGGGTTTAGAATCGCTTAACTAATGTTGATCACCACTTAAATAAAATGTTGACATAGTAGAGGAGAGAAGAAAGTATGGCTAAGAATTATTCTTAACGGGCTCAGCTATCCATTCCCCATATCAATATCCTGAAGAAAATCACAGTGAAGATTTACTATGCTAGTAATTTATCCTATGATTAGCCCTAATTTAAGCCTTATTATCAGAAAAGTTTAAGTCTACTGTAAACACAGCTTCTCAGTAACACCAAGTGTGTTCGGCAACTTCTCTTCCTCCAAGCTTAGTCCTAAATTGAGTCCTCTACAATGCCTATTTTATGAAGCTGATTTCTTTGAGGTCTATAACCTTATGATGAGTAAGACCAAAGGTCTGAACTTTAAATATTAAGGTACTGTTTTGATCTTTTATCTGATGGTTTGATAATTGTTTTAGAATGCTTCAATCCTTGTTTGCTCTGTCAGTTGTGTTCCATTATTTTGATCAGTAGGGTTCCACTTCCTTCTTGATTGAAGTTTTTCACCCATCACAGAAAGGCTCAGAATCGATCATGCCCTCCTTGGCTTCTTTCTTAGTGAGCTTATCTACAGCCTTGTTCATCTGCATTCCTTCGTGCACTCGCAGCCAAACCAATGTGACAGTTGTTCCCAGTGAGCAAATTTATCTTTCCCAGATGACCCTAGATGTCATCAAATGAGTTCTAATGATAATCTTTAATGATGCTTGGTTGTCTGAGATTAAGTAAATTCTCTGACTCTAAGGACCTTTGTCTACATTTTTACTAATGTCTTCAGCTATAGTAAGAATTTCTGAGTGAAAGATAAAAATATAAGTTCCCAGAACTATGGGGGCTGAGAACTCCCATTCATGTATTTCCAACCTCTAGAGATCCACTACTGTACTAGAGGAGTTAGTCTCTCAAATATTTTGCTCCACTTTTTTTAGTGCAACATCCTCTTTCTTGAAAAATAACTTTCTATTTCTCCCCAGCTAAGCCCCTACTAGTTTCCAAGTCTCACTGCCTCCACATTCCCTATCCTTAGGGCACTCAAAATGGCTGGCCTCCCTTGGCAGAAATATATGCAGAGGTGCAAGGCCTAACCACATTTCTAAGGGATTCCATGATAAATGTTCCATATCTATATGCGCTAGCCTTTGTAGCCTTTATAATTTGCTTTGATATGTCCTTTTTCTCCTACCACACCAGAGAAGTGCAGGAGATTCTGATAATCACGACAGTCATATACATCCAGTGTAGCATTTAACGTCTGACACTCCAAGACATGCTGGACAACCAAATTGCCTTGGAGGCTCTCCCTTCAGTCATATGCAAGTGGGGAGTTCCATCATCCTAAATTGTGGATGATACCCAAAAATTTAACTTCTTTTGGCATTTTAATCTCTTTGTTGTTGTTTTAGATGATTTTATGTCTAGCCCCTTCTTTCTTGTAAAAGGAATTATGGTGCATTTTTTGGGGCTAATTTTCAGCTCCTGCCAAAGCACTATTTTTATGCTAATTTAAATACCTATCACATTATTTAAATTAGAAAGTCCAAGTATTTTTAAACAAATCTATTTTTATATTTGGTTCTTAATTAATTTCTACTTTTTTATTTAATACAATTTGTATTATAGCTTATCAAGTTAGTTTAGATCTTTCATCCTTAGTTTGTTTGCATTTATTTGTAGTCAACTTAATTTTTAATAAATATATCAAAAAAGTTATAACAATCCATTTGTGATCTCTAGAGATAATCGTCTTCACATTTCCTTCTTTTTTTTTCTCTCTATCTTATTTTTAAAATATTGTTAGTTACAAGAAAAATTGTAGAACTTACTAGGCATAAAATATAATAATTAATGTAATAATTTTTTTGAAAAACACATGTTAAGGTAAATATTTAAGAATTTAGCTTGTTGGACCAACTTTTTTGTTTTTAAAATCTAAAAACCAAATTCATTTTTTTATGCTTTCTTTTAAGAATAGAGATATTTAATAATTAATTCATTTTTGGCTGAGACGACATTATTTGGACTTCAGATGTGAAATGGCATTAGAGGAAGATCTAATTGAATAATCGTCAATCTCTTCATTATTGTTAATGTTATAACAATCATTTATAGGACAATAATAATTGGATAATATATTTTTTAAATGTTCATATAACATAACATATTAGAACAATATTTTAAGAATGTGAATGTTTATAGCTTCACCCTACTCTTCCTTACAAACAACTTAGTGGGCTTAGTAAACTTAATTTTGACCCTCTTTTCCTTTTTTAGATTAATATGTCAATTTGGTTATTTACTCTTTTCCAAGTATAACATGATTAGGGATGACATATAATTTTCAATGAAATATAGGAAATTCCATTTGGAGGGAACTAGTTGACTCTTGAGCTTTATGAGGAGAGTTTAGTCAGGGATTCGATGTTGGGAATTGAAGAATTAAAAACTGACTTGTAAAGAAAACAGTTTTTTTTTTTGCCTACATTACTGCCTAAAATTCAGGCCTTCATCAGGGCAAATGGAGAGACTTCTTTTGTATACTGCTGACTGGTTAGTTAAAGCAGGAATTCACTCTCCCCATAATCCTATTTGCCCTGATGAAGGCCGAAATATTGGTTGCAAAAAAAGAAAAGAAAAAAAAACTGATTTGTTTACAAATCATTTTTCAATTCTTCC
Source organism: Oncopeltus fasciatus (assembly GCA_000696205.2). Classification (NCBI taxonomy): domain Eukaryota; kingdom Metazoa; phylum Arthropoda; class Insecta; order Hemiptera; family Lygaeidae; genus Oncopeltus; species Oncopeltus fasciatus. The sequence goes on along the minus strand of KZ807544.1, from coordinate 284,862 downwards.
CCTTCTAAGATCGAATCCCTGACTAACCTCTCCTCATAGGAAATTCCCTGCTCCTAAGTGATTGATTTTTTATTTTCTTTCAAAATGCAAAATTATAAATCTTGAAAATATCGTTTGTAAAACTATTTTTTGTCTTAATATTATTTTTCCCCCAACCTTTTAATATTGTTTATCTATAACAAAGATTTGGTCTTCGGGAGTTTAGATTTTAGTTATTTTAAAAATTATTTGACTCTCCTATATGATTTTTTATACTTTCAGTGAATATATAGTTTCACGCATACTTCAAAAAATATATATCTATTCATATACTTATAACTAAATAAATTCATGCATATAAATAAATTAATAAAGTACAAAAAAGATTAATTATGTATTTTATAAATATTTTTCTGTATACTACATAGGAAGTTGTAGTGATAAAGTCTTCTCACATTGAATTAATCTTTGTATTAAATGATTGCTGCTTAATTTTTTATAACTTATATTGGTTACACTGTGACTTATAGTATATAATAATTACAAATATATGATTTATAGTCATTAGATCTTCTCCCAGAGGATGAAGAAGACTTTGAATTAGGCCCTGAGGTTCAGCCATTTCTTCAAGAAACTCCTCTGTACACTGATAATACTGCAAATGGCATTTCTCTTCTTTGGGCACCTAGGCCTTTCAATCTCAGATCTGGAAGATGTCGGAGGGCTGTAGATGTTCCACTGGTTAAGAACTGGTATAGAGAGCATGTCCCTCCTGGTCAACCAGTGAAAGTCAGGTCTGTACAATTACTTATATATGTGTGTGTGTGTGTGTGTGTATATATATATATTCTAAATCATAGTTGATGCACCCTATTACATCGCCAACTCCTTTCTCCACAATGACCTTAAAATCTATTTTGTAAAAGACGTTATTACAACCCGTTTTAATAAATTCCTCTCTGACCTTTCCATGCATCCCAATCCTTTAGCCCAAACTCTCTCTAGTATTCAAAATGAGAGTTTGTTGACTGTAGATATTATTCTAAGATGATTTTAGTTGGGGTTCGGTCGAGGTAGATCCAAAAAAAGTATACTACATAGGAAGTTGTAGTGATAAAGTCTTCTCACATTGAATTAATCTTTGTATTAAATGATTGCTGCTTAATTTTTTATAACTTATATTGGTTACACTGTGACTTATAGTATATAATAATTACAAATATATGATTTATAGTCATTAGATCTTCTCCCAGAGGATGAAGAAGACTTTGAATTAGGCCCTGAGGTTCAGCCATTTCTTCAAGAAACTCCTCTGTACACTGATAATACTGCAAATGGCATTTCTCTTCTTTGGGCACCTAGGCCTTTCAATCTCAGATCTGGAAGATGTCGGAGGGCTGTAGATGTTCCACTGGTTAAGAACTGGTATAGAGAGCATGTCCCTCCTGGTCAACCAGTGAAAGTCAGGTCTGTACAATTACTTATATATGTGTGTGTGTGTGTGTGTGTATATATATATATTCTAAATCATAGTTGATGCACCCTATTACATCGCCAACTCCTTTCTCCACAATGACCTTAAAATCTATTTTGTAAAAGACGTTATTACAACCCGTTTTAATAAATTCCTCTCTGACCTTTCCATGCATCCCAATCCTTTAGCCCAAACTCTCTCTAGTATTCAAAATGAGAGTTTGTTGACTGTAGATATTATTCTAAGATGATTTTAGTTGGGGTTCGGTCGAGGTAGATCCAAAAAAACACAAATTAAAAAAATGTATTTTTTTAATGAAGGATTATCTGCCAACGTTTCGGCTTACATTGTAAGCCATCTTCAGGGCTGTAGAAATACAATGTCATGAGAATACAGTAATATTTGAAATTAGTATAATAGAGAATTATAATATAATGTGATATCAAGAGTATGAAAGTAGAAAGCTGTGTAAGACAATTAAAAGTTTATGAAAACAATATTGAAAAAAGAACCAATTTGAAAAAAACATGCAAACCAACAACTAATTGACAAGAAACAATTGAAATATCATTAAAGCAGTAATTTGCCACACCTACCTATCATGAAGATGAGAGAGGACGTCCTGTCCCTAAGTTCACATTTCCATGACTGAACATTATGAATTTGTTTTGAGTTATGAAATAGAAAGGGGAGTGGGGGTAGCAGGTACAAGGCAGGCGGAAGGTGTAAATGGAAAGCGGCCTGTTACAAGAGAGGGCAATAAAAGGACAAAGGAAAAAAAGGGAAGGGTATTATTGGGAATAAGTGACTTTGGAACTGAGAAAAATGTTTTGACAGGTTTATTGAGACGGAGGGTTGTTGGTTTTTAAAATGTTAAAAATGTTAGAATAAGTTGAGGAAATTTGTTCTATGTCTGTTCTGTCGTTAACTGGATAGTGTTGTAAGTTGATGTGAACGGTTTCAGACAAAAGACGTTTGTGTTGGTAGGGTTCAGTGGAAAGAATGGTTAAGCTGTCGAAGTCAAATGTGTGTGCTTCATGAAAAACATGTTTGGTGAGGGCAGTTTTTATTAGTTTATTCTTGATGTCATTTTTATGGTTATTAATTCTGCGGGAAATCGGGTTTTTTGTTTGTCCAATGTAAGAGCCTTGGCAATGTGGTGTGGAACAGGGAATTTTATAGACGACATTAGTTCTGTTAGGAAGGGGGATGGGGTCTTTGAGGATGGTGTAAATAGATTTTAACTTGTTATTGGTGGAAAAAGAAAGCTTGAGGTTAGGAAAAGTTTTTCTGAGAGATTTCTTAATATTTTCAGACAGTTTTGGAATATAAGGAAGAGAACGGAAAACAAGGTCGTTATTTTGAGGGAGGGGGATAGTTGGAGAAGAGGAAATAAAAAATTCCTTAACAAGTTTTTTAATGGTGTGAGTAGGAAAACCATTGGACAGGAGGATGTCAGTAATGTCTCTCTAGTATTACCCATTCTAATTACCAACCTTGCCGCCTGAATAGGAAATGGCTGCCTGACCTTCTTTTGCCAACTCTGCCTAATAAAAATTAAAAAAAGCTTAAAAGGCAGCTTCTCCATCAAGCAAAGTACACGCTAATTTAAATATTCATGTATTACAGTTCTTTTTTTTTTTTTTTTTTTAAGTTAACGTCTGTTTAATTTAAACTGATGGTTTTGAGTGGAAGCCCTAAACCTAGGGCATTGGGTGGAAGTCCCTCAAGTGGTTGTATATAAGAAAAAAAAACACAAAAACTTCTGGTTAAGTGCTTAACATTAAAAAATATATTATAATGATCTTCAAACAGGGAATCAAACCCAAAAATTCTTGTTCAAGCAGCAAGAAGTATTCTATCAAAGGTATTGAATGTAACAATTCTAACAAACCAGCCAAAACTCATTCAACTTTCTCACTGTTCTTCAAAGGTTCTGGTTTCAGTTTCTGTAATGGGAATTAATTTTATTTTAAAATTATAGTTAATTATTAATAATCAATGGTAGCTTAACAACATAGTCAAGGGTGATTAAGAGTAACAAAGGACACTACAAATATTTTCCTTTGCTATTTTCTATTATTGAATTAATTTCTAAAAACAGCCTGATAGGAATATATTTAAAAAACCCAGAAAATATAAATAGATAATTCTGAGATGATTTTAGTTGGGGTTCGGTCAAGGTAGAATGAACCCCAACTAATATCATCTCAGAATAATATCTACGGTCAAAAAAACTCTCCTTTATAAATAGATCAGTGCTTTTTGATAATAAAATTACACTAACTGAATCCAGATATTACTCTTGGTTCTAAGATATGTATGTTCTTGATATATAGTTTAGATTTT
>KZ807544.1:251834-265833 GCA_000696205.2 Oncopeltus fasciatus | reverse complement strand
TCTCTCACACATTTATACACACACACACACACACGCCTATATTCATGAGCTGTAAATGTCTTAACATTATTTAAGTCTTAGTTTAGAAAAAAGTAATAATAATAAAAAGTCCAAAATTGTAGATTCAAGGGAGAAGTCTTGTCATCTCTACCCTTGTTCACAGCTAGATCTACCACCCCTTTCCTCAATTCAGTTCACCGTATTGCGATTGCTTTTCGCGATAAGTAAATTTAACAAATTATGAGGTTAATTGTTATAAATAATTTATATTTTTGGCCAATTTGCAATTTTGTTTTTCTCTCAGTGAATATGAGAACTTGGCTTTTACAATTAAAAAATTAAATCTAGCCCCCTTCACCATTCTAAAGCAATAAATAAGTTAATAGAAAGATTTTAAATTTCAATTGTAACTTTTTATACAGTTGTTAACTTTAATTTAAAAATTATTTCAGGTATTAATAATCTTCAAGATGTTTGGGATGTATCTGAAGGAGAATGTAATGTTCTTCTTGAATCTAAATTTGAAAAGATTTATGAAAAAATTGATTTAACACTCCTCAATCGTGTTCTTCGACTCATTGTAGACCATAACATTGCTGATTACATGACAGCCAAGAACAATGTTTTCATCAACTATAAGGTAGGTCTCTACCCTTTTTATGATATGGATTGTTATTAATATGATATTAAATGAAACTGTCTTTAAATTTAGTGCCAAGTAATAAGTGAGGAATATCAATGTCATTGACTTATATGTGATATTTTAATTGTATAATTTTCTTCTAGTATGATGGTTGAAAATAGCCACCAACTCTTATGGTATATACTACTTTTGCTTAAAAAGGTTCATTTTGAACAATTCTAAATATATTGTTTCTGATTTTTTGGTGGGCTTCAAAGGTGAAATATGCAAGATAGCTACAAAACATATTTCTCACTTTAGAGTCACTAATATTAATTTAGTTTAAATTCAGTCTGATTTTTTATTGAAGGTTTAAATTACATGAGAAGGTTTTGACCTAAAATTTTGTTATTAAGTACTGAGTATTGTTTTTATGTAATTTCTCTTAGGTTATTAATCCTTGATATAACATTTTAAATTTCCTAAATTCTAATAACAAAATGAAAATATTTTATTTGCTTATTTTTTGTAGGACATGCAACACACCAACAGTTACGGTATTATAAGAGGTCTTCAGTTTGCTTCATTTATTGTCCAATATTATGGATTGGTACTTGACTTGCTTGTGCTTGGTCTTCAGCGAGCATCAGAAATGGCAGGGCCACCACAAATGCCAAATGATTTTCTTACATTCCAAGATACAACTACTGAAAAGGCTCATCCAATTAGGCTGTACTGCAGATATGTTGATAGGGTCCACATTTTTTTTAGGTACTTAAACTATTATCACATTTTTTTCTTATAGTTCAGGATTCATAGTATGCTTCTGAGAAAACTCACCTCATTCCTCTTTGACTGGAAAAAATTAAATGACCAGAACAGAAAGTCAGTATACTAACTCATTCTCTTGTTTCACAAATAAACGTATGGTAACATAAGTTATACCTTGGCCCTCTGTAATCTGTCTTTATTTTATTTTTTTTTTTTTTTTAAGTACATTTCCTAGCTGTCAACATTGGTGCCATAACAAAACTTATGAAAAAAAAAAAAATTAGAGATCTTCAACGATCTTGCATGTCCGTGTCTATTTTTAAGCATAAAGTGACCAAAAATTTGATATCAAAGCTTATTTTTATAATTTTTTGGATATGTTCATTTGTTGAAATGGATTCAGGTAGTGGGCATTTAAGTGGAAGAACATATTTGAAGTATAGATTGTATTTGTCTCTGAGAGGAACCTAATTGACTATTAGTAAGATCTAAAGATGCTATGGTGGCTAAATTAGGGGTTACAAAGGTCAAATGACTCTAGCATGATCAACTTCGAGCTTATCCCTTTTAACAAATATTCTGAAAACTTCATATCTTGTGCTCCTATAATTTCATTACATCTTTATCATTTATATCTCTTATAGGGGTTTTTTTTNTTTTTTTTTTTTTTTTTTTTTTTTTTTTTTTTTTTTTTCCGCATCCTTCTAGTAATTTGATTTATTTTTATGTAATTTTGTGTTGAAAATATAAAAAAATTAGTAACAAAACATAATTAAAAATATAAGAATATGAACTATTGAGAATAATTTGCAGAATGTATGTTCAAAACTAATCTTATGTTCTCTGTGTTTTAACATAAAATAATTTTTTGTACAGTGTCGAATAATAGTGCTATTATTCTTATAATTTATTGAAAATATGTGCAATGATGATAAACGCAGGGGCCCTGAACCAGGATTAATGTGCCTGGCAGTTGAGGTTAGAGTGAGTTAGGCTTGTCTGCCCTCAACTGGGAAACCTTTTATCTGAGCAGTAAATCATAATAATTAAAGATGGAATCAAGTAATTGAAAATTCTCCTGCTTTTTGTCCATAAATAATAAATCTTCAATATTAAATTAATCCTTTTGGGGAATTTATAGTATTTAACTCATTAAGTTTATTTTTATTTAAAAGGAGTACATTTAAATTTTTCCTTACAGTTTTTCTGTGGAATACTTAAGTTTATTTTATTTTTAAAATTAAGAATATGCTCTTTTTCTAGTTTTCAATTCCACTTTTAAAAACTTATGAACTTTTTTTTGACAGATTTACAGCTGAGGAAGCTCGTGAATTAATCCAGCGCTACCTTACTGAACACCCTGATCCAAACAATGAAAACATTGTAGGTTACAATAATAAAAAGTGCTGGCCAAGAGATGCAAGGATGAGACTAATGAAACATGATGTTAACCTCGGGCGTGCTGTTTTTTGGGACATAAAAAATCGGCTCCCACGTTCCACCACTACTGTGCAGTGGGAGAACTCCTTTGTGTCAGTATATTCCAAAGATAATCCTAACCTTTTATTCAATATGGGAGGTTTTGAATGCAGAATTCTTCCTAAGGTCAGTTTTTTCTCTTAAAATTATTTTTAAAATTTTTCTATTATTAACATAAGCTTTAGTTTAGAGTTAGAATTAAAGAAATTAGTTCATGAATTTCTATGAAAGATTTCAGTTACTTAAGTGATTTTCGTCTTATGTAGTCCCTCATTCTTATAATAATATTTTGTCATTTTCTAACTGAGGATTTTTTTGGTAAACTTGGAAAAATGTTTATTGTTGTTGTATTTGTTTTAAAAATCAGCTGATTTTTTAACTTATTCAAATAAATACTGTCACAGTTTTATATTAGAAATGTTATGGTTTAGTGAATTATAAATGCAGTGATGACAAACGCAGGGGTCCTTAACCAGGAGTAATGTTCCTGGCAGTTGTAGTTGGAAGGAGTTTGGCTCTTGTCTTACTTCAACTGGGAAATCGTTTCTCTGAGCAGTATATTACAAATTAAAAAACAGAATTTTGAAATTAAAAATATATTGAAATAAATTGGAGGGAACAAAACACTATTCCTAGATTCAGTTTTAAATTTTTTTTTGGCTTATTGTTTATTTTCAAAAAAACTTTAAAGAAATCTAATCAATCATATTAATAAATAGCTAAATCTAAAATCTTGGTGTTTAATATTTCAATTAATTTATGTTGTTTTGTATAAATATAGTGCCGAACAACTCACGAAGAATTCACTCACAGAGATGGAGTTTGGAACTTGCAAAATGAAGTGACCAAAGAAAGAACAGCTCAATGTTTCTTAAGGGTTGATGACGAGTCCCTGCAACGTTTTCACAACAGAGTCAGACAAATCCTCATGGCTTCTGGTTCCACAACATTTACTAAGGTTTACATTTTTAAATAAAATACACTCTTATTTAAGTCTTATTTAATTTTTATAAAACTCTGTTTGTATAATATGCCCTTTGTCTTAATGCTTATAGTAAATGTGTTCATAAATGACAATTTTTTGACTAAATACTAAAATGATTATAATATGGCAAAATTTAATGATTCATAAACAAAAAATTATTAACCTATCTGCTATTTTTCACTATCTTGCAATTCTCTTCTTTTTTTTGGCTTGCTTTTGTCACTGTTAGGAATTCTTAATCCATTCCTTTTTCTCCTGTGCAATGTAGACATCTCTCACTCCCCCTCACACTCCTCTACACCTTCGCTGATAATACTGTCCTCTCTTATTAAGTACCAATAATATCTTTTCCCCTCTCCTTCCAACATTATTATACAGCCATAAACTTAAGACTTTTCTAATTACCTATTCATCAAAACAAATCTTATAAAAATTAGGGCTAAATATTTATTTGATGTCACATACTACAAAGGAATAGAGTAAACATAAATAAAAGTAAATAAATAAAATACAAGCTTATATTTTCAGAAGTGAGACAAAGTGAAAAAATATTGGAAAAGTTTGTCACAGTGTCAGCATAAATGGTTATAGCATAAAACCAAAACTGCCATAAGGTTTTGCTCCTTCTCAGAGACATTCTGTGGTACATACGACTACAAATTTAAATTTAAATTTAATTGAATAAAAGAAAGTAAAAAAATGAGAAAGCATTTTTCACAGAGCATAGAATGTTAGTTTGTTGATTATCCTTTTCTTTTCACTGAAAATGTCAATGCCTAGTCTCAGTTGTCTGAACTTGATGCTGAGGGTCTCTTCTACTACAGAGAAGAGAGATTTACTAGTGGTCTCAGCCTGTTAAATATACTTCAAAAATTTGTTAACATACTTCAATATAAGAGTCATATGTGTATGTGTACATACATATGTTGTTTGCTTATTTCGAATTTCTGAACACTGTGAAGTTCATTTTTTGTATATAATATTAATTTTGATTTCCTTATTATTGTCCTAGTTAACCTTTACAGGTCTTAATCTCTATATATATGTATATAAATATGAACCTTTTTAATTTCTAATAGATTGTAAATAAATGGAATACTGCACTGATTGGATTGATGACTTATTTCCGTGAAGCAGTTGTCAATACACAGGAACTCCTGGACTTGTTGGTAAAATGTGAAAACAAAATACAGACTAGAATAAAAATTGGACTAAATTCAAAAATGCCTTCCCGTTTCCCTCCTGTGGTTTTCTACACTCCAAAAGAACTTGGTGGTCTTGGAATGTTGTCCATGGGCCACGTTCTTATTCCTCAGGTATCTTTAAAAAAATATTAACTAATCATAGATTTAAGTCATTTAGACTATATTATATTAATTGTAACTAATCATTTAAAAATACATTTAAGATTTACTGGAATTTATATTCTTTTATCAAGAATAATTGATTACATTATGTAATATAATATATTATATTATATTATATAAAAATAATTGATAGTTCTAGAAACTTCANTTTATTGGTGAAAATATAAAAAATATGTGGCCTCTTATTAATAATATTGAATTTCCTTTAATGTATCAAGATTTATTTAATTTAGTAACAATTTATTGTATAGGTATACATTCAAATTTTTGTTTATTAAATGACTTTCCTCAGGAGATGATTCTAGATTTGTTTGGAAATGTATAATTTTTATAATTTATAATAAAACTGTTTTGTATGATATATTGTTTCAAAATAAAATAATTTTATAGTGTGATATTCCATATTCTAGATCTGCTGATAATGTGCTCTATTCTTTCTATTGTATTGTTCTGTAGCATTTTTATAAAAATGTATTTTATGAAGATATTTAACAATGTATCTACAAAGGTTGAGCCTCTCCTCCCCTCCCTCTTCACTCTGTCTTCAGTAAAATTGATTTTAACCATAACTTTGATCCTCATTCCTCTCTCTGGCCCATAAAACCCAATTAGCCATTTTCTCTTATTTATGTCTATCTTTTATAAACAGGAAATCTGGTTATTTTGTGTAGCTCTTTTAATGTATTTCTGGTTTTTTGTTGTTTCTTTTAATCATTTAATTGTCATATAATTTTCCACGACAGCTACACTATGTTTATTATTTTTCCTGATGTGATAGTAGCAAAAGTCTGTAATGGAGAAAAATAAAGTCTCTTATGGAATACATGTCTCAATCTTTCTTACTGTTACTGGGTTCTTGTGAATACTGTTAGTTGATTAATTGGTTAGAAACTTTTGTTTGTTTTCTTTTGTAAAATTATTTTATTAAATAATTCTTACTAGTCCAGCATATATTTCAGAAAAACATAAGTAATTTGAATATATCATTATATTCACTTTATCACCATCATTAACTTACAAATAATATATGTTGTTTTTAACGTGTGTTGTGTGTGTCTAGATACTTGCTAATAATGCTTATATTACAACTATGGAAAATGTATCTTACTTCGAGTTGAAACATCGGCAATAACAAAATAATTACCCAGCAATTTTGGAGTATTTTATTTTTCTGATCCTAGCCGAAACCCTGACTAATTTCACCAGCATTTATTATAGAAATTGTCAATTCTTCTATTCTTTTCTATCAACTTTATGATATATTAATCTCTTGCAAGCTATTTTCTAACCTTTATGGAAAGTGATTGCTTGAGGAATCACAAAATATTTTTTATTAATTATATTGAATTTTCAAAATGGATAAAATAAATTTTATTTAATCTTTTAAAAAATTTCAATCTATTAATATTGAATTCCTAAAAACTATTTTGTGATTCTTGAAAGAATCACTCCCTATAAAAGTTAGAAAATGGATGAATATTCAAATGGATGATCTGGGAAGAGGAGGTGGAAGCAGTGATGGAGAGATTAAGACTCGGAAAAGACGAGGAAGAGATGGCGTTATTCCTGAATTCATCAAAATTGGTGAGACAGAACTGCTGAAAGTATTGCAATATTGTTTCCAGAAGTTACTTACTGAAAAAACGATCCCTAATAATAGGAATACAACATAGTTGTCCCGATTCATGAGAAGGGCAGTGCTCTAGCAAATGCAAAATCTACAGACCTATCAGTCAATCCCAGGTTATTTACAAGCTCTATATTTCCATATTGGAAAATAAGCTAAAAGAGCTCGTGAAGGATGACGTGGAAGAGGAACAAGCTGCTTTCAGACCTCAACGCCAAACCCAGGACCATATCTTCTCTCTCAGAACAACAATAGATAAGTCATGGGGACAGGAAAGAGTATTTTCTTGGCATTTATAGATCTGAAAGCTACCTGTGATTTGGTCCCTAAGCAATGAATGTGAAATGCTCTTCCATGTAAAAACATCCTGCACAAGGATTGATAAAAGCTATTAATTCGACCTATCTTAATTCCAAAGGGATAGTAACGATTAATGGAAGAGATTCCGAAACATTTGCAATTGAGAAATGTGTAAAAGGAGATAATTTGAGCCCCCTTCTATTCATTGTATACATGGATGAATTTTTGAAGATGTGTAAATGTAGGACAGACCATACTACTATTGAAAATTGGAACATGAGGACAATCCTTGTCCAAGTAATGGTATTCGTAGATGACATTGTTGTTTCATGAATGATTGGGCTAGAAAGGAGCTAGGGGTTGTCACTCTGAAGGATAGCCTTGAAAAGAGGCAACTTAGATGTTTGAACATCTTTGCTAGATGAATGAGGACCGGGATGCAAGGAAATACTTTGAGGCAAGGCCAGCAGTAAAACGTCCCAAAGGGAGACCAAGAACTCATTGGACTGACTACATCTCAAGGGTGGGAGAGAGGAGAGGAAAAAATTGGAATGCCATAAGGGCACTGGCTCAGGATCAGGAGGCTTGGTTTGCTTAGACAGTGGCACCTACATGCTGAAAGGCACTAAGTAGGAAGAGAAAGAAGAAGACAAATATTTAATCTTAATGTTGTTGTCTAAATTTTTTAAATATGTATATATTGGTGTCAATGTTAATAGGCTTTTCTTTTTTTTTGTTACAGTCTGATTTAAGATGGTCAAAGCAAACAGATGTTGGTATCACTCATTTTAGATCTGGTATGAACCACGATGAAGATCAGTTGATTCCAAATTTATATAGGTATATTCAGCCTTGGGAATCAGAGTTTATCGACTCTCAGAGGGTGTGGGCTGAATACGCCCTTAAGAGACAGGAGGCTAATGCTCAAAACAGGTCAGTTATTTCATTCTGTATTATTGGTGTATTGTTTACTAAATTTATTATTTAAATAATTAATTTAAATTTAATTGCAATGATCAGAAAATTATCTGTTGAATTTTCAAAATAAAAATTAAAAAAAATAAAAATATTAAAATATCTGGAAANTGTGTGTGTGTGTGTGTGTGTGTGTGTGTGTGTGTGTGTGTGTGTGTGTGTGTGTGTGTGTGTGTGTGTGTGTGTGTGTGTGTGTGTGTGTGTGTGTGTGTGTGTGTGTGTGTGTGTGTGTGTGTGTGTGTGTGTGTGTGTGTGTGTGTGTGTGTGTGTGTGTGTGTGTGTGTGTGTGTGTGTGTGTGTGTGTGTGTGTGTGTGTGTGTGTGTGTGTGTGTGTGTGTGTGTGTGTGTGTGTGTGTGTGTGTGTGTGTGTGTGTGTGTGTGTGTGTGTGTGTGTGTGTGTGTGTGTGTGTGTGTGTGTGTGTGTGTGTGTGTGTGTGTGTGTGTGTGTGTGTGTGTGTGTGTGTGTGTGTGTGTGTGTGTGTGTGTGTGTGTGTGTGTGTGTGTGTGTGTGTGTGTGTGTGTGTGTGTGTGTGTGTGTGTGTGTGTGTGTGTGTGTGTGTGTGTGTGTGTGTGTGTGTGTGTGTGTGTGTGTGTGTGTGTGTGTGTTGGATTCATAATTGGTTTAATATAATAATTTTGTTTGTACACATAATCCATTGTTTGATATTTAATTTTGGCAATAAAAAATGGTTATGTTATTTCCATAATATGTAATCATATATACTATGTGTAAATATATTTGAATACATTTTTTTTACTGCTTAGTGAATGTATTGTCACAAGTATTCATGTAAGTAATTTACAAAGGTTCATTTCATCACTAATTGCAAGTTCTTATTGTTGCATTTTGGCTTTTATGGATAAGCTTCTTTTGTTATATATATATATATATATAGTTTATCCAATTTGGTTCTCTACTTCTTATTTGTTCTGACTGTTCTTATTTTCTCATACTTTGTGTCTATAGTCTCTTTTTTTTGTTTTTGTCATCTATCGTTATCTCTGTCTTTACAAATATCTTTAGGTCTGCCTTCTCTGCTACTTCCTTAAGCTCATTTATTTGTTCTAATGCCTCCTGTACACTTTCTGCAAACAAGGTCTGATCATCTGCAAAAGCTATGCATTTGACATCCAACTCATTGTTCTTCCTTTCTATTCTTGCTCCCAATTATTTTTTGCCCCAGTGTGTTATGATTTTATCTAGTATCTTGTTAAAGAGTGTTCGAGACAGCCCAACTCTGGAAAGATTTACTTACTTCTTGAATCTGGTCTTAAAATATGTGTCAGTCAGCATACGTTTTATGAGGTTCAGCATTTTCTGATCTACTTCATACTTTCGATTTGAAATCTGTTCTCCTATTCACTGAGTTGTATGCTTTTTCGAACTCCACAAGAGAGACATAAATTATCTTTGATACTATTGCATAGTATTTGAGGATTAATTTCATACTTAATATTTGTTCAAAAGTCTTGTGTTGTATCTCTTAATATTTTCCTCCATTTCTATTATGTGCCTCTTTTTCATTACTTCTGCTCAATTACTGAGGTTTTCCTCTGTCTTTCTTGAATTCCATTTCTTCTGCATTTCCACTCTCCTCTTCACTGCTTCCTTGCATACCTGATCCCACCACAAGCGCCTCTTTTTTTTCTCCTCAAAGCATCATTTCATCTGCCACCCTTAATAGGTTCTCCATTATTACTTCTACTTTTCAGGACTTTTAGTGTTCTTTCAAACTCCCTGGACTTCTCTATTTATTTTCTACCTTCTTCCATTCTCATTTTTCCCTTTCCAGTTTTTTGGTATGAAGATTAGTTTTATTTGTGAGACATTTTCCTTAATCTAACGTTTTATATCTCCCTTTGATAGATTTTGGCTGGGACAGATAGATTTTTTTTCTATTCCCTCTCATTAATTGTTTAAAATTTATGTGGGATAAAAAAATACACAACCAAATAAAATATTTATCAATGTTTTTATTTTTGCATGGCTTGGTTTTGAACTACATTGACAAGATTTTTAGGTCAGATTATTGAAATAAATCAGTCAGCCTCAACTCATTCTTAATGTTTCTTTCATGTCCAGTGTTTATGTATTTTTATTTATTTAAACTGATAAAATTATCTTTAACTTAGATTAATAATTGATCACTAAAGTAAGTTAATCTTTTTAAACATTTTCAGACGTTTGACATTGGAAGATCTTGAAGACAGCTGGGACAGAGGGATACCAAGAATTAATACCCTCTTCCAAAAAGACAGGCATACTCTTGCTTATGATAAAGGCTGGAGAATCAGAACTGAGTTCAAAATGTATCAGGTACTGAAGAACTGAATATATATAAAAGAGCTCGTGAAGGATGACGTGGAAGAGGAACAAGCTGCTTTCAGACCTCAACGCCAAACCCAGGACCATATCTTCTCTCTCAGAACAACAATAGATAAGTCATGGGGACAGGAAAGAGNATATATATTTATTAAATACATATATTTTTTGTGTGTGTGAATTTCAAAAGAATATATTTATCACATTGTCTTTAAATATATTAAGAAAGGCGTAAGTTCATTACTTCATTAACCAGCAAAATCAGAAATATAAATAGTTCTATAGAAAGTAAGCAGGTCCTCTCTAATTACTACTTAATTTAAAAATAATGTCTCTGTTGTTCTTATAATGCTCTCAAAGTAGCAATTGGGTTGTTATGGCAGCAGGTCACTTACAAAGCCATGCAATAGTGTAGCAGTTCTAATTATTAAAAAAATGACTTAATGTCGTAATAAAAAGAAAATTTAGCAGATACTTGCATCTGTGTGAAAATGGCACACAAGAAGCTAAGACCAATATTCAATACTTATGATAGATAGTATAACTGAAGATCAACTAGAATGATTCTTTAGTATAAATCAGTCTCTATATCCCCAGCTGTAATAATGACTCCTGGGTTATATCTTAACTTAAGAAGACATTTATTACCATCTTTTACACTTTTCCAATCCTTGTGATGACAAGTATTACTAATATTTGATACTCTTCATTTTATTCATCCATCACAATTGGCTTTTAGCTTTTAAATGCAAAACAAAAGGAAAATTTTGTTATTGAGCCAAATTGGAACAGTAGGAGTGGGAGATTGCCAGAAATGACCCAAACAAATTTTTAAAACAATTTTGGATTCAGAGGGCAAAATATTTAGTATAAAACTATGAAACTCAATATAGATTTATTTATTTATTAAATAAATATTTATAAGTTGCACAGTTAAATAAATACAAGTGGGATTTACTTAAAACAAATTTAATTTTTATATTTATAAGCCATAATTTGTTGTTTTATTCTTTTTTAAATGTAATATGTAAGGCTGAGTTTGTTATTCAACAAAATCGGACGAACAGAAGGAGAATTACCAGAAATGTCAAGTGCAAGTTATAATTTGTTTTTTTAGTTTTGAGCAATGAAAATAGCAGATTTGCTTATTTGACAAAAAATATACTTTGTAAGTATGGAGGATTATGTGACATGGAAAGTTCAATTACAAATATTTATCAACTACCCTGTTGTAGAATTTATTTAGTTTATGCAGTTTCTACATGGTGGACATGTAATAAACTAGAAGAAATTATTGTCTTTTTAATGTGACATATTAATTATATGCATGCTTAAGGAATAAATATACGTATACATCTTTTACTAACATTAAAAAAATAAACTTAATTTTGTGAAATTTAATGGTGTCAAGGGACAAAAATACACAATGAATAAAGAAGCAGTAAAGATGCTAAATTAATAAATATATCTTCAATGTATTAATGTTACTAACCTTTTACTCCAAATATTAAATTTGAAGATGGTAAGAAAGCCATTTTTGGTGTGAAATGATAAGGAAGTTATCATATTTATAAAATTGTTCATGAATCCCAGATCAAAATTGACTTGCCTAAACTGTAATAGGTTATATTAGTCTTACCATAGTACAAATGTTAACACCTATTAAAGATGTGAATTCGATTAGAAAAAAAAAATGGAGAAAATTTATGGAAGTTATCGAATATCTGCTCTAATATACATCCCATATCCTTTTGGAAGAGGAAATCATTATGATGAAACGAGAAATTTTTGAAAATTACATTGCTCTGAATTCGACACTCACCTATCAAAAATTGCCTATTTTTGTTGAATTTTTCAGTTTTTTGAGCCATCAAATTGATCATGATAGTTTGCCCAGGTCTGACGAAAAGACAAAAGCTATAGTAGCTATTTAACCAACTACTAACAACTCAGTTTAAGCAATTCCTTTAAATAAAAAATGTTGATTCCATCTTATTTGCAAAGGGCAAAATTCCCAGATTAGTGCTTTTAAAAATGTTTGGCTTTAAGTTATTAAGTTCATCTCTTATGAAAAATGCCGCATTCCATGCATATTCGCAATATATATATCAAATACTAAGAATTAATAAATATTAATTTAGTTTTGGTTTATTATCCCCTGTTAATTTTAAACAATTAATGAGAGGGAATAGAATAAAAAATCTATCTGTCCCAGCCAGAACACAAACCTGGATCTCCTGCTTTCCGGGCCGGTATGCTTTCATTACACTACCTGGGTGAGCTACCTGGTATGCAAGTTTAAAATGTCGTTTTAATTCCAATAGAATGCGCTCTTAGCCTATTGAAGGATTTGCTTATCTCTAAACGCTATTTTGTTTGTTAGTCATTTGTTTACAAAAGTCAGTTGTTTTTAAGTCGTTTACGTGGACGTATCATACCTTTCTTTGGTGTTAAAAATGTCTAATTTTAAGCCAAATAAAGAGCATTTGCGGCATGTCATGATTTTCTTATTTAATCAAAAGAAAAAGGCATCTGAATGTCATCGAATTTTTGTTGAGACTTATGGCGATCTTGCTCCAACCGTCAAGACATGTGAACGTTGGTTTCAACGTTTCAAACGTGGTGATTTTGATGTTACTGATCAAAAACGAGAAAATCGACCAAATCGACTACGAGCTTCTCAAGCCCGGCGAAACAGTCAATACCGAGCGCTACCGACAACAAATGATCAATTTGAGTCACGCATTGATCGAAAAACGCCCAGAATGGGCTCACAGGCACGCCAAAGTCATTCTTCAGCATGATAACGCTCCTGCACATTCAGCCAGATTGACTAAGGAAACGATTTCTTCGCTTGGTTGGGAACTCCTACCCCACCCGCCGTATTCACCTGACCTGGCGCCTTCTGATTATCACCTCTTCTCATCGATGGGACACTCATTGGCGGAGCAACACTTCAACAATTTCGAAAACGTACGAAAATGGCTCGATGAATGGATTTCAAATAAAGATGAAGCATTCTTTTGGAATGGTATCCATATATTGCCCGAGAGATGGACAAAATGTGTAGAAAGCGAGGGCCAGTACTTTGAATAAAATATATTATACTTTTTTTTAAATTATTGTGTATATATTTTAAGAAATAAACGACATTTTAAACTTGCATACCTGGTAGATAAGTTATTAAATTCCCAACACGCTAGCGAGAGCCTAACCCACAATAAAGTCGAATACATCGTCTTATTCTTTAAGGAGCTGACATTGTCTAGCTATTTATCAACTCTCATTATTTACTTTTTTAATTTTCATTTATAAATATTAATTTAGTTGAGGTTTATTATCCCACATAAATTTTAAACAATTAATGAGAGGGAATAGAATAAAATCCTGTCCTGGCTGGGACAGATAGATTTTTTATCTTTCTATCTTCTTTTGTTGCTGGTGGTTCTCCCTTATCTTGTCCTTAATTTTATCCCTCTGTTCTACTTTTTTTTTTTTTTTTTTTTTTTTTTTTTTTTTTTTTTTTTTTTTTTTTTTTTTTTTTTTTTTT
>KZ807544.1:211253-237370 GCA_000696205.2 Oncopeltus fasciatus | reverse complement strand
CACTGAGAGTGCTTAAGAAAGAGAATATATATATATATATTGTTTATTTATTTATTTGTAAGTTAACTATTGAGGCTAAAAAGTGAATAAGACATCTGAAGCGCTAAAAATTGCTTTTTTAAATTCGGAAAAATAATTTTTTTCTATTCTGTTTAACTAACCCAGTTGGGTTTTTTCTGTTAATTAATTATAAATACTTAACTTTTAAAATATTGTTTTACTCAAAGACTGACTTTACTTTTGTGTTTTCTATTGTCGTACTTTTATATTTTAACATGCCCTTCTTATATTACTGTTATGTTTATATGTTATACATGTTTTTGTATTCTTGTTTTATTCCTTAAATCTGCCTTTCATGTGAATTTTTGTTTTGAAAACTTTGAATTTATAATTTGCTACTTAATCTATTTCAAGTGGTTTTGAGAGAAAATTTATATTTGCTATAAATTCTCTCTCTCTCCCTCCCTCCCTCTCTCCCCCAACTCTTTTCTAATGCTCAATCAGAATTAATTAAGCGTTAGTAAATAATTAATAATTACTATTATTTTTATTAATTTGATAAAAATAATAGTGATCATTAATTCATAGTTCATCTCTAAAAAATATTAATTATAATTTAAATTATTGGCCCACATTTACAAAGGAACTGTTCCAGACCGAAAACTGATATAATGACCAATACTTTCTTTCCTGCAATAGCACTTTCTTATACCTGTTACTCTTTCGAACCTGATTTTTATATATAAATACTACTGTATACTTCACCTAACCCTACTTTGGCCTCCAAATTAATTTGTACTAAAACTTATTAAGAGACGCATATTAATTGAAAATTAAACGTAATAATCTTAACTGTTTGCTTGAGAGCTATATTTGTAGAAACCTGGGTTGCCTTATCTCTCGTAGTAGATCAGATGACCTGGATATTGATTTTTTTTTTTTTTTTTCGCATATAGAGAGAATTTTAAACATTGTCACTCCTCTCATTTTCTAGAGATTGACATTGATGGATGAACACAGGTTGAAGACAAAGATCAACTGGCGCTAGCTCTAATGTGATGACCGTATTTTTGTTGTAAGCTTTGCTTTTTCAGCGTCACTCATTTGTCTCTTCACCATATTAATCTTCTGCAATGAGTTTTCAGCTTTCTTCCTGTTCTGATCCACTAGATTAAACTCTACCCTATTTATTCAATTTTAATCTAATAATGACTGCTTCATAAATTAATGTGATTTTATTTATAATACTAGATTCTGGTTGTGATTTTAGAACCATTCTCAAATGATTGTTGTATTAATTTGACCAGAGTTAATGTATTTTCTGGTTAAATATTTCCTTATGAATAATATTGAAAATAATTTTTTTTATTACATAATAATTGTATCAATAATAATATTGTTATATATATATATATACATATACATACATACACTTTATGTTAGCTGTATAGCTTTGTTACATTTTCAGGTTCACTTGCTTGACTTCCCAAATATTGTAATTAAAGGATCTGAGTTACAGCTTCCTTTCCAAGCTTGTCTTAAAGTTGAAAAATTTGGAGACCTCATTCTCAAGGCAACTGAGCCTCAAATGGTCCTGTTTAACTTATATGACGACTGGTTGAAGACCATATCTTCTTACACGGTAATTTAATTTAATGTTTAAGATTTGTAAAAGAAAGAAAATCAGTGTCACTCTCTAAATTTCTCTCAAATAGATTATTGCTGCCAATAATCATATCTCTGTTCAGGTTTGTGGGAGTATGTATAAGAGTGTTTAAATAGAGAGAGGTAAGACCTTCGTATGTTGAGAGTAAATTCTTACTAAATCTTGTTTTTTAAAGAAATAATTCATTGTTTTATCGGGGGTTTATCGTAGTTTTAGAATTAAAATTAATGTTGTCAAGTAGCAAATTTTAAGAATTTAGTTAATCTGTTAACCATTGAAAAAAGAGGGAAGGTCTAGTGAACTACTGAGTTTTTCGACTGAAATGATCCAAATGTTATCACACTTGACAGTAGTTATCACCAGAGGAGGCTTAACTCCCCTCCCACCTCCTCCAGATTATTCTTGTTTTTTGTTCACCTATTCAGTGAACCTATCAGTGGGTTCCAGATTATTGAATGTAATGGATTATCGAGGTAGTTTTTTTAAACCTTATTCAAAAAAGTTAATAAACATAATTACTCTCTTCGTATACTTTTTTTTTATAAAATAATTATTTGTGATTAATGTTTTCTTACTATTATATTGTTAAATTATGTATTGTTAAAAATTCATGTCCGAAGCCTGGTAAAACTTCTTAATAGCCAAATGTTATTAAACCTTGAGACTAGACGAATTGCAAGTCAGTAGCAAAATCTTTATATTCAAAAGTTAATCATACATTCTTTATGAATTGCAGGACATAAATAAGTTATATATTGATTATGGAAATTTAAAGAAAACTTATTTGTTTTTAAATTAATAGTAAACTAACATATAGTGAAATTAAATGTATGATGACATTAGCCCCTCTCTACTCAACATTACATTAATCTGGAGTGGGTTTGACTCGACATGTGATAAATTGGATGTGGGCTCCTCTAAAAATTAAGAATTTTAGAGTGGTTTCACATAATATATTTCTCTCAAATAAGAAAAAATATATAGGAGCGACCGATTGTCTAATTAATAATTGTTATTTACAGAAAATTATAGAGATTTTTACTCAGCATTCAAAAAATTTATATTTTAATATAGTACTATACAAAATGGTTTCTATTCAAGTCAATTGTCAATCTTCTAAACATCAAAAAGAAAAGTGGTTTCTACTAAAAATTAAAAACTATGGAATCGTTTTATACAATAATTAATAAATCTAGTAAATTTATTTCAATTTCAATCCATTGATTGATAAATCTAATGACTTTCAGTATAAAATTGCTGCTTTTTTCTTGTGAAAAAAAAACTATGAATGTACTAGTTTCAATAAAATAGATAAATTCTGTATATTTTAAACTATTAATGAGAGGGAATAGAATAAAAAAATCTATCTGCCCCAGCCAGGACTCGAACCTGGATCTCCTGCTTGCTGGGCCGAAATGTTTCCATTACCCATGGTATGGAAAGTGAAACAATAATTTGAAGTGAAACATTCCGGCCCGGCAAGCAGGAGATCCAGGTTCGAGTCCTGGCTGGGACAGATAGATTTTTTTATTCCCTCTCATTAATTGTTTAAAATTTATGTGGGATTATAAACCACAACCAAATTAATATTTATAAAGATAAATTATGTATAATTTACACTAATTATTGAAGAAAAAAATTATGGTTGCTATTCAAACTTTAAAAATCTGATCATGTTTTCTTTCCTTTAAGAAAGAGAAAGCAAGTAATCTCTATATGAAGGCAAGCAATCAACTGGTTATTCAAATGTATAGGAAACAGGGCTTACATATTTTACTACATAAATACATGAATATATAATTTTAATTCACTATTAAGTGATAGATTATGTGATACTGTTTATATTTAACTTTTTCTGTTTATTTTCACTTCATTATCTTAATAAAATTAATTTCTGATCTTTAGGATTTTTCAACTGATTTTCATGATAGTGAGAATGTTAAAAATTTTTACTTTCTCAAACAAAGTTAAATTACTTAATAATTATGTATAATAATTTTTCAAAGAAAGTTTTTACTCCATTGTTTCCATATCTATAAAATTGTAAATTAAAAAAAAATCCATGAATATCTGTATAGAATATAATAAATTCTGATTTTTTTCTGAATATATTCTGCATGGATTTATTCTAATTGTGAAAATCAAATTATTATTTCAGTGGGCCCGGTAGTTAAGGTACTGGACTACTTAGCCAAATGTCCCAGGTTAAATGCTCATAGTTGTTAAGGTTTTTTTTCTGTTTGTACTAACTCAAATAGTAATAGTAAATTTGAAATCGTAAAGAAATTACTTAATTTATTTAATTAATTAACATTTTATGATTTTTTCTTTTTCTTCTCAAACAGGCATTTTCCCGATTGATTTTGATTCTGAGAGCTCTTCATGTGAACACAGAGAGAACAAAAGTAATGCTGAAGCCTGATAAAACCACCATTACTGAACCTCATCATATTTGGCCCACTCTTTCTGATGATGAATGGATTAAGGTGGAAGTCCAACTGAAAGATCTCATTCTGGCTGATTATGGGAAGAAGAACAAGTATGTTTTTACTTATTTACTTACTTACATTTTTTTTTCTTTCACTCCAGGGACCATAATTTTCATTTAAACATTTTGTAATTCAATCTAGCATAACATATCATTCAAATAAATATTAGTTCTTTTGATATATTATAACTATTTCTGTTATCATTTTGTAAGTTGGTCATTTTAGGATTTTTTTTTCTTTTTTTTGGGNAAAAAAAAAAAAAAAAAAAAAAAAAAAAAAAAAAAAAAAAAAAAAAACCATCTCTTTTGTCCCAAACTGCTCTTTTATTTTTTAAGAATGTCGACTTTTACAAATCCATTTTCAAAACTGCAACATTTAACAATACATAATTGTAAGCACCCAATAAATCATCCCCAATTAAAACTTATTTTTTTAATTCTTTATAGTAACTTAAACCATTCATTCAATGTTTTGCCACACATGCTCACGCACAGACAGAATCACATTCTTATATGCATACTTAACATAGATTTATATATTCTTATATACATACCTCTACCTGACATTGTATCGTGTTAAATACTGTCTAACAAATTGAAAAATACCCTGTATTGGCAATTTTCAATAAAGTAAAGTATACAAAAAAAAAATTGATAAAAGTATGTTTTGTTTTGTGAAAAAAATAGTCAGATAAAGTATTAGTGTCTCCTCTGTGTTTGTGTAATGTTCAGGACAAAATTATTATTTGTGTTGATAAAAAATTGTTTTTATTTAGAAAAAATTTTTGAGGAAACATTTAATGCATTTTAACAATTTTTAGTGCAAAGGAACAGATAAAAAATCTGACTGCCCCAGCCAGGACTCGAGCCTGGATCTCCTGCTATCCAGGACGGTGCATTTTCCATTTATGCTACCGAGACAAGTCTGATAAGTTAATAAATTCCCCGCACTAGTGTCGAGAGTCTAACCTCCGAGTTTTTTTTTTTTTTCTGTTCCCTTGCACTAAAAATTCTTAAAATTTATGTGGGATTAAATACCACAAAAAAAAAAATGTATAAAAGTGGTTTATAGTTATTTTGTGTTTATTCTTATTTCTGGCATATGGTTTTAGCAGAATTTCTTATGGCAAAACAAATACCACACTCTAAAGAAAAAATAAAGTCCGAGAAAAATAGTACGTGTATATAATGTGCTGAAATTTAGTTAAATCTACCAATATTTTTATCTAACTGTCTATCTTTACGCGTTGTTGGGTTCTTTTCTTTTTACATTTAATTTTTAAAATAAATATTACAATTTAAAAACTGTTATACATCCTTACAATACAAGAGTAAATTTATTTATCAATAAAATCTGAATATTTACACCTGTTAATTTAAGAATTTATACATTAATAATAATGANTATATATAAACTTAAGTTTATATATTAACTCTTTCTAAATGAAATGTAACTAAATATGTACATCATTTTGTAGTGTAAATGTGGCATCCCTGACTCAATCTGAAATCCGAGATATTATCCTAGGAATGGAAATATCTGCCCCTTCAGCACAGAGGCAGCAAATTGCCGAAATTGAGAAGCAAACAAAGGAACAGTCACAACTTACTGCTACAACTACTAGGACTGTTAACAAACATGGAGATGAAATCATTACTGCCACTACTTCTAATTATGAAACTCAAACATTCAGGTAAATTTAATTAAATTTTTTTTTTTTTTTTGTGATTTCAATAAATCAACTTCTTACCTTCTGTATATAGAAAAAAAAAAGAATAGCTTACATCCCTTCAAATTATAGAATGTCACTGTTGGCTAGTATAATTTCTTAGGAAGAGCTGGAAAGAATATTATATAAGTTGTTCAAGAGGACATTAAAACCAAGACATATGCAAGAAAAATAAATAGCTCACAAAAGACTGCTTGAAAGCCATCTAGGATAAAAGATAAGCAAAAATTTATTATCTTGCATTAAAAAACCCAAGAATCCGTAGAAAAATCTAGGCGACCAAGAAAGCGGCTATCTGTATTCTAAGGAAAGCCAAAAGAGATTCTAGGAGAAAGATAAGAGGACATAAAAATAAATGGCAGACTGGCCAAATTTTATAATTCTATGCTGATATCAGAAAGGAAAAAACTGGCTTTAAAGCTTGTATTTCCATATTAAATGACAATATGGGAAGCTTACTGCTGTTAGTGTTAAGAATCTGGAAAGAATCAAAGAAAAAATACTATAATATTAGTGATGTAAATAAGGATGTACATCATTTTGTAGTGTAAATGTGTCATCCCTGACTCAATCTGAAATCCGAGATATTATCTTAAGAATGGAAATATCTGCCCCTTTAGCACAGAGGCAGCAAATTGCTGAAATTGAGAAGCAAACAAAGGAACAGTCACAACTTACTTAGACATGTTCTTAAATGTTGTTTTTGGAATTATGACTAACCTGGGTTTCCCAGTATAGTTTGTGAGATTTATGTATAAATAGTTCAAAATGCTGAGCCCTGGTGCAAGGGGAAATAAAAAATGATATGGAGTTCAAAGTTGAAAATTGGAAAGCCATTGCCCATAATAGACTGGTGAAAGAGAATAGTCCAAGTGGCAAAAATCTACAAGGTTTGTAAATCCAAACGATATACCTATACCTACACTATATATATATATATATATATTGGACTGGTGGCATATGTGACTTGCATGCTAAAGGTACTAGATCTGTTCCGTACCTCCCAGTCCTTTTTATAAGTTATTAGTTGCAATAAGGGAGGAGGCTGGCATTGTCCTTGGTATGAAAAAGGATGGCCCTTTGGCATTGATGAAATCTCTCCGTCTAAAAGTGACAAACTCGCCTAAGAAGGTAAACCCTTACAGAAAAATAGTAGGTACACCAAGTTTGTGATGCAAGGCTGATCATCCTGCACCGGGAAAAACTATCTGATGGTGCATAAAGAAGATTTAGATCTCGTAAGATCTGGTCTAGCTAACATTTCTCTTAAAACGCACATTCAAACTGGGAATGCCTCGGTTCTCTATAGCCTAACTCAAAAAAATATATATGTGTGTGTGTACTTCTTGATTTGCCTATTTAGGTCCTATTCAGTGTTCAAATTCTGATTATTGTCACTTATCATCAATTCTCATTTATAATTAAATCTATCCTCAAATGATTTGTAAGTAATTCTATAGCAATTTATCTCTGTCTTTTTTTGTAGTTCCAAAACTGAGTGGCGTGTGCGAGCCATATCTGCCACAAATCTACATTTGAGAACGAATTACATCTATGTTTCATCTGATGACATTAAGGAAACTGGATTTACTTACATTCTACCTAAGAATGTTTTAAAAAAATTTGTCACTATCTCAGACCTTAGGGCTCAAGTAAGTTTATCAATATTTGAAATATTCATATGGTTACAAACTTATATTTATAAATTTGTTAGTTTGAGTAAATAAATATAAATTAAAGGGGCTCTGTAGTCGTGCCGGGTTAGCCAAGGAGATCTGTTTGGATCCCCCAATTCTGTCATATGGGTGCTTTATCATGAAATTGCCTAGAGCCATTAATGTTTAGATTTAGGTGGCAATCTGTATGTAACCCCCCCCCCCTCCCCTAATGATCATAATTGTTTAAAGGTGAGGTTAAATTTTTTTTTAAATTTCGAAATAATCTTAATTCTATGAATATTAAAAATATTTTACTAACATAATAATAATAATCATATCATATCAGGCTATAAATTACCCTTTTATCATGATTAGTGGTTCAATAGAGATTAATTCAGAAATTTAATGTATTTGTAAAAATTTTATCTTTATTAAGAAGCTAGGAAACATCTTCGTGCATCATAAAAATGTTTGTGTTTGAGTGTATTTATTTACTATACAGGAGCATACATTTTGTATTTTTTGTAGTTCCTTGTAATAACAAGGAAGTTCTAATTTATGAATTTTATTTTTATCATCTCATTTTTATCTTATTTTTAGCATTTTATCATAGGACAAATCACTGTTTTATATATTAGTTTATTTTTGTACTGTGATAAATTTTCCTTAAAGTAACGAACCATGAAGCAATTCACTTGTATTGCTTTATTATTTTTCATGTTTTGTAAACATTATTCTCTTATCTAAGATAATGCCCAAGTATTAAATAACTATAGAGTAGGGGTTGAAAGATAACTTTGAGAGTTGAATTACTCTCAGTAATCTTTAGTGAAAAGAATAACTCCTGACTTGATCTCATTTATTTTCTTTTTCTTTAACTTTTTTGTAAAATATCTTTTAATTATAAAAAAAAATGATTACAATAGTAATTTTAAATGGACTAAATTACATTACAGATTTAAAGAGCTGTGTTTACTGAATAGGGTCATTCCTGTACACAGATATTACTAATTAAACCGATTAGTGTTCTTTGCAGATCAGTTAATAATTCAATGGAATTTCATAATATTTTCTTTAATTTATCTTCAGTTGTCCTAAATCTCTTTATCTTGTGTATTAATATAATTTAAATGGTTGAGATTGCCAAAGCTTCGGAATTTGTTTCAGTTTAATTGATAATAGTAGTTTTAAAATAATAAAGGGTTAAAAACATACATTTAAATGAAGTTTGTGAACCAAAATAAACTATAGATAAATGAGATAATTAAATGTTATACTGTGGATGTAAAAGTATAATAAATAATAATGTCTAGGCATAGAAAAATGAATGATTACCATAAAATCACCAAAAACAATGACAATAAAAATACTATCGGTAATTGATAGGTTATTCCAGTGTTGCTCATAAAAGTTATTAGCTAGTGATTATTATTTAATTACTGGCAATACCGAGACTTGATCCAATGGGGAGTGCAAAACCTCCTTCACTTTAAAGTCACAGACAAAGGTTGTTTTGCTATAGTGAAGTGCTGTTTATGTGTGTATATGTATAGTCCAGTAATTTATTAATAAAAGTTGTTTATTCAATGCTAGTTATATATAATATATATGTATATTTTAGATTGCTGGTTATTTGTATGGGGTGAGCCCTGCAGACAATCCTCAAGTAAAAGAGATCAGGTGTATTGTAATGCCACCTCAGTGGGGTACCCATC
This sequence comes from Oncopeltus fasciatus, assembly GCA_000696205.2. Lineage (NCBI taxonomy): Eukaryota > Metazoa > Arthropoda > Insecta > Hemiptera > Lygaeidae > Oncopeltus > Oncopeltus fasciatus. Next base: position 228,113 of record KZ807544.1, on the reverse strand, counting down.
AAACAGTTCACCTTCCCCAGTCTCTTCCACAACATCAATTCCTTAAAGACATGGAGCCTCTCGGTTGGATCCACACACAGCCTAATGAATTACCTCAGCTGTCACCACAGGTATATTTTTGTTGTTATTTTTACTTTCCCAAGAATGAATGGAAGAGTGAAACTATATTTATTTATTACTCAATTATAGACAATGGAATTTTACGAAGTTGCTAAAAGTTTTTTGATTCCTTAAAAGGTCAAGAATAATTTTGAATTTGCATATAAGGGGACAAAAAAATTTATTTTTTTCCCTTAATCTGTTATGAAGATACTCTTGATCTATTTTTATTTTTCAGCAAATTAATCATTGAAGTGCAAATTATAATTATAATGTGGCTATCATTTTTGAAACCCATTTATTTGGAAGTGATGCTATCAGTATATATTAGTTGAGTAACAAAATTATTTCAAGTAAAAGTAAATCTGCATAAAAAATGTGATTTCATGAGGCAGGTTTAATTTTGTCACTGTTATATCCTTTAAACTGCATTTACTTCTTCCCTTGGTAGAAGAGCATAAGTGGTTATAATATTAGCATTGACTAATGCAAAAACGAATTACTTTTTATTGGTACTAGAATAAAACTTAAGAGGACTAGGCTATTGGTAAAAATTTTACTTCAAGAATATTAACGATGAGATGATTTTATTAAAGAACAAAAATAATTATAGTTCTAAAGCATAGAGCTGTGAATGAACTTAACCTGTTTTATGATATATGTACCAATGTAGGTTTAATTTTATCTCAGACTATTGTATTATTCTATTTAAATCTCCTGATTATTATATTAATACTTCATATTGTATTGGTTTAAAAAAAAAGAAAAAAAAAGTTGCTTAGTTGCTGCTGCTGTTCCTCACATAGGCAACCATGTGCCACTGGAAAACTCCCAATCCGTCGGGAAATAATGACTGGGACAGACAAAGCGAATGCCATCGCTGGAATCACAAACTGCTGATTTTTTGTCGCCAATCTGAGATTGCCTGGTGGATACTAGAGTGGCCTTATCTGTGTTCCCACAGTGAAGGCTTCAGCTAAGACAAATAACAATGACTTCACTCTATACACAACAAATGGCATCCCTATCTCCACATATGGCACCATGGTTATGGACTCTGACTTTGGGCTCTGTTGATATATACCGTTTTAACATTATAGTAGACCTCGCTAGATCCAGTTGGTATATAGTATAAACTCACAGAGGTAATATGCCAAGGTCTATGAGACTACTACTACTATTTTCTACCAAACTGTGATTAGTATCAAGACCTTCTCAGATAAAATCCTAAAGTGGTGATGCAGCCCAAGCATGAAGTACAGTATCATACCAAAAAGAGAGGAGCACCCGTCACTGCTATTAACCTTTAACCATTAGAGCTAACAAGCGGAATCTGAATTTATGCAGATGGTCAAAAAGGGTATTTGCAGGCCTTCCAGTAGCCCGTGAGCCAGCCCCATACATATTGTGAAAAAGAAGGATGGCAGGATATAAGTCCATGGAGACTGCCTAATAGGCTACTCAACGCCTAGACCACTTCACAGTTCACAACTTGGTTGACTTTAACATTAATATGCATGTCAAGATCTTCATCATGTCAGAAATTCAGAAGACTGCAGTTATCACCCCTTTTAGATTTTACGACTTCTTCTGTATGTGTTTTGGTCTTAGAAACTTATTTCAGGCTTTCCAATGCATCCCAGGCTTCTCGACTGTGTCATTATCATAAGATCCAAAGATGACGAGCAACTTCGGGGATATCTGGAGAAAGTATTGCAATATCATGAGATTGCTATAAATTTCTTCACAATAAAAGTTTATTTGTATTTTTATCACTCAGTTCTTGTTTGTTTACCTGCACTCACTACTAAAATCTTTTATTATTATTTGTATATTTTGTAGGATATTACAACCCATGCAAAAGTAATGGCTGACAATCCTTCATGGGATGGTGAAAAGACAGTGATCATCACCTGCAGTTTCACACCAGGATCCTGTTCACTTACTGCTTACAAGCTCACCCCAAGTGGCTTTGAGTGGGGCCGGCAGAATACTGACAAGGGCAACAATCCAAAAGGTTATCTACCCAGCCACTATGAGAAAGTACAGATGCTGCTTTCTGACAGATTCCTTGGCTATTTCATGGTTCCCGCTCAAGGCTCTTGGAACTATAACTTCATGGGTATACTTTTACTATTTATTAAAATATATTATGATTATCTATTGTTATAAACATAAAGCATAGTTAATAATTAACAATTTTTAGTGCAAGGGAACAGAATAAAAAATCTAACTGTCGCAGCCAGGACTCCAACCTGAATCACCTGCTTCCCGGGCGTTCAGGTTTATCCCGGTGCGTTACCATTTACGCTACCAGGATAAACCTGACAAGTTATTAAATTCCCTGCACTAGTGTCGAGAGTCTAACCCCGAGGCAGACGAATATATCGTCTTATGCTCCAAGAAGCTGACATTGTCAAGCTGTTTAAATGACTCGTTATTTACTTTTAAATTTTAATTTTATAAATATTAATTTTGTTGTGGTACAGTCACCATAAAAAAAAATTAATATTTATAGTTCATTATTCTTTCTTTATAAAGTACAATATTTTCTGAAAATAATAAAATTAACAAATAGTTCTCAAATTTTCTATACCAAAATGAAAACATATGTCACACCATTCTACTATTGGGTGGAGCTCTATAGATTTGATAAATTTCAAGCTGTGTAGAGGTTTGCATGTGTTACCAATTTTTTATATTACTGCATACTAAAATCCATGATGGAACAATTATGGGATCTGCCCTATGAAAAAAGATATGATTGTTCACAAGCTGTTTGCAAAAAAAATGTCATTCAACGGTATTTACAATCTATAATTCTGCAATCAGAGGATATTATATAACCTATGAACCATGACATACCTAAAAACCTCTCTAGAAGTTATTTTTTGTTTTATTTTAGTCGATAGTTCTCCTACTGAAATAACTTGGTTTATTCACTAAAATGACAGACATATTTATTACCTTAATAGTTATTGTACGTATATGAAAATTATGACTAATTGTTATGTAATAGTTTTTAAATATTTAATTTATTATCATAATATGCTTCAAAGTGTGTGTAAACAAATAATGTGATTTTTTTTTACAAGTCAACCTGATTTTCAAAATTATTTGTCATAATATTATTGTTTTCATTTAAGTATATTTAATCAGATTATCTAGTATTAATTTAAGTGCACTAACTATAAATGTAAAGCTATTTCTCATTCACATTAAATTAAATGTGGACTTAACCAAAAATTATAGATTAGAAATTTTATAAATATTATTTATTTTGTGGTCTTTAATCCCACGTAAATTTAGATAATTTTTAGTGCAAGGGAACAGAATAAAAAATCTAACTAGTTTAATAACTTATCAGACTTGTCTCGGTAGCATAAGTGGTAAATGTACCGGCCTGGATAGCAGGGGATCCAGGTTCGAGTCCTGGCTGGGACAGTTAGATTTTTTATTCTGTTCCCTTGCACTAAAAATTATAGATTAGAAAGCTCATATTTTTTAGTAAAGAAAACTGGAAAGTATATAATATTAATTAAAAGTGCATTATGGAAGGATTATGTTAGCTAAATAAATTTCTCAATGACATAGTTAGTCTATGATCTTTCCAAATCACGTAAACCATCACTCTTGTTGGTTTGATTATGGTCAATAACAAACTTCTTTTTGTATTGAAAAGTAACAAGCCAAATTTCATTAAGAATAACAACTAATTGTGGCTTCTAAATTGATAATTTAGTTAAGGATTTACACAAGTTTAATTTACTTGCTTTAACTTCTAATATATTTCTTTTATCTATAAACTAATCTGTTTTGAGTTTCATCGCTCTGAACTAAAACTAATACCTGCTGCAGCAACAATGAAAAACTTTTTTGACTCTCCCTTGACATTTCAGGTTATTCCCCACTCTTATTGATCCAATCTTACTCAATAATGGACTTGGTCTTTTGTTTTGCATTAAAAACCAGCTTGCCAAATTTCATTTAAAAAAAAAACTAATCCTGGCTTTTATATTATAGCCTTAAAAAATTTTAATTTAGAGGACAAGTAAATTTATGTTTCATATTTTTCAATTTTACTGTCTAACCTCAAAATTATGCCTTGTTTTACAGAAATTTGACATTCAAGTAATCCCTCTCTATTGGTCTGATCTTGCTTAGTAATATACTTAGCCTTTCATTTTCCGAACGCACTAGTGAATGCTAAATTTCATTAAAAAACTAAATGTGTGTGTGTGTGTAAATTTTAGTGATCATAATTTAATATTGTTAGTGGGATTCTAAATAAAAAATATTTTAAAAAATTACAATAATCTGCCATGAGAATAGCAATTTCGATAGCTACATTTCTTCAGAGTTTATTAAAAAAGATAACCAATGAAGTATTATGCAACATTTTAAATTGTGAAATTCTCAATTTTGTTTATGTACGTGCTCTAGCAATATTTTTTAAGCATTAAAATGAGTTTGCTCAGACTGTGTTGTTTTAGTCCCTCAAATCTATAATAATAATAAAATAATTTGCTTACATAATATTATTATTATTATATTAATAATGTAAAAGTGTTTTGGTCTTAGAAACTTATTTCAGGCTTTCCAATGCATCCCAGGCTTCTCGACTGTGTCATTATCATAAGATCCAAAGATGACGAGCAACTTCGGGGATATCTGGAGAAAGTATTGCAATATCATGAGATTGCTATAAATTTCTTCACAATAAAAGTTTATTTGTATTTTTATCACTCAGTTCTTGTTTGTTTACCTGCACTCACTACTGAAATCTTTTATTATTATTTGTATATTTTGTAGGATATTACAACCCATGCAAAAGTAATGGCTGACAATCCTTCATGGGATGGTNATATTAATAATGTAAAATATTATTAAAAATGTATTTATTTATTATCAGGGGTGAGGCATGACACCAACATGAAATATGAACTGACTCTAGGCAATCCTAAAGAATTTTATCATGAAATACATCGACCTGCTCACTTCCTGAATTTCTCATCAATTGAAGAAGGTGGAACCAGCTTGGGAGCTGACCGAGAAGACTTCTTTGCTTAGTGATTTTCATTGTGATCCTTCTATTTGTAAAAAAGTTTTGTATAGTTTTTATTGTATAGGTTTCTAAAGTATTGTATTTGTTTGTAGATTATTTTTGTGTAATTTTAATTACTATGTACAAAGCTATGAATGATAATTTTATTAAAAGTTATTTCTAAAAATTCAAATATATCAAATCAAGTAATTTTTTTTTTTTTTTTTTCTCATTCTGAGAATACTGGTCATATGTATAAATAAGGTAATTAGAAAAGTAATTATACTATTCATTGAAACAAATTCAAAATAGTGTATGTGAAGTTTTTTAAACATCCTTATGTTCCAAATGAATATATAACATTAAAGTATTCACTGATTATTTTGTTCTGTAAACATAGTTTTTTACTTATACATAGACTAACAGATACATTTCTTTCTTCCAGATGTCCAAGTGTAATTGGATCCATCAAAATGTCTTTTAGTTTCAAAAATTGCATACATCAAGTATATGATTTTTTTAAATACAAGCAAAACAATTTTAATAGTTCGAATATCATAATAAATTCAATATTAAAACATTCATAAATATGTTATCAAGTTAAATATAAAATAAATTATTTTAAAGTAACAGTAGACAAATAATCCTTAAGAAACTGAATTCTCCAAACATATTGATGCTCATTTTCCATGTCTGAAACCCAAAACTGATAAAATTATGAAAAAAGAATAGAGATTAATAATGTAAGCAGAAGACCCGACCTGTTCTTCCTTCATTTAATATAGACAAGACTAAATGACTAATTTGTTTTTACCAGCCTGAGGCGTCAGTGAAAGAAGGCACTCATCCCTCCTAGTATTGACATCTTCTTTATTGCGCTCTTACTGCATACAAAACATAAATGTTCAAAAATTTCTTTAAACATTTATAAATTTTTCCATTAAACTAATAATATAGTCAGAATTATTTAAATTAAACTTCTACACCCTTGCTCCATCTCATTCAATTTCAACCAAAAATGAATTCACTCAGTAATTATAAGAATAGACCAAAATGCTCAATTTGAATTTTTTTTTTTTTAAAGGGGTGAGGAAGCAATACAACCAATATTGCTTCAGTGTCGTCCTCTTCTAATTATTTTCTGAAATTTCAAATAATTGAAAACCAAACTGAACTATTATCTCTCAAAATAAATATGACATATTTCATACAATCAAAGAATTTCTGATTGCTCTCAACTCTCAAAGCCGAATTCATAGATTGAGAGTCTTTACTTAACAGAGTTCTGTTCTATGAGTTCATAGGACTAGTTTCTGGCTTATGCCAAAAGAGTGCTCCAATTGTATAAGATTATGTAAAATCAAGTTCAGGAAACATTGACTGGAAAGAGTTTCAGACTGAACTCTTCTTATCTCACCTATATCTCCTCAAAGCTGCTGGGGTTCATCTTAAAGGATAAGCATTTCTCTAACAGGCAAACAGCTACACCTATCAAAAGAAGTTGGTGCCTTTTAAACAGTCATTGAGCTTTACATTTTCTCTTCTTTAGTTTTAATGGCTATACAGTGTTCTTGTTAGGACAAGACAGGAAACTAAGCAGTTGAGAACATATCTTAGCTATTTTATTTTATTAGTAATTTGACTAGTATAGTGATATTTCAAAAATTGTAAACCAAAAACCATCTAAATGATTTAATGGAAGTTGTGCCTGTTTCATTTTAGCATAACATTAACTTCCAAATGGCTACTTCAATTCTCTTTGGGCTTTTNGGAAACGATTTCTTCGCTTGGTTGGGAACTCCTACCCCACCCGCCGTATTCACCTGACCTGGCGCCTTCTGATTATCACCTCTTCTCATCGATGGGACACTCATTGGCGGAGCAACACTTCAACAATTTCGAAAACGTACGAAAATGGCTCGATGAATGGATTTCAAATAAAGATGAAGCATTCTTTTGGAATGGTATCCATATATTGCCCGAGAGATGGACAAAATGTGTAGAAAGCGAGGGCCAGTACTTTGAATAAAATATATTATACTTTTTTTTAAATTACTGTGTATATATTTTAAGAAATAAACGACATTTTAAACTTGCATACCTGGTATATAAAAATTTTCAATTAATGTACTCACAACTTAATCAAATAGTTAGCAGGGAAAATTATAAGTGTATAAGCAGACATTCCGACACCAAAATAAACTATCACAAAATGTGATATGCTATCACAAAATATTTAAAAAATACAAAAGCTGAGTACCACTCGTACCAACTCCAAGAAGAGTACTGCGAGTTGTCATTCGATATCTTCACGACACTACTCCCTCTGAGACAATAACCAAAGAACTCTGAGTGGGGATTCAAACTGGGTACAGAACTTATAAGACTGACCACCCAGAAGGGAAAGCCCATGGTGGGACAGCCGTTCTGATACGCAGCTCCCTCTCCCATCACATGTTTCTCTTTGATCATTCAGACTATCCCCAATCTACTGTGTGTCACTCTCAACCTTCACCTTTCCTATCATCCTCGTGGCAGCGTACTGTCCTCCAAACAAACCATAACTTCTGTTCAGTTCAGCCATTTTTTTGACTCACTGGGCTCCCATTTCCTCACTGGTGGTGACTACAATGTGAAACATTTACAATGGGGCTACAGGATGACTAACTCCTGTGGTCATACCCTAAACACTTACTTCCCTTTCCTCCAGGCTTCTTACAACCCTCTCTCCAAATACCCCTACTTACTGGCCTGCAGGACTTTTTTGTCTGCAAAAGCCTAAATCCACTCCAATCCAAAACCACCACAATCCATGACCGATCTTCCGATCACAGTCCCATACTCCTCACCTTATCACTACAACCCATCCCAGAACCGACTCTGTCACTGGTTAATGGCCAAGTGGATTGGGACAGTTCAAATCCCTCCTTGAAGATGCTATTTAGACCTCAGAGTTACCTTAAAATCCCTGCAAGAACTTGACGATGCTGTACAATCTTTCACCTCTGCTATCCAACAGTCATGCTGGAAAACATCCCAACATACTTTTATAAAACCTCTAAATCTCAATCCTTTAAATACCAAACCTCTCCCCATCCATATACAGAGATCTCTTATACCATCCAAAAGACGAGCCAGAACCACATGGCAGAGAACACGACACACACCCGAGAATATTAGTCGTTTTGTGACATGTGAAATCAGACCTTTTTACAGTAAAGAATACAACAGTCATCTCTTCTTAATCACAACGGAAGACAAATCCCTCTGGACTGCTACCAGAAAAATCCACAAATATCACTCCCCACCTCTCCTCTCTGCTGCAATGATGTCATCTGGGCAGCATCCGATGCAGACAGTTGAGGTCTTTGCTTATCGTCTTCAGCAAACTTTCACTCCTCACCCTGACCCAGAAAACCATTCTAGGAGTATAGAGGTAGAAGAATTCCTTGATTCCCTTCTTTCTATGTAAGGAAAGAGGCTGTAACTTTCCTTACCTATCTCTACAACACTATCCTTCGAACCACACACTTTCCTCTCCTGTGGTAGTTATCCACGGTCATCCTCTTCCCAAAGCCTGGTAAACCCCCAAGTAATCCTTCCTAAAGCCCAATAAAAATCTTTATTTTTAAATAAGCTTGCTTCCCCTCTTTTCAAAGGTCTTGGAGAATATTCTATTTAAAAGGCTAATACCCTTCCTGGACACTCACCAAATACTTCCAAAATACCTGTTTGGTTTCCGAGGCAAACACTCAACGGTCCAACAGATGTTTCATGTTGTAGATTACATATCTTCCTATTTCGAGAATAGGCAATACTGTGTTGGCGCTTTCCTCGATATATCACAAGCATTTGACAGAGCCTGTCATCGTGGGCTATTGTTCAAATTAAAATTCATCCTCCCAAACCCCCTTTACCTTATCCTTCACTCCTACTTAACTGACCGATTCTTCAGGGTCCAACAAGGATTAGATTACTCTGAACAAGTGGAGGCAGGAGTTCCTCAAGGTAGTGTGCTCGGGCACATCCTTTACATTCTGTACACTGCCGATATCTCCTCTCATTCTAACACACTCCTTGCAACCTTTGCGGATGACCAAGCAATCCTTTCTTCCGGTGCCGATTCGCTTACTGCCAGAAAAAATCTCCAACGGCATCTCATGGACATACAGCAATGGTACCAGTGCTGGTGCATGAAGGTCATCAAAGGCAAATACTGTCATGTTACGTTCACACAAAGGAAGAAACAACCTGGCAGAATTTACTTCAATAATATCCTTATCCCAACTTCCGATTGCATCAGGTACCTGGGACTAACATGGAACACACATACAAAAATTAAAAGACAGTAACTAAATAGGAGATTTGGTCAACTTTACTATGCCATGAGTCAACTTTAAAGTGACTAACAAACTCACCATTTATAAGACATTTCTGAGACCTATCTGGATGCATTGAGTCGAACTGTGGGGAACTGCTAAACCATTGAAACTCCAAAGAATTCAGTCCTTCCAATCCAAAATCCTCAGAAATAGTTGATGAACCCTTTTATGTCGCAAACTCCTTAATCCACAATAACCTTGAAATCCCTTTTGTTAAAGACGTCATCACAACCCGTTTCAATAAATTCCACTCTGATCTTTCCATGCATCCCAATCCTTTAGTGTCTCAAAATTAATGCATGATTTGAATTATGTAGAAAACATTATTTTTAGTCTTTTATTGTTTTTTTAATCATAAAGTACATAGAATAGGATTATTTATGGAATAACACATCGAGCAAATAGCCTCCACGGCTTTGCATGCACATGCATACTCGTTTGGCATATATGTGGCTGAATTTCGTTGGTGCAGCATTGAATCTCCTGCTTTAATGGGGGCTTGTTGACATAGAACTGTGATTTCAAATAATCCCATAAAAAGAAATCTAATAGTGTAAAATTACACGATTAGGGGCCAAAAGAGAGAATACGCGACTTGGAAATGTCTCATGCAGTAATTGTTACACGGGCTGTATGGCATATGGCATCATCTTGTTGCCATCCAATTTGGCAGAAAGAACTGTTACCATGTCATGATATCTAGTACCACTGCTTGACCAGCTTCATTTTCAAAAATGTGTAGTCCAATTATGCCTCCAACCCAAAAATGTGAATACTTTTATTTTTGACAATCACTTAGGTTCTCAGAACACCAAAAGTGGCAATTTTTGTGATTAACAAAGCCATCAAGGTGAAAATGTGTTTCATCAAATTTTTTGAGCAAAATCATCCTAAGTGATTTTACTCCATAAGATTTCTTTTTATAGGATTATTTAAAATCAAAGGTCTATGTCAACAAGCCCACAACCACCTGTGCATTAAAGGATGAGATTCAATGCTGCATCAATGAAATTGTTGTTTAGCCATATTTATGCGAAACGGTTATGGAAAATTTTTACAAAAGAGTACACATGTGCATACAAAGCCTCCATGGCCATTTGCCTGATGTGTTGTTCCATAAGTAACCCTATCCTATATACTTAATGATTCTATAAAAATACTAAAACTGTGTTTTCTATCTAATTCAAATCTTGCGTTTTGACACCCTATATAATAATAATAAGTGATCATTGATTGGCTGGTACCGAAGTTCTTATACCGGAGAATAAGTAAATAGCCAATTCACACTATTTTTAATTTTTAGGCTTATACCAAGCCCAAGACTTGATTTTCAGAAACTCAAAACCTTCATTAATAAGAGTGCTCCAATTGTATAAGATTATGTAAAATCAAGTTCAGGAAACATTGACTGGAAAGAGTTTCAGACTGAACTCTTCTTATCTCACCTATATCTCCTCAAAGCTGCTGGGGTTCATCTTAAAGGATAAGCATTTCTCTAACAGGCAAACAGCTACACCTATCAAAAGAAGTTGGTGCCTTTTAAACAGTCATTGAGCTTTACATTTTCTCTTCTTTAGTTTTAATGGCTATACAGTGTTCTTGTTAGGACAAGACAGGAAACTAAGCAGTTGAGAACATATCTTAGCTATTTTATTTTATTAGTAATTTGACTAGTATAGTGATATTTCAAAAATTGTAAACCAAAAACCATCTAAATGATTTAATGGAAGTTGTGCCTGTTTCATTTTAGCATAACATTAACTTCCAAATGGCTACTTCAATTCTCTTTGGGCTTTTTCCACCTGGAAAATGTTTCAAAAGCTATATTTTTTGTTCTCATAATAACACCAAATAAACACTATAGGCTAAGACTTCAAAGAACCAAATTTTGAACATAATGATTTTGTTCAATCTTGAAGGTGAAATATTTTCTTTGTATTCATGAAACTGCCAGGGAAATTGTAATAATGGGTAAATATTGCAGTCTAACATCCGTCCTACTAATTGGTATGGTAAATATTTACTAATGATTGGTATTAATTAGCTGTTATACATGTATATTAAGGCACACTCAAGTGAAAAGGGTAGAGATCACCTGAAGCTGATTCTGTACACTTAAAGTAAGGTTTAATTTTTCTTTTAATTTATTTATATATCCTTGGGACTCTTAACAAGTTATTACAGGTAAACTATGTATTCCAAATTATTTTTATGCTATTATAATAGTGCTGAAAACTTTTATTCATTAAAACTTAACTCATAAAATATGTATAAAAGCAAATTACTTTGTGTTGGAGAAAATGTGTGTGATGGAAAAAAAAAAAAAAGTTTTGCTATAAATTTACTTTGTTTCAAGAAGGAAAACTTCTAAATGGTTTATTTTGAAAGTTCTTTTAATCTTTCTCAATTTAAAAATAATGAAGAAGAAATAGGTTTCAATTTATGGTTTTTTATGCATTCATTGAATGCCTTATTAACTACAACTAGCCTTGTAGGTTACTGGTAAAAGAAAATTCAATATGTACAAGATTACTGGGAAAGGCCTAAGGTGCACATGAGACGAGTTCACACCCAACTTGGGCGAGATGGTTCAATTTTTGGAACTTTATATTCATATTATTTAGAAGTTTTTAATAGTCTATANTATTCAAGTGTTGTAAGAACTCTTCCAGCGAGTTCCGACAGTATCACCAGATACTGGAGGGGGGCTGAGTTTAGATCCTTTCGTTCCAAGTCCTAATTTTGATGACTACTTCAATCAATCAGTGAAGCTATCACAATCAATTAAAATTGATTCAACCCATTTTTAATGAAAGATTTGCTATCACTGCAGCTCCACATGTGTTGTGCCATGAATCTTCTTAGTGAATATTTAAAAAAAGTAAACGAATAAAGTGAAAGAAAAAAAATTTGTTTTTAAAATTCATACCAGTTACTCATAGGTATGAATATATTGTAGGTAGCTTAATAATAAACTGTTTATTGTTTATCCAGACATTTTTATTTTTCTCTGTCTTAAATAACTTATTTGCTTATAACAGCCTTCAAACTACATACAAGGTCATCTGTACTCCCACAAAAATGTGTGCATCAAATAGAAAAGTAACAGGAATTTTGTTGGATAGACTAACTTGAAATAATTTTTATTAAATAATGAAATATACTTAGATTTTACTGGGGATAGATCATATAAATGTGTATTTTAACTTTAATCTATATATTATTAAAACTGAATAAGACCTACTGTGTTTTTAGTAAGTAAAATCTTACAAAATGTTCCAGATGAAGTTCTTGATAATTTGTCTCATTGCTTTCAATTTTGATAAATCTGAGTCTTCAGCTATTGGATTTAACTTCTGGAATGACTTTTTGAATTGGAACAACATACAATCTCCAATAAGTGAAGACTTAGTTCAGAATGGTGGCTTAGAGACTACATGTGAATGTGGCAACAACAAAGTAAGTTTGGTTAATCAAACAACTCATGGAAACAAGACAAGGAAAATTAGCATCAATATGTTTGGAGAATTCATTTTCTTAAGGATTATTTGTCTACTGTTACTTTAAAATAAATTATTTTAAAGTAACAGTAGACAAATAATCCTTAAGAAACTGAATTCTCCAAACATATTGATGCTCATTTTCCATGTCTGAAACCCAAAACTGATAAAATTATGAAAAAAGAATAGAGATTAATAATGTAAGCAGAAGACCCGACCTGTTCTTCCTTCATTTAATATAGACAAGACTAAATGACTAATTTGTTTTTACCAGCCTGAGGCGTCAGTGAAAGAAGGCACTCATCCCTCCTAGTATTGACATCTTCTTTATTGCGCTCTTACTGCATACAAAACATAAATGTTCAAAAATTTCTTTAAACATTTATAAATTTTTCCATTAAACTAATAATATAGTCAGAATTATTTAAATTAAACTTCTACACCCTTGCTCCATCTCATTCAATTTCAACCAAAAATGAATTCACTCAGTAATTATAAGAATAGACCAAAATGCTCAATTTGAATTTTTTTTTTTTTAAGGGGTGAGGAAGCAATACAACCAATATTGCTTCAGTGTCGTCCTCTTCTAATTATTTTCTGAAATTTCAAATAATTGAAAACCAAACTGAACTATTATCTCTCAAAATAAATATGACATATTTCATACAATCAAAGAATTTCTGATTGCTCTCAACTCTCAAAGCCGAATTCATAGATTGAGAGTCTTTACTTAACAGAGTTCTGTTCTATGAGTTCATAGGACTAGTTTCTGGCTTATGCCAAAGTTTTGATGTTTCAGTAATCTTTCATAAGTCAGTGGTGTTTCAGATGGGTTAATTCTATTCTAGTTGTTATTGAATAGTAGTAACGCTTATCTTAATAAGCGTGTAGCTGTGCTGTTTTCAGGACCCTTCTAGTCTGTGTAGTGTGAGTTATAAATAATCTCTGCTGCGGGTCTTTGATTTTAGAAAGTAGCGAGGAAAAGAGAAATTTGTTTTGGAAGTCGCAATTAATTTTTGACCTTTTTCACCATTAAAGTCAGTTACCATATTCAGGTATTCTTCTAAAGGAATGAGGCTGGCCAGATGGTAAGAATGTTTGAGTCTTATGAGGATGATTGTTCATTTTGATGTTATAATTCATTTTTAAAAAACATAATAATTTTAGGAATATAACAATTGTGTAAAATGTAAATATTTACATACTAATGATTATTCAGATAATATAACTCAAAACCCTTTATTTTTTAAATATTTACAATTTTAATATTGTATTATTATTAATGGTTGGAGATTCGTTGGCTGCCAAGTCTTATGCTGGAGAAATTAGTCAGGGTTTCGGCCAGGATCAGAAAAATAAAATACTCCAAAATTGTTGGGTAATTATTTTATTATTGCCGATGCTTCGACAACTTATAAGTCATTATGAGGGCTGAAATACAATACACACTATTACACTTATAGATTAAAATAACAGACAGAGATGAAGTAGGTTATATGACAGAAAAAGATTTGCAAAATAAACTAAACAGTACAGATATGAAACAATGTGAGTTGTAAATGTCAATGTTATTTATAAAAAACTTCATATGTACCGATAGTGATGCCTGAAGAGATACAGGATGTCGAGATATTCGGTTTTTGGTCACATCTCAGATGTGAAGAGCTCAACTGAGAGACAACCAGTGAAAGGGGGGTTTTTAGGAATTCACTGTGTACTGTATACTGTGTGCCCTCTCCCTTCATGCTATTAGCAACAACCACTTGCCTGCTTTTAATCAAGCTATTGCCCTGGCCTCTGAGCCTTTCCTCGACAAAAGTAATTTTCAGAATACCTCTATTAATAATAGGCAGGAAAAAGGCAACATTTCCTTAGCTTATTGTAATATTTTCCGAATAATTCAACAAAATAATCCTTTCCAGTAAGTTCAGGTAAATAATCCCCTGGGTTTGCCTTTTCAACTTCCTTTGAAAGCATTAACGCGACCATTACCATACCACACCTTTTTTTGAAGTGAACAGAAAAACCCCCTCCCAATCCTTTTCACTGGTTGTCTCTCAGTTGTGCTCTACAGCAGGTTATACTTAGTTGTTGGCCGGTTTTGTGTAGTGTTTTTGCATAAAATAAAATTTAAAATTCTAGTGGTTTTCTGCTTTAATCATTGGAACCTAAAATAATAACTTTAACAATCTAATCTTATGACAAAGATGTAATATTTATAATTTGAGGCTAACTTTTTTTTTTTCTAATTTAGAAAAGAATCGTAGGGGGTTCAACCACAAATCCTCATGAATACCCTTTCATGCTCTCATTGGTATTCACACGGACTCGAGAGCACTTCTGTGGTGCTACCATTTTGAATGAAAGATTTGCTATCACTGCAGCTCATTGCACCCATAGGATAACAGCATCAATCACTGTTTTGGCTGGAGTACACGATATTAGAAGTATGAAAACAAATTTCACATGGTATTCACTCATTATTTAACTAAATATTTTAAGTTTTTCTTTATGCTTTCTTTCTAGGGAGCTCCATGGTACAGGAATCTCAGGTAGCGAGAGTTATTGAACATGAAATGTATCACGCAACTTCTCAAGCTCTGAACAATGACATAGCTATCTTGGTTCTAAGCACTCCATTGAGATTCAACGCTAATGTATTACCCATTTGTATGCCTACATCATCAGTCAAACTTGATAATGAGATGGCCAAGACCATAGGTAAGAGATTTATTGTCTTCCTTGATTTGAATTAGCCATAAATATTTTACTGGCTGATGGTTTTTGTTATCAATCTCCGATTCTCAATCTGGAGTAACTTTTAATTTAGAATAGCCTTCGGAATTATAAACATTTAAAGTTATTTTAAATTAAAAAGAATAAATAGCCTTAAAAAAATAGCGTGGTGTACTATATTACATCCATCATCTTCAATATAAATTCAGTGGACCTGCAAAACAACTTATATAGTCCCATTATTTTTGTATGATTAATACAAGTTTATAATAATTTTAGTCCAAATTAGTAATTAATGGTATCCTGTTTATCAGATGAGGCCAAATAATCTCTGCCCTCTAATTTTTTTAATTGATAAATCTCATGATTATATGTTTGACAATTTTTTACAGAAACTTTCTTAAGGTTTAAAATCAGGATTGAAAATTCAATTTATTTGAGTAAATGAAATAATGTTTGGTGCCCTCTAAAGAAGATATTCAAGAATGATGGGGGGGCTTTGTGCCTCATCTAAATCTTCTCACTCCCAGTCAGCCTAGAGCTAGTCTCAGTGATATTACCTTTTCGTTAAATCGTTAATGTTGAGGACTTAAGGGATTTTCTAGAACTCGATAAAAATTAGTTTCCATTCATTATTTAATTTAATAAGTTATTTAATTCAGATACAATTTTAATAAAATATACAAAAGCAAGTGAACTCTCTCTTTTAAAGTTAAGTGGCATTTTTCCACTGCTTTGTGGAAGATGTCAAGAAAACTGGAAATTAAGAAGAAAAAAGTGCAGTCTAGATCTCACTAAGTTATGATATAATATGAGCATAGATTTGCACTCCAATTAAAATAAACTCAAGAATTTAGCTGTTTGGGATATTTGAATCTCCCTCTGGTCTAATAATAATATAACATTTTTATTTATTTATTTACCTTTATTAAATAAAACACTAGCAGTTTTTGGACATGGAAAAAAAACAATTTTTTTTCATCCAGTCATACAAAATATATGTATTTATCTGGGTGTTTGTTTGGTCTTGCTATAAATGATTTGAATATTATACTAGCTTTTTATAGTAATTTTTATGCTGCAAATATATATATATATA
>KZ807544.1:199815-211211 GCA_000696205.2 Oncopeltus fasciatus | reverse complement strand
ATATTCATTTATTGCAAGACCAAACAAACACCCGGATAAATACCATTTTAAATATTAAATTCAAAATTAATTATAATCAGATGAAATTAAAATAAATCAAATAAAGTATATTTTTACAGATAATTGCTCAGCTTTTAAGAATTTTTCATAAAACAGATCTCAAACAGTTTTATTTAATAAAATTAGTAATAAACGCATGCATTTTTGAGATTACCGGTGTAACTCTATGCTTTTGGAAACTAGACCTTTCGATTCTTGGATCTTAATTAAATTCAATTTCCCATACTCGTATCGATTAACATAGATTTGAGACACCACATTCCTGAAAATTACTGTCATATTTCATCTTTGAAACAAATAATTAAATTGAGGCTTTTTTTGAAGAAGTCAAATGGGATTTAATAAGTTTAGAGCATGCTCTAAATGTATTAATTATTGAGAACCCTTAAATAGGATTAAGACATTTACAGTACTTAGAAATCTTTAATTTGATAAAAGTGATATTTTGTTACACCCCACTAATAAAATAATCATATTTTAAATGATTATTATAATAAAATTATCATATGTTTCAGGATGGGGTAAGCTCGGAATACATAAGGATGCATCAGCAACCTTACAAGAGATTGATGTAAAGATACAGACGACTAGAGAGTGTAAAGCATTCTTCCCTGGTTTTGATTCCAAGACAATGGTGTGTTCTGGTAACCCAAAGGTCACAGCTTGTATGGTAAGATAACTTTTTTTTTTTTTTAAAAGTCAAAAACTAGTTTTTTTAACAATTAATTTAATAATTACTATTTTTTTTAAAGTTGCTGCAAACACGTACAAAATTTGGTATTTTCTTACATCTATAAGTATCTTTGTAAAATTATTTGGTTTTTAATTGTATTCAAAATAAAATTACTATTTGTTCTCTCATGCCTTCTATTATCTGTCTTCATTGGTTTCTGCAAACCATCTTCTGTTGGCAAAGATGGTTTGCAGAAACCAACGAAGACGGATAATAGAAGGTACGATAGTTCTATATACATTGGTAGTGATAATAACCCTTTAGATTATTTGTACTCTATCTGGGCTATAAATTTTTGTTAAGGAAATATTCCAATACTTCAAATTTTACTTTTTCAATGTACGTACATATGTATTCTACATATATAATTTTTATTATTAACTAATTTTAAACATTTTCAAACTATTGGCATGAGTGATAAGCAGAAAATGAAAGAATGAATTTAGTATAAATTCTTTAGATTCCCCACTTTTGAGTAATAAACCTTTTGTTTAGTATTAAGTTTCAGGTGTACCTCAACCCTTATTTTTAAAAAAACATCTTAAATTTATGATTCCTTTATTGAGCATTGGGTTTTGTTGTGACATATATAGCAGTGTTAACTACATAGATTTCAAGTGTTCCATTAAAGAGGGTTATAAATAATAGAAAATTATATATTTTATCATGTCAGCAAAAGAGACATTAAAAGAAAAGATTAATGCCGATAGTATGGTGCAGGAAAATGTTTAACCCATCTAGTCTACTCTTAATGAAATCTTCAATATATACCTTTAAAATATGTTATAGACATTTACATTAATTAGGACATTTGTTAGGAAATTAAATTTATAAGTACTATATTTTCCCTTTTTTTTTTTCAACACTAGCAATACGAAAAATTTTTGATTGTTTAAAATTTTTAACTAATCATTCTCTCTATCTTCGATTTTAACCAAAATGAAACAGTTTAACAATTAGCAAAACAATTGTGTAAAACAGAAGCACACATAATGAATTTAGCATCATATTTTAAAAGATATTTAAGACCCTTCTCTCCGAAATAACATACTTTAATATACAGTTTTTCAAAAATGATGATATTGAATATAACAGCAAGAATATTTTAAGTTCAAATTATAATATTGTTTGAATGAAACAATGTAGTCACTTACTTAAATTAAAATTTTGTAGTCTAATTATAAACTAACTGTGACCCTAAGGGAATCATTTAGTTTGTCCTGTTCCTACAAGACAGACTTAAGATTAATATTCTAAAGTATTTGTCATTCAATCTTTGTTTGAGCATAGGGTGATTCTGGTGGTCCACTCTTCTGGTTAGACCCACAGACTAACCGCTACACCATGGTAGGCCTCGTTTCCTATGGACTTCCAGGATGCATTCCAGGTCGCCCCACAGTTCAGACTGATATAAGCTCCTTCCTTGACTGGATTAAGTCCAAAATAAACAGTAAGTTACAAGGACACTATATTATCATGATAAATAAAATTATTATTTTAAGAGTAATATATAATATAATCCATTATCCATGATTTTCAAATGCACACAAACATATACTTATATCTTGCCATCCAAAAATTCCAGTTATTTTTATTAGGGAAGTTTAAAATTAACAAATAATTACTAATAATACATTTATTCATCAAAATATTCCTTATTACAATCAATAACATTTTCCCAATGTAATAGTAAATTCAATATTCCTTCTTAAATAATAGCTTATTTTTACTGACAAAAACTCGTTCACTGGGTATAGTAGCTTGTCTAGATTAATCCCAGAAAAGTAGAGGCCCTTTTCTTTCTAATTAAGTGAAAAAAAAAAAACTTAAGTTTTGAGTGGTAACAGTCAAATATTGCGGAGTATACTTCTGCAGTGATAGTTTGACCTAGATTCGAAGTGCACTACACCCTTGGCTGACCAGAAAACAAATCGGAAAACTTTCTTTGAATGGAAATTTTTTGGTTTCTCATCAGCCGAGAACCACTCACAAAACCCATTTATCATCACAGGTGATGATCCTGTCTAAGAAGGGTTCAAAGAAGAAACAATTGTTAAGCTACTTACCTTAATATATATAGCATTAATTATTAAATTTTCCTTTTAAAAAATTTAACTGTTTAGCCAGCAAGCTTCATTTTCATAATTCGAAATGATCTGAGAGCATATCCATATGCATAATGCACTTGTAGGCCATATAATTCAACTTCTACGTGCCAACAAGGAGCTAGCTGTTGCTGTATCCCTAGAGGTATTATTGTGAAACCAAAAGCTCTACCGATGAAAGGTATGAAAGTATAAGTCCATGCTCTTCATGGCTGAGTTTAACTGACTTAATAAGAGCGGTCATCCAATCTAAATTCTGTCAACTAAAATTTATGCTGTTCTTGGTCGAAGTCAGCCTTCTCATTGGCTAATTTTTCCTTCAGTCTCCCAAAGTGTTAAGGCTGTTTGATGGCCCTGTATTTATAGGTAGGATCCTTTTATCACCTAACGCTGGTTTCCATTTCTTGCTTCATCTGTATTCTTTCTCTCTATTTATATTCTATGGCCTCTCTGATGGTTTGCATTTAACAGGGATGCTTTCTCTTGGGTGGATTGCAGTGTCCTCAAAGTTTGATAGTGTCTGTGAAGTTCTGAAAGTGCTGATTTCTCTGAGCCCTGTTTGAAGCCTGAAATATGTTGGGGTGAATGTCTATTGTCTTTCCGGTTTGACAGATGTATTATTTTCCACGGGAGAAGAGTATGATGTATATTCCTAGACTTTTGAGCCCTGGGTTTCGGATATTCTGTTGCCTGTTGCTTTTATATTGTGCCTCCTTAGTATTTAGGCTATCTTCTCTGTTTTGCCTTTGATATGGGGTAATGTTACCACTGGTCCTTCCTTCTGCACTGGTTAATTGGTGTGACTTGGTATATTGATATATGTCTGCGTGCTTGGGTTTCCTATTTACAGAGTGGCTGAGTCAGTGTTAATTTTTTTTTCAACAAGCACGTCCAGAAAAGGTAATCCTCCTTCGAGTTCCATAGTAAATTGGCTATTCTGATTAATTTTATTCAAGTGTTGTAAGAACTCTTCCAGCGAGTTCCGACAGTATCACCAGATACTGGAGGGGGGCTGAGTTTAGATCCTTTCGTTCCAAGTCCTAATTTTGATGACTACTTCAATCAATCAGTGAAGCTATCACAATCAATTAAAATTGATTCAACCCAGAATAAATAGTACATAATACTGACGACCATGGAAGCCTGCGTGAATAAAGAGACAGTCCAGATTAGAAGAATAAAATACCATCTATCTCAACTTATTGTTCAGAGACCACATAACCAATGATATCTTTCATTTAAACATATTTTTTTTCTTACCTCTAGCTGCAGTAGTTTCTCTTCAAGTGTAATATCTTTTCTAACATTTTTAAGGAAGCGATTGCCTTAGTTCATTTTGTGTGAATGAATAGTAATGACTCTTGAATGGAAATGTCCAATTGAAATTACGTCTATAAATATTTATAGAAGGTTGTTTACTTAAAGCTATGAGATGGAAGATAGTTACACTGTATTAACCTAGACAATTAATGAGAGAGAATAGAATAAAATAATCTATCTGTCCCAGCCAGGAATCGAACCTGGATCTCCTGCTATCCTGGCCGGCGTTTTTAACCACTGCACCACCAGGACTAGCTAGAAATCTTATTAAATTCCCACTACAATAGCGAGAGTCTAACCCACGAGAAAGACAAGAACATCGTTTTAAACTCGAAAGACCTGACATAGTCAAGCTATTTGTAAATAATTATTTGGTTGTGGTTTATTATCCCACAAAAATTTTAAACAATTAATGATATTTTTTTATTCTATTCCCTCTCATTAATTGTTTAAAATTTACGTGGGATAATAAACCACAACCAAATAAATATGTATTAACCTAGGGGTTTGTATCCTGAGGGTTATTAAGTCTCCAATCATGCATGATCAGGGAAAGTTTCCTTAAACTGGAGGTTACCAGAGTTGCTACTGTATTTTAAGATAAGTTTATTTAAGATGAATTCCTCGACTTCCTGTCAGTCAGTGATTAAAGATTTTTACACTTGTAGAGCTACTAATTAACCTAGCTACAAAGACAAATTTAAATTAATTCCTTTGCCTGACATGTATTGTATTAGTAATGAAAACATTAATTCTGAAACATAATTTAAATTTGAATAGAAAAGTTGCATTATTTTATTTTACTTGTTTATCTTGAATCAATAGGGGTACTATTTATTGAATGATTTCGTATTTGTCATAAATAATTACTAAAGATCTATAATTAAACAAGTAAAATCAAACCAGGTGTATTCTTCCACACCTTTACAATAAATTAGGCATATATCACTTTTAATTTTGTCAAGTTAAAAAAGATCTCAAGAAATAATTTTTTACTAATGTGAGATGGCCAGTTGCATGGAGCACAAGTTTTATACATCACACACAAATATGTAATCTTAATAATCTTATTAAATCTACTAATGATCTCTATTGTCAAAAACTCTTCATTTGAATTCATAATCTTGTTTGTCTTAAGATTAAATATATTTAAAAAATTGTTAAAGCTACTTGCTATTTGGAGTTACTCAACTTCATTAATGCAGTATGAAATTAGTATGTATGCACACTTCACAGTCTCGTATAAAACTTAACTTGTTTGTATAAAATTAATTTTACGATTTAAATATATTAGGAATGGGCAAGGAGTAATAATTTTGTTTTCTTTTTTTAGGACCACTCTGCCACAAGATTTAATGTGAAAGATTTATTCTAGTTAAGCTGTTGCTTTCAATAAGATCCATGATCAATTTGAATAATTTAATATTTTGAAAATAAATAAATCTAGAAAAATAAGTTTACAATTATTTTTCTGCCAGAATGTGTAGTAATTTTAGTTTAAGAAAATGCATACACCTTTAATGCAATGACCTCAGGAGTCGACACACACACAAAAAAAATAAAACTTTTTTTTTTTTTTTAATTCGGTATTATTTTTCAAATTAGTAATGGTATGACATAGTTTGACGACTAAAAATCAGGTTTGTGTTATTATGTTGAACTGCTCCAAGCAGTTTGTGATTAGCCTCCATAGTGCCTTGGATTATGGATCACAACAATCTTGAGCTCCCAGGGATAAGCACTGCCATCTCTTTATCATAGGAAAGTACAAACCCTTATTGTCAATACTAATTATTTTTCATTTTAACTATTATTATTATTATTTATAGAATTATTGTCAAAAGCCAACAGATCTCCCGCAAAAGATTCTGGGTTCGAGTCACGACTGAGGTAGTAAGAATTTTGTATTCTATTACCTTGCATTTATTGTATAATGGTAATAAATNAATATATATATAAGAAAAAACAAGAGTCTATTAGCTGAAAATGTTAGCTCCTTTGAGTTTAAGACGATATATTCGTCTTACTCGGGGGGTTTCGACTCGGAGTAAAATGTGGGGAGTAGAAGGAATTATCTAGCTAGCCTCGGTGGTGTAATGGTTACCATACTTGCCTAGAAAAAAGGAGATCTGGGTATGAGTCCCGGCTGAGGTAGCAAGATATTTTTTTTTTCTATTCCCTTACATTTAAAGTATAAAATTAAGGTGGGATTGAATACCACAACTAATATCAATACTTATATTATATTATCAATATTTAGTTTCCACTCTGGATTCTCATTCTACTGCAGTCAATGACTATAATCCATTTGAAGTTTGTAGATTTATAAAATCTGCAGCTCTACTAAAATCTCATTTAATAAAATATTTTATATATTCTATTTTTGAAATAAATAATGAAAAAGATTTATTCTTAATAAATCTTTTATTATTTATTTGAAAATTGAGTTTTGATGGAAAAAAAAAAAAATTTTTTTAGTGCAAGGGAACAGAATAAAAAATCTAACTGTCCCAGCCAGGACTCGAACCTGGATCTCCTGCTATCCAGGCCAGTGCATTTTCCATTTATGCTACCGAGACAAGTCTGATAAGTTATTAAATTTTTGGTAGCATAAATGGAAAATGCACAGGCCCGAATAGCAGGAGATCCAGGTTCGAGTCCTGGCTGAGACAGTTAAGATTTTTTTCTGTCCCCTTGCACTAAAAATTGTTAAAATTTATGTGGGATTAAATACCACAAAAAAATAATATTTGAAAGTAAATAACGAGAGTCATTTAAACAACTTGCCGAAGTCAGCTCCTCCGAGCATAAGATGATATATTCGTCTGCCTCGGACTTTAGACTCTCGACACTAGTGCGGGGAATTTAATAACTTATCAGTCTTGTCTCGGTAGCATAAATGGCAAATGCACCAACCCGGATAGCAGGAGATCCAGGTTCAAGTCCTGGATGGGAAAATAAGATTTTTATTCTGTTCCCTTGCACTACAAATTGTTAAAATTTACGTGGGATTAAATACCACAAAAAAATATTTATGAAAAAAAAACTTCTTTTTTTTTGTATCTCGAACAGTTATTCTGTTATAATACAATAGTATTATAATTTCAGTTACAATAGTAACAGAAACTATTATGGAAGACTTTTCTTGTTAATGAGCTCTTTAAAAAATGAATAAAATCAGAGGGAGTTGTTTCAATAAAACTGCCATCCCAACTCAAACTCATGTAATAATTTTAAAGTAATTAGTAAATTCTCTACAATTCAATAGAATTTTTACTATTACAATAAATGTAAAGTGAAAAGTAAAAAAGTATCTTAAATACAAGTATCTTTGAAATTTTTTAAAATATTAGATGAACATGAAATGCTGCAAATCAATTAAGGATACCTATAATGTTGGATAATGTGGTTTGCTTAGCTGGTCTCAGGGAGATTTTGCTTAATCTGTGAATCACAATTCTCTTTAGTCATATGCCCCTCATGAAAGGCACCTGTTCCAGAGATCCAGTAATATAAGTAGTATTTACTATAGTAATATAGTAAATATAAGTAGCAGATCAGAATGGTCAAGGAGGTTGTTGTGAATGTGTTATTTGCCTGGAAGACGAGGGAATTAAGATATATAGCCAGAAATTTTGTCACATGGTACTGGTTTTCATCTGATGCATTTATTTAAGAGAATGGTATGCCAAAGGGTACATTATAGCTCTTTCATTTTGTATAGCCTTAAGTGATGTATTTAATATTTAAATCAATGAGTCATATTGTATGCTGATGATATAACAATTTAGAATATTGGTTGATAAAGACATCTTGGCTTTCAACTTACTGCACCGATTACTATCCTAGTTATATCTCTTTTTATTCCAAGCCAATTGTCACCTACAACTTCTCACAATAAATAACAAAGCAATAAGGATTTTCAACTCCACAACATTTATTTATGACCTATAGTTCAATTAAGAACTATTATGCATACCATGTATAAAATGTTTTAAAAATAATAACAGAGCAACACCACACAGGACCTCCTTTATAGAAGTATTTTTCAACTACAACTTGACTATGCTTCAATAAGCATTAGCAAATAGTCAAACTCTGCTTAAGCTGATTACTGTCCAACTTAATAGATTAAGAATTTCAAAAGGTTTCAGATTCAGCCACTCACAGGTCTATTGGTTGTTAAATAATATTATTACTTATTTGAGTAAAATTAAATCCAAACCATCCATACCTCTGTAAAAAATATTTTTCTTAAAAATATTCTTTTACAGACCCCAGAGATATAACCTCATTCTTTCATTTATTTCGACAGAGCTAAGAATCATCTCTTTATTATTGTTATTAAAAAAAAAAAAAAAAAAAACACCATCCAGTCCATAAAACAGACTAACAGAGAACAACCAGATAATACATACAGTCTTATAATTTGAAAATTCAGAACAATCTTTGTCCACTATAAACCTAACATACATTTATATTATAAATCAATATATTATATCAACCATTAATAAAAATCTCTAATCTCTATGACAGATTTCAATTTCTATAAAATAGAAATATTTATTCACAAAAGGCGAAAATATAGCTGCTTTTTTTTTCAACCCCCAAATAGGGCACCATATTCTGCATCATTTCTACTTCTCATGTGTACTTCTTTAATGACTCCTTAAGAAACTGTGCATGTAGTTCTCAAGCCACCTGGTCAATAGTACAAAAATGAAAAAAAATAAAAAGCCGAAGATCTGCATGAATACTCAGAAGACAAAAATCTGAAATCAAAATATAATGAATTAAAAAATGTTAGGTAAATTAGAAAACATATGCAAAAATACCTACAATAGTATTTTATATAAACACACACACACATATATATATATATATAAAAANCTGTAAAATTAGTCACAGATGTTCCCTCAGCTGAGTTTTCTAGAACGACTGCTGTATATTCAGTAGAACTGAATTCAGGTGCATTGTCATTAATGTCCTCCACTTCTAACAATACCTGCAGTTTAAGATAGCAAAAAAGAAATGTAATAGGTATTTTATTTTTGGTAAAAATTTATACGTCTTACGATTAGAACAACAATAGGCTTACCAGCTTAATAAGGAGAGAATGACCGAGACCTGGACTTCTCATACCGCCTTCTGGACCTGCTAAAGTAAGGAGAGGGAGACCTGTAACGACCTCCCCGGTATCCACTACCAGCATAATAATCACTGAAAGAATAACTATTAAATTTAGCTATTGTACTTGAAAATAATTTTATTTTCAGATAAATTAATTGACAAAATCAGACTCACCAAATTTGGGTGAGGAAATTTAGAGAGAGAGAGAGTAAATTGAAAAGTCATTGATAACTCTGTTGTCAGAGTTAGAAGAAATATATCCAGCATGATTAAGTTTATAAGGTTTATGATATTTTTAATTAATAAATAAAATAATATTTTTATGAAAAACTGCTATTAAGGATGATATTTAAGAGTGAAATAACTTATATGATAAAATCCCTTGTTTTTCAAGATGGAGTAACCTAATTCAGTATTAAGGGTTTCTTTTTACAAAATGCTATAAACGAATTCTATATTGGCTAAAATCAGATGAGGGGAAGGAGGTGTTTGAAGGAAGACCAAATCAAAAAGTATTATTTTTGTAATTATGACCGTTATTTAATTTTTTTTTTAAAGATGAATAAGCAAAAATGTAATTTAACATAGTTTAAAGACAGGCCAAAATAAAAGAAAAAGATAATTAGAAATTAACTAGGGGGTTTCCCTCTTTCCTATCAGCTAAGCTAACCATTAGAATCACTAACAATTCTTTTCATAATCCTTATGGCATATAAGATCATGTCATTTAAATTTAATTAAAAAATTACACATAAGGGAAAATATTTAAGAATATGATTAAGAGGGTAAGGCCTTTAAAATCCTCTCTTTTTAAAATATGAAAATTTTTTATTTTAGCCTCCTTCTGTTATAAAATTTGAAATGGTTTTGTTTATTGCTAAAATAAAATAAGGGAATGGGAGGGGGGGGAAGGAGAGGAAAGAGTGGGGGAAGAAAAGGTGAGGAAAGGAAGGAGGAGAAAAAGTAGGGGGAGGAAGGAGAAGAAAGGGTGGGAGGAAGACTGAAGAATTATGGTTTTATAGGTGCAAATAAAATTATAAATATGCTTTCAAATTCAAATGAAAAGATTAACATGAATGAGCAACCCTGTATTAAACATAAAGTAGACTGTCACTATGCTAGGGATGGTTATATTGGCATGATTGGGAGGCAGACAAATAATTGAATAAAAGAGCACCAGTACATATAAATAATGATCATCATTTAATTTAATTAAAGTGAACCTTACATAATAAACAGGAAGATAAATAAAGGAACAATTTGAAAACCTCCAAATACCTGTAAATGATAATTTGATAAATCAAATTATTACTAATGAAGAAATCAATTCAAAATAAAAATCTTAATTATTTGAAATTATCAATACCAGCAACTGTGAATGTAATAGAAATATCAGTAGGTCCTAGAATTGGTAGGGATATAAGAGTAGAAGGGAAGGTATGAACATGCAAGTATCAGACAAAGGGTGGGTTGAAGTTGAAGAAACAGTCATTGTGACATGAGAAGGCAATAGTATACGGATAGGATAAGGCGATATTATACATACATACATACATACATTTTAAGCATAATTATTTATATATATACACACACACATATATATATATATATATNTATATTTTTTAAATTTTATATAATTATGCTTAAAATGGCTTTAAGACCTCTGTTATTGATAGTTTAAACGGTACAGTTATTGTTGAGCATAATAATCTTAAAAATGCTTTAAAGGGCAAAAAGACAATTAAAAAAAAGTATTTCCTTTCCCTTTATGTTTCTAATATATACACACATAATTGTAAAAACTACTTAACAAGTACTTATACATGATTAAAACACATGCTACAAAATTTAAATAACTATAATAGCTAATTATAAACACGTTTTAATTACTTTTTATAAACACCTTTACAAAAAAGGGGAAAAAACTGAATACTTACCGGTCTCTTCCCCAATCCACACGATCTCTTGGTTGCCAACTGAAAAAGACAAATTAGGTAAGAGAATAGATTTAGGCACAAATATGGGTATATATATATATATATATCTAT
>KZ807544.1:171232-190673 GCA_000696205.2 Oncopeltus fasciatus | reverse complement strand
ATCAAGAGTTGAATGACACTACTTTAAACAAAATATTATGCCCAATAAATCAAATATTTCTTACACAGACTAGATATTGTTGTTAATACTAATAATAATTATTATAATTAGTATATAATAATAGTGGGGCCCTACACACCATCCTAAAGTACTTCTATTTTTAAGGTATAACAGATTCCCCCTAATGCGAGAATCTTGTTTACCATGAAAAGTAAGAATTTAAAACACCACTTAAGTCCTCCTCAATACTCCCGCTTCCACTTGATAGAAATCAAAGTAATCTAATCATTCGCGAATCCTAAAGAAATGGGAGGAAAACGAAAATTTAAGGAATAGGTAAGGTGTTGCTAGGAAGTACCGATTTCAGTTTAAACATAAAACCACAATGCCAAATTCTACTGAATGCTTGAGAAACATGCAGAATAGCACCTGGGCAGTACTCTCAGCACTCAAGGGAAGAGAAAAGGTAATCTACGACAAGAATCACTAGCTGGACAGTAGAATGTTCATGTTGAAATTGTTGATTTGGGAGGATATTGAAATGTTCGATGGAAGATATCATTTGTTTTAAACAGAATTTTTTTTGGAAACCTTAGAAAGTGTAGAAGACTTATAGGACGGTAGGATTAAGGTTAGGCCCAAATGTATTTGTAAAAAATAATAAAAATTCATTATTTAGGTGCAGAAATATAGGTACACCATAAGTAAAATGTCACCAGCAAATATTTTGGTATGGATTACAACTTCATGTTAAAAGATTAATCCTGAATATGCAATACAAAATTGATTAAGTTTTTTTGTTTAAATAATTATAATGAAATGTAACTGTATTAGTGTTCATATTGCTACTTATTCTTTTAAAGAAACATTTAATCTAGTGTATATATTACTTTATAGTAATTGCTTTCTATTTTTTAAATAATGCAGGGTGAGTGTCATTTCTATCAACTAAAAATTTTTAACTAGTGATTGATACAAGTAAACATTTTTTCAGTGTAAATAATATTTATTAAGATTTTATCCTAGTTAATCCACTAAATTCCTACTTCGTACAAGACCACACAATGTCAGTTGAGGCATGAGCTGAAAATAGTTTATGACAATTTAATTAATTATCCAGAATCTGCAATTGTAGATGAGTTACCAAAGACAAGTCACTTAGGAAACTTGAATATAAATTAAACACCATCTATAATATAGCAAGGTTCAGGAAGGTCAATACTACATGATAACAATACTGGCCAGCTGTTTCCTTGCAGAAAAAAAAAAGAAATCTTTAACATTATTTTACACATTCTTATATGTAAGATATAAGATAATGAGCATTAAGCCACTTTTGTCATTGATCATTGTGCTTATCTTTTCACTATAATAACAGGTTACTGTTCAGCAGAACCATGCTTTGACCATCCCTCAACTGTTCCAGGGTAATATCTTCTGACAATTGTATCTTTAACTGGCAATGCGTAAGCATTGTTTTATACCATTTTACCACCATATATTGTTATATATTGTAAGTTGTCTTCTTACAATTGTCGCAACTGAAGTTAGCTGACTTATCCAAGGATTCTACCAGCATAATAAGCCTACCCTGTATTTCCCCTTTTAATAATAAAACTTTTAAAATAGAGAAAAATATATGCAAAATCAACAGAAAAATATATTTAAAATTGTATGTTCCATGTCAGTAGACAAATATCACATGTAATTGAAATATTTGAGGTTCTAGAAACCTTTCATCTAGGCAAGCTATAGAAACATTTGGATACATATCAACCAAATGCAAGTTGCACTTGCCATGTATGCTAATGATCAGTAGTAGTAGGGTAGTAGTAGTAGTAGTAGTAGTAGATTGAAGGGCAATCAACTTCTAGGTTATTACGCCCTATAAATACCCCTTAATATGTCCACTATAAATTAGTTAATAAATTATCATTTATTGATTTATCTATTCATAATATCCTTGTCTCATCTTTCAAACACTTCTCTTCCATCAGTTTTCTTCTTTTGGAACTCAATACCCCTCAAAATCCCTCAGTTCTTCCCCGTCCTCTTCGTATCCTAATTGTTTTCCTTTCTCCTAGCACTACTTCAAGACATTTAGCATAGCTTATTCCTCATAATCAAATATATCCTAATACCATTTTTATTATAAAACTTGATTATTTTGACACACACTTGCATTATAGTACCTTCTAATTATGTATGTATACTAAAAACATTAGAGTATTTTATCAGTATATTAGATAATTATAAAGATGATAATAAATGAAACCTTACTCTTCACTTTTTTTTTTTATTGTCACATTTAAGGCTTGAATTTTCATTAGTATTTGAATTATAATTCTATATAAAATATTATAATTCTTAATATGCAATTTAACACCAGGATATAATGGTTCCTATAATTAATTAATATGTAAAGGTAAATTAAACTAACCTTAACATCAAAGACAACTTGAACATTCTCTACAGGACCATATTTACTGAATATGTTATATAACTGTTGTTCTGTAGTATAAATACTAAGTCCAAAAACTCCGAGGCATCTTGTTGGTTCAGGATTTTCCTGTGGACAACAATAAATATGTGTAATGTAATGATAAAAAAATGAAAGAATTAGACACATGAAATTCATCTTAATATGAATTTAATTAGATCATTTAACATGCAAGTATATTTAGTTGCACACAAATATATATAATAAAAGTGTGTAAAAAAAAAAGCTTTAAATTGATTATAAATATTTATATTATTGTATCCTTGAACTCTTATATATTGTCCATCATAGTCTACCACCATTAGCCAATTACTCCATCCCATGCTGATATTCTTTGAGATGGCTGTCTTCTTAGATTTCTTCATCTTGGAACGCTATTTCAACTTCCGAAAAATTACCTCATTTTCCCATGAAAAAGTGGGCCATGGTCGAAACAAGAAGTAATCTGATGCTGCGAATTTGGTTTAAGAGGAATTCAAACCCATGAAGTTCTTTATCCTATCTTTGGCTCGACGGGAGTGTGGACGAGCATAATCTTGTTATAATAAAACTCCTTTTTGGTTGAACAAAGCATGATAAAGCTCAGACAAATTTGTATACAATTTTTCGCAGTAGAGTTGAGAGGAACAAATTCTTCTGAATAACATCTTAAAACCCCCCAAAAAGCTATTCAAATTGTCTGATTGCAGCAACCGAATACTTTTTATCAAAAAGTAAATACACTTTTTATCAAAGGTGACTATCATCCAGTCAAATCTCAAATTTTCAACCAATTTCTAACCTCTTAAGAGATAGCTGAGGAGTAATTTGTTGAGGGACCAATTACTGCTTATTTTCAACTTCCCAATGGAGAGTAGATGTAAATCAACAGTATCTTTTGACATACTCCCCTTCCTCAAATACCTCATCAATATCTAATAATGGAGCCTTTGCTCCTTTCCATTGCCGTATCTTCACTGCTAAATTTTTCAAATACTTGGTGTGCAGTGCACTGGTCAAGGACATCTTCCTTCAAAAATAATTTTACATTTTAAGTTGCTTCAGTGGTTGTGAAATTTATGTTTTCAGTAATATCTTAAGATTTAGTAGAACACCATCATGTTTCTTCAGTGAAACAAATAACTAAACTGAGCCTTTTTTTAAGGAGTCAAATGGGAATTAACAAGCTTAGATAATGCTATAAAAAGATTATTAAATATTAAATTTGATTAAAACATTTACGGTCCTTTCTAAAATCTAAAACATTTACAGTCCGTTCTATAAATCTTGAATTTTGTAGAACAATCATATTTTTCTATACACCCTTTATATAGACACTTATCTATGTTCTTGTATTAACAATCACAAAACTTTAAAAATTCTACGCCATACTTAACTGATGCAAACCAATCTAAATCTACTGAAATTATCCCCCCCCCCCCCCAAAAAAAAAAAACAGAAATAAGCAAACAAATGGCAGAACCCAATGGACTTCATCTTCAGAAAGACCAATCATGAACAAAATCAGAAACTATTCAGAAGCATGATATATAGATCATCATTAGAAGAAATCACAATCAACATTTTACTAATAATTACATTGTTAAATAAAATTTTAAGCCATTTTAATATGCTACATTAGAACATCCATTTAAGTTTTTATTTTATTCAACATTGTAATTTTCATCTAATTCTTGAAAACCTGCATAATTTAGTTTTTTTTTTAGAAATATATGTGCAAAAATATTAATAATTGTAGTTAGAATGTTATTGTTTAATTAAATATTATCATTTTGGAAAAAATAAGGGTTGCAAAATATCCAATTATTCATGCTAACTTTTTAAGTAATAATTCACTTATTTGTCTTACAGCTATCTATACTTATCAGCAAGTACTTTGATTATAAGTGCTTCCGCTAGATCGTGCAGCAATGTACTTTCACAATTCATTTTCACACTATTTCTAACACTGCTGCCTGTTTACATGGTGAACAGACCTTAGCTATTGCCCCTCAAACTTTAATGGGTAGTTCTGTTGGTTTGAACTATCAAAATTATACAGAAATCAGTTGTCAAATTTCGCTTCTTAAAATTAATGGTTTTTTCGAGGTTCAAGAAATTACGGGATTAGAGAGGAAAGGACAATTTTAAAGTAAAGCTCTTATGTAATTTGCACAGCTTAGAACTTATTACACATAAAATGTAATAAATTTTTCCACAAAAGTTTGTTTCCAAAATACTTAAAAATTCATTCAAATAAAAAAAAAAAAAAAAAAAATTCCTTTTAAAAATTAAAAAAATCAAGGAATTTTAATAAAGGAAATATGTAAACTTAAAACTATCTTATTAGTGGTAGAAGACATGAGAAAAATATGAAAACAATAGATTTCTTGGAGGATAAAACCCCCAGACACACATTAAAACTCATTTTTGATTTAAGCCCCTTAAATTGATAAGATCAATCTTATGTGCGATCTACACCTTCAGAGCTTTGAGAAATAAACCTTGTGCTTAGAAAGCTAAGAAATATATAACAAAATTTTGAAGAATTGGCTTTTATTTCGTATCTTCATTCTCTTTACTTAAGACCTCGAAAGGTAGATTAGTTGAGTTTATATCTAAAATGATTCTTTTTTTTTCCTCCATATCCTTTCATCTAGGCAAGCTATAGAAACATTTGGATACATATCAACCAAATGCAAGTTGCACTTGCCATGTATGCTAATGATCAGTAGTAGTAGGGTAGTAGTAGTAGTAGTAGTAGTAGATTGAAGGGCAATCAACTTCTAGGTTATTACGCCCTATAAATACCCCTTAATATGTCCACTATAAATTAGTTAATAAATTATC
Organism: Oncopeltus fasciatus; assembly: GCA_000696205.2. NCBI lineage: Eukaryota > Metazoa > Arthropoda > Insecta > Hemiptera > Lygaeidae > Oncopeltus > Oncopeltus fasciatus. The sequence continues at coordinate 185,344 of KZ807544.1, read as the reverse complement.
ATTTATTGATTTATCTATTCATAATATCCTTGTCTCATCTTTCAAACACTTCTCTTCCATCAGTTTTCTTCTTTTGGAACTCAATACCCCTCAAAATCCCTCAGTTCTTCCCCGTCCTCTTCGTATCCTAATTGTTTTCCTTTCTCCTAGCACTACTTCAAGACATTTAGCATAGCTTATTCCTCATAATCAAATATATCCTAATACCATTTTTATTATAAAACTTGATTATTTTGACACACACTTGCATTATAGTACCTTCTAATTATGTATGTATACTAAAAACATTAGAGTATTTTATCAGTATATTAGATAATTATAAAGATGATAATAAATGAAACCTTACTCTTCACTTTTTTTTTTTATTGTCACATTTAAGGCTTGAATTTTCATTAGTATTTGAATTATAATTCTNAAGAAATTTTTTAAACAAAAGAAAATCTAAGATTTAAAATAATTATACAAAAGAATAATATTGAAACTTACTTTTTAGACAGATTAAGATTTAGAACAACCAGAATGTGTGATAGCCACCAGACGAATATTGTAATTATTTAAGTCTGGACAGTTGGTACTCCATTAAAACTAATGTAGTTAAACAGATGAGGACTATACTGACAATGGATCATAATATTTATCCATTTAAATAACTATACAATTATTATGTTTTGAATTAAAACTGAGGAATCAAAATTTTATAATATTTGGACTTAAAATACAATTTCATCCTCAGAAAGACCAATCATTTATAGAACACATCACTTGATTGCTCAGAAGCATGAAAAGGATCATCATTAGGTGAAATTGCAAGATTAAAAAAAATCTTTCATGTAGAAACTTCTTATTTTTCTTGGAAAAATATAAATTATTTTATGTTTCTTTAAATATGGAAATAATTATGAGTATTTACTTCTTATTTAAGGAAATAGAATTTAACAGACAGAAAAAACAATTATTGAAAAATTATTACGTAAAAAAAAATACTACTTAAGTTGGGTCAAAGAGGTAGATTGAAGGAAATGCTCCCAAACATGAACTACATTTGCAAATTTATATTTTAATAAATGTTTCTTGTATTAAAAATGTTATTGAACACAAAACTTTAGAAAATTATATATTACATTTGTTTTGCTTTATGTATTTTATTCATAATGTTAATAACAAAAAAATATATTAAAATCCCCCTCCACCAATTTCAGTCATTAACAAACTCATCTACACTCATCAAAAAAAGAAACAAGCATTATAATATAATATACTGTTTATATACTGCATCTGATTTAATTATATATACAATTAATGTATCAGCAGATTTCCCATAGGAATATTCACATTTATATCATAACAGGTGTTCGCGCCGTAATCCTCCTTTATCAGTCCCGAGCGCCCTAATCTCGGCACAGGGGCTGACTCACCTGAACTCGCGACCCTTATCTAAACTGACTCAATGCAGTGTCCCCCTACCTCTTTCTCACTCTGCTTCCAGCTTTCATAGGAGAACTCTGCTTCCAGAAACCACTCTGCTTCCAGTAGTAGTACACGGTGTTTAACGTATCCATTTCGGTTTATAAAAGTCTTATTATTTCGTGCCGCCTTATGCGCCTCCCATTCATAATACAGTCCACTACTCTTCGTCCACTCACGGCTGCCACGCATTCCCAGAAGGTAAGTGCTCTGAATTTTTGGGTTTTTCTCTTGGCCGAGTTAGAGACCTTTAATTTCAGGGCCGCTTTGGAGGAAAAACTGCAGATGAGTGAGAGGATCGAACTACCTGCTGAAGCTACCCTGTAAGTTGCTACCTCTTACATTCTATTTTTTCTTTCTTTTTCTTTTATTTTCAATATTAATTATTTACTAATTTCTAACCAGCGAAAACGCCGCCACATGATCCCTATTTAATGGCCCTCCGGACCGTGGATATTAATTAAAAAATTTTGTTCCACCGGGCCGTGAATATAAAAAAAAAAAAAAATTTTTTAGACCTTGTTCAAATCCGGTCAAGGGTCAGCAAAGACCCTCTCTCTCTTGTTCGAACTTGTCGACCGGACTCTCTGACCCCTATCTGCCCCCCCCCCGTTACCTGTCTTGCATTATTAACTCCTTTTTAATTTTTAAAACATTCTTCGTCTCCATTATTTTATTTAGCTTACGAAAATAAAATAAAAATATGTCTGAACAGGAAGTTATTGCAAAGTTAAAACTTTTAAACTGTAAAAGAGCTGACTTAATCACTAATGTAACGAAGATATATGAAGTGATTAAAGTCCTAAACATTAGTGATTTTGCGAAAGTTAAGAGCTACGCGACTAGACTCCCTAAATTTGAGGAAAAATTTGAGGATATCCAAAATAAAATTCAGGAGTTGAATTTTGTGCTTCCTGAAACAAATAGAATTGACACCATTAAAGCACAGAGTTCTTTTCTGGATGTAATTGTGTCCATAGAAAGCATCCTCAGGAATTTCGAGGATGAAAGAGAATCATCCTCTCAACTTACATCGCCAGTTCCACCTCTGCTCCCCCCTTCTGCTGCCTTTATGCTACCTAAAATAACGCTTCCTACCTTTTCTGGTAAAATAGAGGACTGGCCTGAGTTTATTTCCCTCTATGATTCCCTTGTGCATAGTAATACCTCGTTACATGCTTCCCAAAAATTTCAATATCTGAAATCTTCAATTAAAGGAGATGCTTTATCTATAATCTCTGGGTTTCAATTAGTTGGTGAAAACTATGAATTAGCATATAACGCCTTAACTGATAGATTCCAAAATAAAAGGCGTTTAGCTGCCATGTATTTAAATCATATTTTAAATTTCAAACCCGTTTTGTCATCTTCAGTGTCCAATTTGAAATTAATGCTAAATACTTTTTCCACTTCTATAAATTCGATTAAGGCCTTAGCATTAGATGATTTATCTGATTTTTTACTATTTACCATTGCTTGGAGAAATTTAGATGCTTCCTCAAAGAGAAACTTTGAAAATAAATATAGTTCAAGTTCTATTCCCTCATATCAGCAACTTATTGATTTTATTACGCATCAAGTAAAAATTTTAGAGCTAAACGAAACTACCAATAAATCTTCATGTATTGGTAGTAATAATAATTCAGTTAATAAAAATTCTAGAACCCAAATGTTAATGGTAGAGTCGAAACCTGCATCCCGCCCCCCTGTTTCCAGACCCCTCTCACCCAATTTTAAGCGTATTAAATGTCCCAGCTGTGGTGAATTTCATTTATTGAGCAATTGTCCTAAATTTATTCATTCTTCCATGGATGAGAAATATAAATTCTTGAGGGAGTCTAAACGTTGTTTTAACTGCCTTGGCCGCCATTCCCGCCTCCAGTGTACTTCTCAAAATGTTTGTAGAATTTGTAAAAGAAAACACCATTCTACATTGCATTCTGCCCCCATTGTGCCCATTAAGAGTAATTATGCCACCTCCTCTGCCCCCATTGAGAACATTAAGAGTGAGTCTGCCGCCATTCCTGTTGCCTCCGGTTTTTCTGGGGTGCAGGAATTATCATGTGCCTTCACGGAAACCGCTTCCCATCTTCAAAACTCTAACCTTGCTCCATGTTTCCAACAAGTGCTGTTAGGAACAGCTAAAGTTTTAATTGAAGATGAAAAAAGAAATTTGCATCCTATTCGTGTGGTGTTAGATCCTGGCTCCCAAGTCTCAGCTATAACTAAATCTTGCGCCCAAAAGTTAGGTTTAAAATTCCAACCTGTTGTTTGTTCTGTTTCCGGTATAGGACAAGTTAATACACAACCTCTCAGGAGGAAGTGGGGATGAGTAATGTATTCATTAATATGAACCATCAATTTATACATTATAAGAGTAAGTTTTATAATGTCTACTAAGCTAAATCAGAAACAAAAATGCTGGCATATGATTTAAAGACTTTTTACTAGTATATTTTGAAGAAAAATGCATAATTTGCCTAAAAACATATTGCCTGACACAAACCTTCAAGGGATTCAGAAGCAATAGAAGTATAATATGGTCTAATTGTAAAGGTAAATTTGTCAATGATAAGGATTCCTTGTAAGGAAAAGGGCGCACACGCACACCAGGCCCACCCACACACGCACACACTAATCAAGAGAGAACGAAAACACAGGAGGGCTAGAGAGTGCAGTGAACACAAAAAGAAATATCACAAAGAGTAAATTTTTTGGGGGATTTCATGCCCTTCGTCAGTGAGGAAGGGCGAGAAATCCCCAAAAATTTGACTCTTTGTAATTTTTTTCATTTTGTATGTTCACTGCACTCTCTATCCCACCTATTCTTGATTACTATATATGTATATATATATATGTTGCGAAAAACGGGAAATAATACTTGAAAGTGGTTTGATTCAAAGTGGTTGGAAGTCTGCTTGACTTCCCTCACCTTTCCCTTCTCAAGAAGACAGTTATGTAAAATTTTCATTTACTAATTTAGATATATTTAGCATGCTCCATTGTACTCTTTTAGCATCAATCCCAATGGATGATACCCAAGGAGGAAAGGAGCTGGTTGTTAAGCCTTTGATTCCACCCCAATTATCCTTGAAATGTATATTTAATTGATTTCCACTAACAATCAGGCAAATATTTTAGTACNTATATATATGCTATTCATATAAAGTGTCAAGCATAATTGAGGAAAAAAAAAAAATGCAAATGATTTGTTGAGTACTTACTCTATTACCATGTCTTCGCCTGTTGGACATAGGACTTCGGGAATGTGTTCTGCCCCTTCCTCTTCTATAAGGAGGAGAATAACTTACACTTCGAGAAAAAGAACGAGAATATCGCCTGCGCCTAGAGCTTGATCTTCTCTTTGATCGATATGAACGGTGACGAGATCTCGAACTGATACAAAAACCATAATTTGTCAACACAGTACAAATAATAATTCAAAAAAATTGATAAAACATTATGATTAGTTATACATGAAATTGAAATATTTATATATTAACTACAAATTATATTTTTAAATTTGAATTTATTCAGAAAAAAGTTAAAAACCTACTTGAATTATGAATGTTTAAGTTTTCAGAGCTTTCTGCAAGAAGCAGAAAATAAATCTTATACCATGGAAGACAAAATGAAGAAACACAAAAGAGCCACAACAGGCCACATATGATTATGGAATAATTATTTTATTTTATTAAAAAAAAAATGATTTAGTTCTAAAATTTTAATTAATTGTCACACGCACACACACAGGCGCGCAACGCACACACTCATGCATATACACACTCACATATATATAAACACACACACAAACACACATAAATTAATTTAATTATTTAATGAGGTTAGTTATAAGGTTCTCAGTAAGTTTGGAACTATTGAAAGGCTATCACTCTTGGCAGTTTTGCTTTTAAAAATCTATATATGGTCACATATTACTCAGATGATTGAGGTTCAAATTTCAGGAAACCCATCACTATAACAATGAGCCAATCATTCATAACTGTTAATTTTCTAAAGTTGCATTACTTCTTCTCAAATAATTTCCCCACATTATTAATAATTCCCAACTAAGATACTGATACAATTAGACAATGAAATTCAAAATAAATGAAAATGTATTGACTAAATTATAAGACATTTTTTAAACAAAAGAAAATCTAAGATTTAAAATAATTATACAAAAGAATAATATTGAAACAATTTTAATTAAACTTACTTTTTTAGACAGATTAAGATTTAGAACAACCAGAATGTGTGATAGCTACCAGATGGATATTGAAATTATTTGTGCAACTACAGCTAATTTTAATCATTCCATTCTTAATAAATTCATCAATTTTTTGTTGTTGCAAACGTTTGCTGAATATCTTAACAGTAATGGTATAAGCTTTATCTCCATAACTTAAAACATTAACAATTTATTTTCATTGTCATAAATGGCCCTTAGGGCATATTATTACAATTCACAAAAGAATATATACGTTCAAGTAAAACAAAAATGAAAATAATATTATACTGCTAAAAGCAGAAGTGAATAACACAACTGATAATAATGTTATACTGCTCGAAGCAGAATTATTAAAAACCACTTTACTTTTAACAAAAGACCGAATATAATTTGATAAATCTAATGTGAAAAATGGTATTAAAACATAAAGGAGTATCGGAAAACAATTAGTTTAAAGCAATAGGTTAAATTTCAAGCAATAACTTTACTTGCCTCAACAACATTTTAAGAACATGAAGAAAGATTGAAGTACAATAAATTAATAATAGTTGTTTTTTGTTCGCAGAATCCAATGTAATCATGGGAAAAGCAAGCCCGATTAATATACCCTACCTTTTTTAGTATAAAATTTCTTAAGTTTTCTTTTTTCTTGGGAAGATGAAGCTTGAAAATACTTAATCTTCTTATCTTCTTTTTTATTTAGATATCTACTTTTTCTCTAAAATTTCTTCGCTTGAATTTTCTTATAAACCTAAACATTGAAAATAATGTAATATATGGTATCCATGTAGAAGTAGAATGTCCTTAAATTACAAAAATAACTTTATGATGTATTATTATAGTTAAGTATAATAAATTAAATTATAAAAAAAATAAGTAAAATTTACTTTCCTGTAGTAATTTACATAAAGAACCCAAAACCAAAATAATAAATTACCATATGATAAACCTGAAGAAAAGGATCTACCAAGAACTGATAACTGAACTTAAAAAATAGTGAGCTTATCTGAAAGCCTACATATTCACGTGTATATTCCCACACATAGCCAGACTAAACTGGTTAAACAGCAGGGAAGCACATACAATATATAAGAGAACAATGAGAAGCTCAGCTGAAAAGATACATAAATAATACAACTTTATACAAATAAGGGAAAATATATTACTTCTAATGTGCACCCAGGATATGATGGCCCCTAGGTCGGAGAGTGGGAGAAGGGGTGTGGCCAACAGAGATAGGATGGGGGCATGTATTAGAGATCTGCGAACGTTGGCTGCCCAGAGCTTATTAATCTGCCCACTATTGTGCATATAGATTCTGTTAAAATGTTTTAGTTTAACTCATTTTGTTGTGAATATGGGAAGTGCCAGTCCAGTGAAGATAGCTTGGAGGTGCCTTCAGATATTGGGTGCACAATAGTCGTAATATAGTTAACGAATTCATGATAGTTATAGACTTCCACATGTTTACAATTTTTTGGGTTTATGATTTCAATTTTTCAGGTTGTTAGAAAAGTTTAAAAAAATTGAATAGTTTAAAAAACTAAAAATAAAATAAATTGTAATCAGAAATAAATACCCATCAAATTCTCATACCTTCTATTCTCCGTCTTCATTGGTTTCTGCAAACCATCTTCTGTTGGCGAGCGCTTTTGGACATTGTCCATCTTCTGGCCGAATACATACGTTCACTGTCACGGTCTGTATTCAACTGAGTTTCAAGTATAATTTGAAATATAAATAGCTTAAATAATAAAAAAAAAACTCAGTTGAATACAGACCGTGACAGTGAACGTATGTATTCGGCCAGAAGATGGACAATGTCCGAAAGCGCTCGCCAACAGAAGATGGTTTACAGAAACCAATGAAGACGGAGAATAGAAGGTATGAGAGTTCTATATTCATTGGTGGTAGAAATAACCTTTTAGATCATTTACCCATCAAATTCATAATAAATAAAAAAAATATGTTAATCTACCAATTTCCATTTAAATATTGAGAGTCCTTGCACAACAATACAAGTCATTTGTCACTTTTCTTTTTCTTAATCCTTTTCTTTTGAGTTTTCATTATAATTTTATGTATTAATAACCAAAAATAACGTCAAATAACCTAATTATATTATTTTGACCAGAATACATGCAAGGTATGTAGTCTGCTAAGTTGAAAACTGTAAGCCATATGACTCTGGATTTTAATCCAGAATAAGGAATATTAATATTTCAATAGTAGAAGATTTTTGATGGGGATCAGTCAGGGTCGATCCAAAAAATACAATTTAAAAATGTGTACATTTCATTATCAGCCAACGTTTCGACTTGCATTGTTAGCCATCTTCAGGGCTATCATGAAAGCAAAAGAGGACATAGTCCCACCTGTATCAAATTTTCATGACTCAAATATTTTATTTTTACTGATGATTATTAATAAAAAACTGAATTCCAACGCAAACACCTGCATACATACTCACAAGAAAGACTTGAGTAATATACAAATATATTGTAATTCTTTATTTTCAAAATTTGTAATTTGAAATATAAGATATTAAATTTTCTTCATCAACAAAGTCAATATGTTTTAGCTCAAAGATGACTGTCGCAATGCAAGTAGAAACAATAAAACATACTTTAATGCCACAAGCATATATACTGCTTGTATTGTATTGTATATATAATGCAAGTAGAAACAATAAAACATACTTTAATGCCACAAGCATATATACTGCTTGTATTGTATTGTATATATAATGCAAGTAGAAACAATAAAACATACTTCAATGCCACAAGCATATATAATGCCTTAGGCAACCATCATCAACAAAGCTAAGAATTAATAGAGCTATATACCAAGAAGGAAGTGGATTATTTTAAGTTCACAGTCAAATAAAAAAAATATTGCAAGATAATGAAACCAGCCAAAATATTTCATATATATATATATATACCTTGATCTTAAANTATATATATATATAATGTTATTGAAATATAAATATATATATACATACCTTGATCGTGAAAATTTCCTTTTGGATTTACGATCAAAAGGAGATCGAGACCTACTGCGATCTTTAGAATGGGATCTGGAGTGATTAAAAGTGACAATACTCCTCTCTTCATTTTCCTTATGTTCTTCGTATACATCTCTAGGCCTACTGTTCCGCTTTAAAAAATAGCAAATATATTTTTACTAGACCATATAAGTACTATTATAATAGATATAAGAAAATTATTTTCTTCTTGAAGCAATAGTTTTTTTTTTTTGTTTTTTAATTAAACAATAAATAAATATATTCATTATTTTATTAGTTTTGAATAAGAGTACATAATATTGTAAATCAATAAACATTATTGATCAATATACGATGGCTTTTAGTGCAAGTTCAACTCATATATGTTACTATAATCAAAAGTTATTCGAACAGTAAGGATAATAAAAAGCAGTAATGATTATTAAACCCCCAGGCAGTAAGAAAAATTTACAGAAGAATCTCACATTTGAAAGAGTTATGAGACCATCTGGTAACCATAGATTTGTATCAAGTATAATTTGAAATAAAAATAGCTTAAATAATAAAAATTGCAATAAAATAAATTTGAAAAGTAAAAAATATAAAGACAGAAGAATGATATGAAGGAGAAGCCATCATATGAGGAATGTAAACTGTCGGGAGGCTCTACAAATACTGAAATATGGGGATGCGCATTGAGTGAGTTGGACAAAAAATCAATAAAAACACATCAACTAAAAAAATTAAACCTACTAACCATCTAAAATTTTGAAAAAACCTATTTTTAGACTAGGAGTAACTTAAAATTACAGATTTAGATTGTAAGTAATACTAAGGTGGCTACCAAAATAATGTTAGGTATATGAATAAAAAATGAGAATGGGAGATTTTATAATACAATTAGATGCTGGAACAGAATAAAGAACTATGAATGTCAAGGATTTCAAAAGATCATTATATAAGTTCAGCTTATGAAAACAAAATACTTGGAAGGAAATGGTTCATTCAGGTTAGGTCAATTGGTTTTAAAATATTAAAAATAAATTAGTGATAAAGTTTCTATTGTTGCCAAAATTCCAGTCTGATATTCAGATCTTTTTTATGGTTGTATAACAAACAAAAAGGCCATTATGTTATAGCTGTTAAACTTGAGCAATTACCCATGTTATTATTTTAAAATCATTAACTAATCATAGTCCTCCAAATAGAAAAATAATACATTTAATTGGAATAAAAAATGAATAGTTGCACAAATATCTAGATCAAATATGGTAAATGATATAATAAACTTCTTTAAAGAAGTAACAGACCCAAAATTAACTTATCTTTTCTTTGAAGATAATGGACATTAAAGGTAATCCCTCACTCCAGTTAGTCCTAATTCATTGAATAAGAAAACCAACCTTACATTGTACAGTAATTTAAAACATTTATTTTCCGCACATGAAGAAAATTCAATTACTATAAAAAGCTCAATTTACTACATAAGTTTTTCGTCTAATTCAAAATAAATCTAAGCATAAACTGACAGTAATTAACAAATTAAGAAAAATTTATGGAGGTTTAATGAGAAATCTGAATACATGCCACGTGTGTTGTTTAGGTCAATGTAAATAGAAATACATTTTATTACAGAAATATATAAATATAACAACCCTATTTAGAACTAACAGAATTAAAAATTTCGCATGGACAAATTTAGGAAGTGAAATGAACAAAGCCTAAAAACAAGTAAACCTGATAAATTAAAACCATCTCTTCAAAATATGCGAATCCAAATCAAATTGCATTTGTTAATTGCAAATAAATAAATATATTATTATAATTAATAATATGCATTTATTTCGCATTGCAAAAAGAGAAATAATTTTGCTAGCGGTAGGAGGTTAACATGTAATAAAATTAAAGTAGCAAAAATTATTAAATATTTAAACTTAGTCCGCTCAATGAATAGTTACTGAAAATAACCTAAAACACAATAAAATTTTAGAAGTACTCACGTTTTTATCACTTTCTGAGTCATAATGGAATGGACCTTAGAAAGAGCTAACACAGCAATAGGACAAATATGGCTGAAGCAATTCGACCATGCGGTTCCAAGCAAGATATGGCTTCTATATGAAAATTTAATCAGGGTGACTGAATAAGTTAATCTCATTACGAATAAAATATTTTAAAAAATAATAGAATACATAGTTTGATTAAAATTTATAAATTAATTTTTAAATAATCTCAAAATACTTCTTTTTTTTTCGTTTTACGTTAAATAGTTTATTCAACAAGCAGTATCAAAGAGTGTCTCACAGCATATGCTAATCAAAGTAGATTTTCCATTTTCCATTAAATATTGGTACAACTTCGCAAGAGTTAATAGCGAAATTTAATTTAAAAGCTGAATGTAAAAGGTAATTCTACTAAAGTTCTAAAGAATTACGAAGGTAATTCTAAAACTCTGGAACAGCCTTTAAGAAGAAGTGCGGGAAACCCAAATGTATCATAGTTACATTCATATATTTATTTTCGAACTAGAATTTTTCATAATAAAAATATAATAAAACGTTAGAAAATTAAATTCCACACCTATTAAGTTCTTTCAACATTTTTTTACTTAAATTACAAACAAAATATTACGATTATAAATTTTGGTCTCACTCTTAACACCCCTCTTCCAGGACCAATTTCAGCAAAGAGCAATGCACAACACTCGTGGAACACCAAACGTCATAGTTGTATAAGTAAGTAGTCATAAGTCGTAGGTCTACTCGTTGTCTATAAAATATTTAAACAATATTAATAAGTGCTTAGAATTTACTATAGAAGTAGGGAAAGACGCACTTTACATTTTCTTGATTTGAATATAGAAAAAAAAAGTGTTGGGTTGGAATTTAGAAGTTTTAGATAGCACAAGTCTTTAAGAAATGTAAGGGTTTTAGAATAAAAAACCCTACTACCTCAGTCAGGACTCGAACCCGGGTCTCTTGCTTTCAGGGCAGTTATGCAGACCACTGCACCACCGAGGCTAGCCAGATAATTTCTCCAATTCCCCGCAATTTATTCCGAGTCTAAAACCCCCAAGTAAGACGAATATATCGTCTTGTGCTCGAGGGAGCTAACATTGTGGGCTATTTGTTAGACTCTTTTTTTTTTTCTTATATTTTTTTTTTAAATAATTGCTTTAGTTGTGGTATTTAATACCACATTAAATTTTATACAAGAAATGCAAGGGAGTTAGAAAAAAAACATCCTACTACCTCAGTCGGGACATGAACTCGGGTCTCCTGATCATTGAATAAAATTGAACGTGCGGGGAGTTGGAGAGATTATCTGGCTAGCCACGGAGGTTCCGTGATCAGCATAACTGCCCGGAAAGCAAGAGACCCGGGTTCGAGTCCCAAGTGAGGTAGTAGGATTTTTTTATTCTAACTCCCTTGAATTTCATTTATAAAATTGAACGAGGGATTAAATACCACAACTAAAGTAATTATTGAAAGAAGTAATTAAGCCCCTAGTGGCGACAAAGACTCCTATACAGACTCTTGAATAAGAACTCCAATCTCACAGTAGAGAACAAAGACATTACTAAATACCAATCTAAGAATAGAGTGTAGAAATGACAAGCTTTTCAACATCCAAAGAATTCAGTTCTTTCAATCTGATACTCAGAATAATCTCTAATGCTCCCTATTAGGTATTTAATTCTTCCCTTCGCTATGAACTCAGTATCTTTTTTTCCAACTTCACTCTTTTCCACAGTCAACTGCTACATTATTACTACTATATTATTTAAATAAATAAAAGTTGTGTGTGTGTGTGTGTGTGCATATAGTAATCAAGAGCAGGTGGTATAGAGTGCAGTGCCCACACAAAAAGAAAACAGCACAAGGAGTAAAATTTAAATATATATATATGTGTGTGTGTGTGTGTCTGTGTATATATTATTGTGAAGTAAAGTGACTTTATTATAACAAATGCAGCCTATTGGTTTTATTTTTTCTTACCCAATAGTCTATCACTAATAAATACCTTTAAAATGTAAAATTAACATCTAAATATACACAAATCTTTTGAGATCAAGAACTTATTTGGTTGCAGAGTTCCAAGAGATGGACCCCTAATCTCTTGAATACTTAATAAGAAATGTAACCTTTTAATTTCAAAAGAATTGTTCAACTTATTTAAACTTGTTCTTAGCCAAAATTATTTTAAATTTAATGACAAAGAAGGCTTGAGTATGAGAAAGAGTACTAGTGACTTGCAGCTGATTTATATATATATATATATATGGGTAGGTCAACAGCAAACTTTAGAGGTTATACCTTTTAGCCTCATAGCTCTCTCCTGCTAGTCAATTAAATTTCCTCATTTACTCTTACTTATATCCATCTTAAATTAAATATGGGGGTGCTCATGGGATCTGTTTGGGTCTCATAATCCTGATGTGAATTTGAATTCTGCCCAGGGCAATCTTTTATTTATTAGTAAGAGCTTGTCATGAGCCATGGATGTTTAGAATGGGATGGCAACCTGTAGATAGCCCCTTCCTCCATGACCCTAAATGGTTGAAGGAATGCTAACCTTAAATAATAAGAAATTACATAAAGGAAATCTGCTTAGATAGATAATACTGCGTGACGTCCATGAGCAGATTTCATGTAAGGAAATCAAGCTATTCACATTAGTACCACGATGCAACTTTTGAATCAACTGATATATATGTAAGTTTTATTGGTTTAAATGGATGGTTACTTTAAAAAAAAAAAAAAAATTTATTCATCAATCCAATAATACATTAACAAATAGTCAAATAGTTTTATCGAAGTCGGTTACAATAAATTGGAGGAATCACTTCAATTCACTTATGTTCACTAAGTAAATAATATTAAATAGGAGAACCTCGGGATGGGCATGATACAGAACCGTAACACAGACTGGCTCAAGAGGGTCTCTGGGAAGATGAGATAGGACTTAAGAGTTGGAGTGGAGAGCTTCTGGGAAAGAGGTGACTGCAAGCATTATTTTATGTGGATTAAGTAGGATATGTCAATATAACGTTTATGTATATACACACACATATATATATTAATCTTATTTTTTATTTTCAAAAAGAGAGTTTGTTGACCGTAGATATTATTCTAAGATGATTTTAGTTGGGGTTCGGTCGAGGTAGATCCAAAAAAACACAAATAAAAAAATGTATTTTTTTAATGAAGGATTATCTGCCAACGTTTCGGCTTACATTGTAAGCCATCTTCAGGGCTGTAATGAAGATGAGAGAGGACGTCTTGTCCCTAGGTTCACATTTCCATGACTGGACATTATGGATTTGTTTTGAGTTATGAAATGGGAAGGGGAGTGGGGGTAGCAGGTACAAGGCAGGCGGAAGGTGTAAATGGAAAGCGGCCTGTTGCAA
>KZ807544.1:149051-166282 GCA_000696205.2 Oncopeltus fasciatus | reverse complement strand
ATAAAAAAAAAATAAAAAAAAAATACTAACTACTGAAAAAATCTTCGCCCAAGACTGATAAAAAAGGATTTCAAGCCAACCACAACTATAAAATGTACCACTTCTATAGGAATAAAACATAGGATTGGGACGGATAGAGAGCCCTTGTCACTGATTAGACCAAAAGGTGACTCTAATTTGCAAAGGAACAAATCAAATTAAAAATTAAGTAGAACATCAAATTAATAATAAGATAAAAATACAACAAACTGAACTTTTTAACTTTAATGAAATTGAATTTTTATTATTTACAGAAAAATAATGATCAGTAATAGCTTTAATTACTAATTATTATTTTTTAAACAAATCAAATTGTGTAAATTGTATATATACAAAACCTAAATAAAAGTTTCTTAGGGAACTGGTATATACCCTCATGGGTTGTTCAGAAACTATCTTAAACAATAGTTTTCCTGAATGGTAAATAGATATTTGTCTCTTGAGTATTATTCTCCTCTACAGGTCATCTTCAGAGACAAAGCAGAGAGCTGCTGTTATGCATTCTGAAACAAACCAACATAGTATTTATTACCTTTTGAAAAGTGATAAATAAATTATAATTTAGTCTCCAACAATTTTACTTGAATTATTGTCAGAAGAGGGCACAATTAGATTTTACTTTGAAACAACCAAAATAATTTCAACATTCTAATAACAAATGTTAACTCCTCAGTATTACAACTTCTAAAAAAAGCTTAGTTGATTTAACTTATTCTATTTTACTTTTACTGTTAGTTGATTCAATGTAATTAGTTAAAAAATCATTCATTTTTAAGCTCAGTTACATGACATTAATTTGTTGGGGTTCGGTCAAGGTAGATCCAAAAAAATACAAATTCAAAAAAATACATTTTTTAAATTTGAATTTTGTAGTATCTACCTTGACCGAACCCCAACAAAAAAATCTAATGATATTATTTACGTCAAAAAGCTCTCATTATCAATTAAGTTTTATATATGATATATATGAGGATCAGAATTGTTATAACTAAGTATAATCATTCATCTTCTGTTTTGGCCCACTAGAGGCATCCCCAGTCATATGTCTCCTTGTTAGTGTGCCTAACTCTGGAGT
This sequence comes from Oncopeltus fasciatus, assembly GCA_000696205.2. NCBI lineage: Eukaryota > Metazoa > Arthropoda > Insecta > Hemiptera > Lygaeidae > Oncopeltus > Oncopeltus fasciatus. The sequence goes on along the minus strand of KZ807544.1, from coordinate 165,168 downwards.
AATAAGTCCAAAAACAAATAAATTACTTATTATTTATAAATATATACAATTCAACATTGGTAAATAATAATGAAAACCAATAAATCATTATAATAAATGTTCGTAAGTTTTTACATGAAATACCAACTCACAATTTAAATCTAAAAACAGTGATTATTCTATCTAGTTATATAATTTTTAGATTCACCCTTTCATTTATAGGATTAATAAACAGAAACCCTTTAATATATTAACAAAAAAAAAAAAATAAGCTTCTCTAAAAAGTCATCCCATTTCTTCTTATCTTCACTAGACATTTGGAACATGGTCACACTCCAAAAGAGAGGTAACTAAGGTTGGGTTTCCACCCAAACAGGATTCAAATGGTGTTTTAACCTCCAGTGGCTTTGTTGGACTTTAGTTGTTCAGATAAAATGCTGACGTTGCTGGTTCTACCCATTAGTACTTTGGGCAAAAATCCTTAAGCGAACATAACATCTTGCTTTCTAAACTATTTTCCTGTTCGCCATTTTAGAGACTCCATTTTACGTAGGTGTCAATATTACTGCCCTTAGATGCTGAATTTCAAATTATTTTAAAAATGAAGTGAAACCATGATTAACATACTCAGTTCCAATGTCAGTATGCAAACAAAAAATTGCATTTTTTATTTAATTTTCTACAAGGGAATTCATCAAAAATTGTGAGTATCTGGTCATTAGATTAAAAAAAATATGCATGGGCACATCGAGTAGTAGTCCACTAGCACAAACATTTATTATTTCTATCAACTAAAATTGATTCCTTAGCATTGACAAAGACCTTGTTCCGATAGTCTCTTTGCCCTGAATTTCCTCCCTTTAAAAGGCAGGAAAGTCTGCTTACATTTAGCACAGATCTTACAAATATATATCCCTTATAATTAGACTTTGAATACTACTTGTCATATTCTTCATTAAATTCATTTAAGTGAGCAAAACAGTGAAGCTACTGACTATCTTTGGATATTACTGCATAAACATAACTGGTTGTTGGACTCTAATTATATATATATGTCATTGCTAAGGGAAGCTGTAGCCATTAACCTCCCCTCTGGATTCAAAATTCTGCTATTATTGCCATCCAGAATATAGTGTTTGTTTCCTTTCTCTACAATTTTACTGTTAGAGAGTAAATTTACTGCTGTATCTTGAGCATGTACATTATGAGCCTACATTCATCTTATCCTGCAATTTTAGATTTAGTATACTTTACACAGATGCAGCATATAATTTTATCTCCTTATCAGGATGTGTCACATCACTTTTCATAATGACTTCTTCCTTACATACTGTTTTGCATGTGTCATTAATGCATTGAGGTTTATAATTCCCAAAATTTGCCTTTCGTTCACTGGTAGTTTTTGACTGACAATTTTTTTGTAAAATGTCTCAGTTGGTTAAACCAATAACACTTTGGTGGTTTTTTGCTTGTTTTCATTTACAAGTTTAGCGTTGCTAGAATTGTTCCACCTTGAGTGTTTGGTGTTTAGGGCAGAACTGATACTTGAGCCACTAGACCACTTTTGTTTCTTGCAACAATTTAACCTCTATAATTCCAGAACTTTCAAGGCCCATAATCATGGATTTATACTCCTTACACATGGGAATGCCCACCAATAACAACATGCATATCCATTCATTAGATATTTTAAACTTCATGTCTCTCAGCTACTGAGCAGTAGATATTAATTGTCTGACATAATCTTCTATATACTGCAGTTATCTAGTCTTCTTAAGATAAATTGTCTATTAAAGATACTTGCCAAGTTAATCAAGAGTCTTCGAAGAAAATTTATATAGTATCCCAAGCTACTTTTCAACCAGATTAGATCAGCTTCAACCAGTAGCGAGATTTTTGATGCTTTAGAGTCCTTATCCTTACTTACTTCAACCACTACCTATGATTAACCATAGTTAAATATGTAATTAATTATCTCATCCCTTTAGCTTTTTAACAAATGACAGTTGGCTAACTATCTTTGGCAAGGCAAAATTCTGCGTAAAATTTATGTTTTTACTTAGCTGAAATGAACTAACCCCTAATTAAAACATCTAAATAACACCAACTGGACCCATAACTAATGTTGGGATAATGCATAGCGACCCAAGAACTTAAAAAAATACTTTTATAAGTAATGGAAAAGGATAACCACTTGTATAGTATGTTGGGAGAACACTATGACTAGGACTACTAGCTAAGCTAATGTACTAATTCACATATACATGGCATACAAATCATCACAATAATTTATCATACACTCCCCAATGGTATACAAATGGACTAATTATTAAAGAAACATGCATATTAAGAAATGTACATAAATTATGGCTCAAGTAGGTCAACTTTATATATTCTTATACATTATTACTCTAAATGGTAGAAGATGGCCAAAAATACTAGTTTATAATAGTCATTCCTCAAAACATGGCAACTTTATCTCAACAGGGCAACTAGAGCCATATGAGACATTTTTATGTGACTCAATTACTCTACGAGTTTTGGAAAGCTATAGAAAATATGGAATCATTAAAAATTTGAAAGTCCTAGGACCAACACACAGAATATATAAAAATTATGTCCCATTAAAAGTCCTATATATATATATAAATATACATGTTCTTAATTGTTACATCTAGTTCAGTTACTCACATAGTTAGTACGGGGAATATGACCGAGACCTGGACCTGTCATACCTCCTTCTAGATCTGCTGTAGTAAGGAGAGGGTGACCTGTAACGACCTCCCCGGTATCCGCCACCACCATCATAATAATCACTACAAAATTAATTGTACTTTTTAAGAATGGAAATGCTAAGTAAGTTATATCAAGAAAATAGCATTTAAGATAGCTCATTTTAGACAATAAGTTTCTTTGACATCAACAGCTTACTATAATCTTAAATTTATAATTTCAATATTTATCAAAATTATTCCTGAATATATTCTGAGCATTTACAATACTTCTGGGTTACAATACTTTCAATAACTGTATGTATCAAAAATGAATAAGTGAAAATAATGAATTTTAACTAAAATGAAGTATTTTAATTGTAATAGGACTAAGAACTTACCGGCCCCAATCACGTTCTCTTCTATCATATCGTCTGTCATAACTAAAAAAAAAAAAAAAAATATATATATATATATAAACGAACAGTCAGAAAATTATGTCTTCAAAATGACATTAAAAATCAATATTACTTAAGTTAAATACCACTTTTTCAGATGTGTTTTTTTAAACAACTTATTAACTTAATATATGAAGAAAATAAGCAGCCGAGGAGATATAAAAGTTAGCCAAATCTTTATATTACATTTTTTGAAAGTTTCAATAACATAGGGTAATGAAGGGAGGGGCTGTCTACAGGTTGCCATCTCATTCTAAACATCCATGATTCAGAATAAGCTTTTATTTATCAATAAAAGCTTGTCAGGGCAGGATTTGAACTGGCAATGCCAGGATTGAGAGATCGGAACAACGGAGCTACCCTGTAACTTATAATCAAACCATCATTTCTAAGTAAAACCTACTATCTAAGCCACAATGTTTTTAAAAAAAATTCGAGGAAAACAAGGGCTAATTAGGTTGTAATAACTATCAGTAAAAAAAAAAAAAAAAAAAAAAAAGCACTTACTATGTAGGTTTTCCCATATAAATCCCTGGGGTAGGTGTGTGAGCTCGCTGGGTGATTGAGAAGTCCACTCGAATTTTTCTTCCATCTATCTCCATCCCAGTACACTGGTCTTTTGCTAATCTTGCATCGTCATAGTTTTCAAAGTAGACAAATGCAAAACCTCTTGAATGCCCCGTCTGATTACAAATAAATATCATAAATGCAAATGAATTAAAAAATAAAGTTAAAGAAAGTGGAGAGGGGAGAACTGAAAACAAGAAATATAAGAATGAAAGTATAAGTTTCTAATAATTTTTAAAAACCCAAAAATTGGAGAACAGTATTTTTTTTTTTTTTTTTTTTTTTTTTTTTTTTAAATCCAGCAAATGGGTGTAGCCAGAAGAGATAAAACAAAACAAAACAGTATAACTTTAAATATCTCACTCCTACAAAACAAGCATATATAATTTATTCTAAACTGTTCCAGATTTAATAAATATTGCTATGGCAAAAGTAGAACTAACTGTACCTTAACTAATTAGAAAAATCAAATGATGAAATATATATTAATTTCATAATTTCTATTAAACAGACAATAGATTCCATTTGAAAACAAAATATTAAAATCCGGTCAGATTTTAAAGCTATAAGAGTTTTCATTAGAATAATTTTTGAAGAAGACTAGGAAGAAAATATAAAATTAGATCTGGACTAAAAAATAAAATAAAATAAAACATTTTTTTTTTTAAATTTAAAAACATTATTGAAGTCAGTAAACTGTCATTAACAGAGTAATATTAAACACTTAAAATCAAATGTGTATTAAATAAAATAAAATAAATAAATCACCTTAACATCAATAACAACATTGACATTTTCTACAGGTCCATATTTGCTAAATATTCTATGCAGTTCTTGCTCAGTTGTGTAGATACTCAAGCCAAAAACTCCAAGACATCTATTGGGCTCTGGATTTTCCTATAATATTGAATAAAATTATAAGTACAGAAATATAGGTAACTTGTCTTCATATGAGCTTCTACAATGAAAATAATTAAGTTGAAAAAATAATTCAAGAAAATTTTTAATTAATCCATACATTTTAGTTTATTTCTACAGTTCTGCCACTCAGTAATTTGTCTTCCAAATTCAGCAATGTCTTTGGGAGGCAAACTTGAAACCCTCTTTTACTTGCCTCGCAAATTTATACAAATCCCTCCCAGATTCAATTAATAATTTCATACTGGCTAAGCATCAGGTTATAGCCCATGTTCCAGAAGTACAGGAATCCCTTAGATCATAGAAAGTTTAACTAACTATCCTGCCTCATAAAATAAAGACAAGGTGTTTTATGAGATAAGGCTTTAGTGATTACTTGTTAAGCCTCTCAGCAGTGGAAAAATCCCTTTGGACTGCCACTCACAAAATTTTGAAACATCATGTGACAACTACTCCCTTGCATCAAGGAGATGGTTCCTTAATAAAAAGGCCCAAATGTTTGCTGAGGCACCACAAGCAAACATTGACTTCTCTCCCAGATCCCGATAAATTAGTCCAAACCACAGAGGTTGAGGAGTCCTGGACACACCATTACCAATGTCATTGCCTATCAAGGTATAATCCCTTCTGAGGTCAAATATATTATTAACCATCTGCCTAAGCTTAAAGCATCCTATCCAATGACCTAATCACCTGGCTAATACTTCATGATCATTTAAAAAAAAAGAAAAAAGAAAGCAGTTGTTTTCCTAACCTACCTCTATATATAATTGTATCCTTTGAACTAGCCACTTTCCAATCTGCTAGAAATTTTCTGAAATTATTCTATTCCCCAAACCTGTTGATAAAAAATCATCCAACCGCTTTATCAGCTTCCTTCCTAACTATCCTAAGTTTTCCAGAAACTTCTTTTAAGACGAATTATGCCTACCATGAATTTCTAATAAATCCTCCCAAACTATTAGTTTGGCTTCTAATCCAGTCTACTGACCAACAGGTCTTTCACATTATTGATTTCATAATAAGAATTTTTTCCTGAGAAAAAATAATACTGTCCTAGTACTTTCTTTGGTATAATGGTTTATTGTGTAAGCTCAAGCACGTATTCCCTAGCACCATATATTTAATTCATAAATCTTCCTTTCCAACCGTTCCTTTAGGGTCCTGCAAGGATCTAATTACTCCAATCACCTCCCTGTGAAAGGCGAGTGCAAGTGAAGAAAGCAGACATTCCACAGGGTAGGGAGATTGGATCCATCCTTTTCATCCTGTACACTGAGAACATCCCTAACCATCCTAATACTCTCCTGGCCTTCTTTTTTCTCATCCTGATTTAAAACCGCTTCCAATATTTTACAAAACCAAAACCACCTTGATGCTATTCAGCAGTGGTGCAGCAAATGGAGAATTAACACAAATGAGTCAGAATTTCGCCCAGTAATATAATAATATCACTGATAAGATTTTGGCCTACTAACATGGCAACAGTTACAACAGATCTTCAGGTGATTTTTGCTATTAAGTATGTATTTTGTATATTTCTTGAAAGCAGAAACATAATTATCTTTTATTACATCAACAGCAGTAACCCTACTCTCAAGACTAACAAAAAGAAGCTTTTTTTCAGGTAAAGCAGTCAAAATATTTTAATTATATGATTGAAAAATAACACTCTAATTCAATACAAAATATTTTAATAAAATTACAAAATATATTTTGCAAGCAACTACTATACAGCTGAGAGCCATAATTGCATTTGTGGTCACTCAATCTCCTTAATTATCCAACAAGTTATCACAGTCTTATCAGCTAAGTCTTTATTGGCTCTCACCAGAGAAAAATACAGATTTTTTCCTTTTAAGATTCTATGAGTTGAATAAAATATCTCAACCATAATATAACTTTACTGTAGAATAACTTACATGTCCCTTTGTAAGGAATTAAAGGATAATAATAGAATTTATGGTACAGAATATAATAAAATCCTGTCACACAGGGGCAGAGCACATAATTTCTTTTCAATATACACTGTTCACGAAAATGAAATTAAAATTGCATTTTCATTCATTATTGTACACATAACCATTGAGTTAGCATTAATATTAATTAATATATGAACTATAATTAATTTGATTTGTCTTAAAGACAACTACCACTAGGTCAATTTCATTATTTAATTTTGTTTATTAACTAAATTTGCAGATATTAATAAAATTTTGTTTCTTTATTTGAAAAAAAAAGGACATAAAAACAATAGTTTATATTCAAAAATATTATATCTTCCTTAACAAAGATTATTATTATTATTTAAAAAAAAACAAAAAAAAAAACCCACAGGACACCAAAGTTAGGAACTTATATTTTTTACTGATTGGATACTTCTTTAAACACTGAAGTTATGATTTAAAATAATGTTCATCATCTATACCAATTTGGTCAATTAACAAGCTTGTCCCAAGGTTTGCAGAAAATAATAATAAAAAATTTGATTAAATTTTATTTCCTCATGATAATAAAACAAGTGAAAAGATTGAAACATCCATCCATAATGGAACAACCAGAATTCAAACTTATACAAGATAATGTATGTAAAAAGTACAACAAAACATATAACATTAATAATAATAAATAATATNAATTAAACTAATTCTAAATATTTAAGAATAAAAATAAACAAATAATTTTTGCAAGATTAAATATATTTAAATACAATGTTACACTATTCAAATCTTTAATATAAATCAGGCAACAAATACATATTTGTCTTTAAATCAACAAATAAAATAAAGAATGAGTTTAGTTTTCAAAATTAAATCCATATTTACAGATTATAAATAGGTGTCTATATTGTCTACTATTCCCAGAGGGGGTATTTAGAAAAGGACGGAATGACATTCTACTAATGAAATAAGCAAGAAATAAAAGCTGTGACAGTAGTGATTCACGAACATGAGAGTTTGATATTTAAAGTAATATAATTTATATGAAAAGAGAAAAAAAAAAAAAAACCAAATTAGTTTTCTGTATTAAGGTAATTGAACGAAAAATGAAATATTAAAACCTACTGTTTAAATATCGAAATGCAAATGAAAAAGATTAAGCTCATCAATGGCCACACTACAGCTCTAATTAAAAAAAAAAAAATTTAAAATTATCAATAATTGGATAGGTAAATATTTTAGAATTGGATAAATTTTGCTTAACATGTTGACCTGAGAGAAGATTAGTGTACAAAATTTTGCATATTTATGGACAAAAGATGGTAGGTACAATGGTGATCACTAGCTGAGGTGGAATCAGTTAAGCAGCGGTGCTTAATACAAAATTTGGCATATATATGGACAAAAGATGGTAGGTACAATGGTGATCACTAGCCGAGGTGGAATCAGTTAAGCAGCGGTGCCTTAGTTTGCCTATAATTTAGTTTTGTTTTCTTTTATTTTGACACATTCACAAATTAATATTAAAAGAAAATTTTAAAAACTCAATGCGCCATTTAAAAAATCGAAGCAATAATTTGTATAAAACAAGTTTATTAGATATGTCAAAATTTTAAACTACTGTCACAAAGGAAAAAAAAAATACTTTACACTAAATAATAAATGCAAGGGAATAGAATAAAAATCTAACGGTCTATAATTGAATTTTTTATTCTACTCCCTTGCATTTATTGTTTAAAAATAATGTGGGATTAAATACCACAACAAAAATAATATCTATTATTTAATACTATTAAGTAAATTAAGAAAAAAAGAACAAAAGCAACACCTACACTCACCCTGCTGCCATTATGTCTTCGCCTGTTGGACATTGGACTGCGAGAATGTGTTCGACCTCTGCCTCGCTTGTAAGAAGGTGGTGAGTAACTAGCACTTCTTGAGTATGAACGGGAATAACGACGGTGTCTTGATCCAGACCTATACTTGGATCTGTAAGAGCGCTGGCGTGATCTTGAACGAGACCTAGAGGAACCAAATTAATTTATGGAAAATTAGAGAATTTTTTTTTTTAAGCTTAATTTAGTAAACAAATATAAATATTTCTGCAAAGAAATTTAATAATTTAAACCAAAGCAATAAAAAAAAAGAAAAGAAAATGATTTTAAAGTTCTTATATTGACAATGAAATGATCAGTCTCTTTTTTCAATTTTATTCTTATTGACAAATTAATTACGTTACAAGTTATTGATATTAAGTATTCTTAACCAATTTTTTAGAAATAGCTTATAATTAAACAACTAACCAAATTAATTAAAATTCAATAATCTCATTAAAATGCAAGTATACATCAGTGATATTGAATTTAAGACCTTTCTTACTGTGTCCCCTCCCTAACCAATAAATGTACATCCTAGCCCATTTCTCATATCAGAGAAGTAGCCAGTTCTTAAATAATAAATAAACCCCGGACCAGAATACACCATAACAGCAGTTGAAACCTATTTTACCATTCCCATACAGCTTGATTTCACAAGAGCTGGAACCATATCACATGGAAGAGCTACCATATCACAGTAATAAGTCAAGAAAGCAAAATCCAAACAATGAAATTAATGATTGCTTAAGAACTAGAAATAAATCAATAAAACAATTTTTTTTTTTTTTTAAATCTGTTCATTTAAACTGAAACTTTAAGTGCAATAGCCAGTAAATGACATGAAAAATATTTTAGAAGTATTAATACAGATCGTAGGGTCCTTGCTCAAAAAAGAATGTGACATAAATTTAATAGACAATTTTCATTTTGTTATACTTTTTGCATCTACCAATGGAAAACCAATAAAAACTTAGGAAGCATAGAATGTGAATTGCTGAGCATTTTTTAAAATTGCAAAAATGCTAGATGTCAAAAGGTTTTGAGCATTTTAAACATTAACCTTTAATTAGTTAACTTGCAGAAGTCACATAAACTCAATGTAATTAGGCAATATTGATGATAAAGGTGACAAATTTTAATAAAAATGTATTCTGCCATTTTCTTGGGGAGTACTTTTTTATTTTTAATCTTAAAAAAATTGTTCTACCACACTTTAATAAATTACACAAGTAGTTCAACAAATATAACTTCTAAATTATATCTTACATCATACAACAAACAAGCTAAATTGAATATTAAAGCCACTAAATTGAAAAAGTATTGTTGATCCCATTTGACAATGCAACTGGTCATATCAGTCACATTTTGCTCATAATTAGCAAATTTCTTAATCTATTATTTAATACCTTGAACTTTTATACTTAAATATACAATTTTTAAAATAATAAAGCCAAATTTAGAATTTAAGCTTCTTTTGGGATCAGTTAGTTAGTGTATAAAATCGGTTGAAAGGGAGAGGGAACAAAAATATAAATTTAAATTTGTTACTATTAGCACAAAAAATATTTTGAAGCATTAAAAATCCACCTAATAAGAATGATATTTAAGAATGTAATTTCAAATCTTGTGGGGCCCTGGTATTTTTAAAATATTAAAATTTATTATAATTATAACTTAGCTGTTATTTGAGCTATAAAAAAACAAAACATTAAAAGAGCCAAACATTATCTTCTCACTTTTTCTATTCTATATTTTAATTANAAAAAAAAAAAAAAAAAAAAAAAAAAAAAAAAAAAAAAAAAAAAAAAAAAAAAAAATGCTTGTTGCTTCTCTTCCACATCTTTTGTGCCCTTCCCTAAAGTTCTTTTTATTTTTCTTTCTCTTGGAAGTATTTTATGAACTCCAAAGCATTGTTAGAAAAAGACAGAACCTGCCTTGTCATTCATATGAAGTATTGTTGGCCTTCATACAATTCCAGTCCATCTCTTATTCCGGATCATTATAGATTCTACTTATTATATTAGTCTAGTTTGATAATTAAATTGATGATATACAAAAACCAAATTTTATATTAAGCAAATACGAATATCCTTACAATATCAACTGGAACAAGAAAATAATGTTCTTCATTTTATTGATGTTTTAACTTCTCTGATACCTGAAGACAGGTCCAGCCAACTCTCCTGAAGAATCATCAAAAGTATAACTATATTTATCCAGTGTTTCTACAATTATTGCTGTGCGCATACATCAAAAACCATACACTGATGACAGCATACTTCTTTAATGAAACTGAACTGTTTTATTTCATATTAAAATCCTTTAAATTCATTCTTTTTTTTTTCAGTTTCGGAAAACATAATTGTAACTCTGTACCACTTTATAATTCATCTAAATTTTTATTTTTTGAACCACGAATATTATGACTAGCAGTAAAAGTAATCAGAACATCATAAGCTTGCAGAAACTGATACACATTAGTCAGGAAAGTATAATGCAAAACTAAGCTGGATTCTGGTGATCTGACAACAAATATGCAAAATCTCTGCAATGTGAACTTTGACAATATTATATTATAGCCGACAAAAAAAAGTAAACTTTAAATTTTCATTTACTTCATGATTTACCAAAGAGTGTAACCTTTAGAACTCTTAAAAAATAGCGAGGAAAATAAGCCGTTTCAAGGGAATCAAAATAAAAAGATGTGATGAAAATCCACATAAATTGTATTTTATTATTGCTCTTTTTAATAGGGAGTGGAGGATAAATAAAAATAATTAAGATATAATTCAATATATTTTTATGTGAATTACCAGGTATGCAAGTTTAAAATGTCGTTTTAATTCCAATAGAATGCGCTCTTAGCCTATTGAAGGATTTGCTTATCTCTAAACGCTATTTTGTTTGTTAGTCATTTGTTTACAAAAGTCAGTTGTTTTTAAGTCGTTTACGTGGACGTATCATACCTTTCTTTGGTGTTAAAAATGTCTAATTTTAAGCCAAATAAAGAGCATTTGCGGCATGTCATGATTTTCTTATTTAATCAAAAGAAAAAGGCATCTGAATGTCATCGAATTTTTGTTGAGACTTATGGCGATCTTGCTCCAACCGTCAAGACATGTGAACGTTGGTTTCAACGTTTCAAACGTGGTGATTTTGATGTTACTGATCAAAAACGAGAAAATCGACCAAATCGACTACGAGCTTCTCAAGCCCGGCGAAACAGTCAATACCGAGCGCTACCGACAACAAATGATCAATTTGAGTCACGCATTGATCGAAAAACGCCCAGAATGGGCTCACAGGCACGCCAAAGTCATTCTTCAGCATGATAACGCTCCTGCACATTCAGCCAGATTGACTAAGGAAACGATTTCTTCGCTTGGTTGGGAACTCCTACCCCACCCGCCGTATTCACCTGACCTGGCGCCTTCTGATTATCACCTCTTCTCATCGATGGGACACTCATTGGCGGAGCAACACTTCAACAATTTCGAAAACGTACGAAAATGGCTCGATGAATGGATTTCAAATAAAGATGAAGCATTCTTTTGGAATGGTATCCATATATTGCCCGAGAGATGGACAAAATGTGTAGAAAGCGAGGGCCAGTACTTTGAATAAAATATATTATACTTTTTTTTAAATTACTGTGTATATATTTTAAGAAATAAACGACATTTTAAACTTGCATACCTGGTATATTAACATGGAGATATCAAAACTATAATTAGTTTTGAGTTTAAATTGTTTTTGAGCTAGTTTGGTTTAAGTAATTTAATGAAATACTGCCCCCTATTGATTAATCTGCTTTTATTTTTATATATTTTAGTGAATTTAGAAGGAATGAAGCCATTGAGGTTGTCTCAGGACCCCCTATTTCCTCCAATCTCATATACCCATCTATTAGAAATAAAAAATGAAAGTCACAAACTATATACATATATATATATATGTGTGTGTGTGTGTGTCTGTGTGTTAGTGCATGTGTCTGTAAGCAACACTTTAAAAGACAAACGTTTTCAGTTTTTCTGAATGAAATTCAGCATAGCTGTTGAATGTAATATGAAAAGCAAAGTTCGTTATTGAGTAGGGGTTCACCTGTAATTTCAAGAGCAAAACAGATTTGTTTAATGATAAAATATATATTCCATAAGTTTGGAGGATAAAAGAGATCGAAAGTTGAAATGCTAATATTCATTAACTGTATATAGCTGAGGGAGTAATTCCTTAGTATAAACTAAGTGTTACATGTATAAACATTGAAAATTTAAGATAACATGCAACAAAACAAAATAAATGTGTTAAAGTTCACTGTGATGTAGTGAAAATAATTTGTCAAGTAAATAAAAAAAACTTGTTGGATAACAGCTATTTAATGGAATAGCAATTGATTACACTAATTGTTACAATTAATTAACCTTTTTAAGTCCTAACCCCCATTTGTTTCATTAGAACAATTAGAATATTGATAACAATCAATCAATGTATTTACTCAATAAACAAGTATAACAATCTGTTGACATAAGGCTTATGAATTGGCTACCCCTCCTCTTAATATAAGAGGACTATGGATGATTGTTTAATTATTTGCTTATTAACATTTTTCTTCCTTAAAAAAGCTAAAATTGTGTCAATTAAATCAGGATAGTGGCAAAATATCTTAATAAATCTATTAATTCTAAAAATCTAATAATACTCCTTAAAAAAAAGGGTTTACTTTTAAGATTGCATATTTAACATACTATTTTAACAGAATCGTACAATTCCTATTTACTCATAACTGAGAACTGCAGAATTAATAGAATAATTGTTAAAATATTGTTTGAAAAGGCAACTTGTATCTAATTAAAGTTTTTGATGAATAATATATCATCAAGGTCCATTTATAGGTTTCACAAAGTAGTTTACATATTGATGGATATAGGTGCGTCTTGTTGTTAGCATGCAAGCCATAACACACATCATTTTCTAGAGCGATTAGTTCATAAATACGATGATTTTCCATAATATGGTCCAATATTTTTGTAATTGAAATCCAGTTTCATACAAATATTAGTTTTGACAGAGCTGAGGAGAGACCATGGGATATTGTCTATTAATCTGAGAATACAAGCCTACATACTTCATCAATCAAGAAAACTAAACAGAAAACCATAAATTCTCCACAGTTGACATGAATAAATTTAACAACTTATAAACCATCATATTATTGATCTGAATGCATACCACAATCATGTATGAGTATAAGAGGCCTGGAAAAACTCATACAAGACCTATAATAAGCTTTACATAACTTTCATTAAACATGAACTAGGAGTCATACTTCAACCATGAGGTAAAATACAGTTCTTGATTTGGATAGACTTTAACAATTCTATGCTCAAAATGTTACTTTTCTAGAAGATTTGTTCAAATATTTAAGATGGTTTTTCAACTTTTGTAAAATAATTTAATATATTTATTTATTATAATAAAATAATAATGTAATGTATTTGAACCTCCACAAATACCTAACCTCAAGTAGTGACGAGAAGTACAGCATGAAGAATCAAGTTAGAGGCATAACTGTTAACTCCAGAATTTGAAACAAGTGTGATATGAATTTGTTTAAGCTTGTACTTGCATTTGACCTGAGGAAAGGTTTATATTCACTAAAAAGAAATAATTATTTCCTTCAACAATTTTCTAGTATTTATTTATTCATTTTAACATTTAGCCACCAAGGAATCACAAAAAAGAATATCTGTTTGTAGCTTCTTTCTGAATGAAATGCAGTAGTAGAACAAAGTAAAGTTTAAAATTTAATTGATAACAAGAGATTTTATTAATTATGGTTCTTTGAATAAAACTAAAGGCAAAGTCCTCGCCAAATGCTATTCAGTCAAGGAAGAGAGAAAATAAAAAAAAGTATGAACATTCTTAAAACAGAATTTTTGAAATTAAGGGATAAAATAATAATTTTTTTTTTTTTTTTATATGACAATTGATACATCACTTGAAATCGCTTACCACATTGGTTGAGTTTCATTTCTGTGTTCATACTTGACTTATGACATGAAAATTAAAGCCTGCAATATACATAATAAAAAGCTCATTTGGTGTTAAAATATACTAGTGGGCTTTAAAAATATTAATACATTAAATATAAGTGACTATTAATAAAAAGATTTAAACGGATAAAACTCTTCTTGAATTGCTTGCTAAATTAATTCAACCAGTCCCACATGATTTTCATAGGAAACAATGCAATTATTCAACATAATTTGAAAAAGTGCAAATAATATCCTACTTATTCATGTAGAATAATTAAATTAGTCTTTTATAATAAGTATCTCTTTTCTTCTTGGGCAGTAACTAATTTTTACTGAGAAATAAATTTATGCATATTTGAACTAGATGTCTGAAGAACCAGTCACAACAGTTAGTTCATCTGAGAACACTAAGAAGTTATAATTTATTTGATGTTACAAATAAAATTAGATTCAACAGCAGATTACAATATATTTTTCCTTTTTTCTAATGAATTCATAAGCCTAACAGGAAGAATACAAAATGTAATAACAAGATAATTAGTACATACTTTAGAAACCTTAAATTAAAAATAAGGCTTTATTTCAAAGGGTTCTGCAGTCAAAAAAGCTATTAAAACTAACAAAAGCATGCAGTATTGTGGTGTTTCAAGATGGCTCAGTATCAAACTCTAATTTTCAGAGCTATTTGAATATCTTAATAAAAATAAAAAAGGTTTGAATTGCCAAAACAAAGAAATGGGTTGGGGATTAATGACTCATGCACCTTATTAAATGATCAAATGAATAAAAAGCCCTTAGAAGTACATCTTTCTTAAATGGCAGTCATTGTATTTGGGGGAAGAAGTTCGAACTGAGACAAAGCAGATTCTGATGTTGATGTGAAATAGAAAGGCCTCAAATGATAAAAATATTTCTTCGGAGCTAAACTTTTACTTAAAGAAAGGGAAAAAAAAATCACCTCATCTCCCACATAAAAATGAATGACATACATTAGTTTTTAAATCAGTTTTACTTTTTGAGATGTCAATGAAAATAGGACAAACATCTTGTCCTTCTATTCATCATACTTAGCTCGCTGAGGACATCCTACTAAATGTATAATATATTTATGAATTTAATATACACGCATATTCTTTACACTAAAGAGTAGAAAATAAAAAAAAAATACCTGCTTAAATTAGAGCAGGTATTTAATGGACCAGAAATAAGAAAATGCAATGAGGATCATGCCTCTGTTATTCCAATGTAAATTCATTTGTTGCAGTTGTAGAAATTTTCTGGACCATCAAAAGCAACCAACCATATGGAACTAGTAACAATAAACTTAAAAAGTCTGTCATGCAAGAGCTGCATAATCTAAGCACATTTATCGAGTTAAGATTAAAAATAAAGAGTTGTTTTACAATTATATCTTATTAAGATATAAATAAGAGTATAAGCATCTTTAAATTACAAGTCAGAGAAAACAATAACCATAAAAGGTATGACCACTAAAATTCACTCTTGACTATGAATCTATCACCCATATAGTTAATTCACAAATATCTTCCTTAATAACATTTTTATTAAAAATTTTGAAAGACAAAATAGTATTTTACACATCTAATCTAATCTAAAAACTTTTTTGTACTT
>KZ807544.1:116739-148775 GCA_000696205.2 Oncopeltus fasciatus | reverse complement strand
ATATATATATATATAAATATAATTTTTGAAATATACAATTGTTGAAATCAATGGACCCACATGAATAGCACGATTTTTGTAATAAATCTTTCCTGAAATTTTAAGAAACATAAATAAGGAAGAATGTTAAAGATTTCATACAATAATAAAAATGATGAAGGGTCAATATCAAAGATGTGATATACTTACAATGGCCGATTAATGCTTGAGTTTAAAAATAGATATATTCAAGATGAATATAAAAATGAATCTTCCAACATGTAGAATAACCACTAGTTGATACCATTGATGACTCCCTACCATTCCACAATATAATATCATAATATTTAACTAGATTTGATCCATGGATTTAATTTCAAATAAATAGAATGTTCTATTTAATAAAAGTTGTATCTCAGAAATTGGACTCAAGCAAAAAATGGTGTCATCTATGAATGTATGTTACCAAATTCTTATAAAATCAGCTTCAAATACCCTGGCAATATTATTATTATTGTTGGCTTATATAATCATAAATTAAATGATTCTCACTCAAATAATCATATACACATATTAATACAGACATAAACATGTATGTATATTATTTTCTACAACTAAAAAGACATTGTATTAGATAATGTTGATTAACCTCAATGGGTAAGAGAAATAGCAAGAAAAATCAATGATTAGATGTTTTGTTGTGATTTGTCAAGTTAGATCCATAAAAATGCAAATTTAAAAAATGTGTATTTTTTTAAATTATCTGCCAATATTTTGGCTTTTATTGTAAGCCATCTTCACCTTTCCTCTCAAGTCATGAAAATGTGATTTTGGGGACACGACATCCCCGAAGATGGCTTACAATGTAAGCCGAAACATTGGAAGATAATTTTAAAAATAACACATTTTTTTTAATTTGTATTTTTATGGATCTACCTTGACCGACCCCTAACAAAAACATTAATTATAATATCTACAATCAAAAAAACTCTCTATTTGAATAAATCAATAAGTTTGTTTAGAAATTTTCATTCATTTTTATTATCATCTTGGTCACAAAAAGAATGTGTATATTAGCCTCAGATTATAAATAAGTTTTTTCTTTAAAATTTAGTTATGAATTTATTTATGTACAACTAAATAGCTTCTGCAAGAAATACCATTTGTTATAACCTTTTAATTATACCTATTAAATGTATAATTCTGATGTGAAAAAAAAAAAAAAAAAAATATACAGAGCAATATTAAATTTATTCACATAGGCTTCCAATGTCTCTAAAAATATGCATTGATTTCTCTTCTGGGCTTGACCATATTGAAAAAAGACAGGATGTGAGAAAGCTCAGCAAAAAAATAAAATAAATCTTTTAACATGGTCAAGAACGGAAGAAGAATCAATGAATATCCAATAGACTTTTATTAAAAAAAAAAACAACAAAAAAAAAACAAGAGAAAATTTCTCATGAAGCAAACAAGCAATTAAAATGGAAAAAATATATTTAGAAATGACAAATACCGTTCAAGGATGACAGATAACTTACACAGCTTAATTGATTGAAAATCCCTTATAAAATCTTAAAATGAAATTATGAAAACTTTGATGCAGGGCTCAAAAGCTAAATTTTAAAAGTAACTCTATTTATGCCATAATACGATTATACCTATATCTCAAATGCTGATAATATCAATATTGGCCGAAGGTTACTAAGAACTCCTGTGACTAATTTCAATTAGAAAGCAAAGTTAACAATAAGTACATATAAGTTAGTTATTAAATGAGACCTATTTTAAGGATACAACGGATAAATAGAAAATCATACTTAATGGTTCAAAAGAATATTTATCCAAGTTATGAAATTAGTGACTATATCTGCACAGCCTCAGCAGAAGGTTTGTGCAAAATGAAAACAATAAATAAAACTTATCATTAAAAAATAGGTTCTCATATAAATAACTAAAGTGAAACAGAAGTATAAAAACTTGACAAGAGGGTATATTAAATTACGTATATAATGTAAAATTGAAATTAAACGACTTCTACAACAGAACCCATAACATAAATGTACTTAATTTATTTTGCTTATTATAAATATTTAAATCTGGCTTCATAATCATTAAAAACTTTATCAAAATTGCACTGAAGGCTCACATTCATATTAACGAAGATATATAATCTGAAAATGCAAGCCCGAAATGAAATACCCTACCTTCATTATAATCTTGAAATAAAAATATTCATTTTCATTTTTCTTGAGATGAAGCTTGAAATGACTTCTTAACTCTTCATACATAGATATTTATTTATATTTTTCATTTTTGTGAGAAAACTATTTCTTCAGTCGTTTTTTCTTAATAAACCTAAACATTGAAAACAATTTAATTTCTGTTTTCGATTCAAAGAGTATAAAATAATTATGTACAGTTTACACAATAATTATATAATAAAGTATAAAAATATTGTAATTTGCACTTGGGAATATATTTTTTTAAATAATTTTTTTAAAGTCACAATTTTTTTCTTATAGAACCCACAAAATAGAGAAAAAAAGAAATATATATTTGCACATTTTAAAGGATAATACAGTGGAGTAGGAAATTAAGGCTTACCTTGATCTAGAATATTTCCTTTTTGATTTATGTGCAGGCGGAGAACGAGATCTACTACGTTCCTTAGAACGAGATCTATAAGAATTCACAATTACTATTTTACGATCCTCATTTTCAGCACTGTGATCAGACCCACTGCGACGATGGCTCTGCCCCTATAAAATAAATCCCATAAACTATTAGAATATAAATTCTTAAAACAATATTCAAATATTTTGTTATAAAAAAACAAAAAAATTCAATTTTATCAAACTAAATAGGTTCAAAAAAATTTTCTTTTCTTTTACAGAACATATAGGAGGATTGAGATAGATACCTAAAATTTAACGAGATGGAACAACAAATATACCAAACAGCATGCCTATTCCAAACAAATAAGAATTATAACCAAAAAATAACTAATAATAACTGTACCAATACAATAATAAAAAATATAGGAAAAAATATATAAAAGCCCAATTGGAATCCAGGACATAATTTAAAAAAAAAAACTTTATTTTCTAAATGTGCATTTTTAAATACTTGCAATTGTTTAAGCTTATGTTGTAACCATCTTCAGGGCTGTTTATAAAATTGCAATACCATTTCAAATAAAAATTGACAGAAAAATATCTATGAGTATGTCAAATTAGATATAGAGACTAAATATACTCCAAACTTATAACACAATCCAGTTAACAACAGAACCAATATCTTCTAATTCTAGGAACATTTTAGAAAATAGCAATTACCACACTTAACTGCTTATGAGGATTCTCTTTCTTAATAATTTTGCCTAGATTTTCCCAAACTATTCCTCTGGCTCACTGCCTTGTCCCCCCCCCCCCCCATCACTGAATCTATATTTTATCTCCATATCTTGAGTTATCCAGATTTTTACACTGTGACAACAGCTCTTCTCTTACCCTCACACCATGGGTAGGTGTGATAAATATCTTTCAGTCTTCATTCCCTCTCTCTATTTTTAATATACTTTTTAATTACTCATTGAGATGTTTCATTATAAATTTTTATTTTTATTAATTACTATCTGTCCTACTTTTTATCTTTTCTCGTAATTTGTAATTCTATCGAAGGCCCTAAAGGTAGCAACAATGCATGCCAAAATATCAGTGAATATTTAAGAACTGCATATTTTTAATGAAAATTAGATGATTTAATCAACTATTGTACCTAACAACTATTACCTATTGAATAGCCTCACTCATCTATCATATGAAAACAATAGAATAAAATAAATTTTAACATATTTCAATATTTTTTTTTTTATTAGCCTTAATCTGACCCCATCACCTCAGTTGATGCGAAAGCTAATATATTGTTAAGTAAAACTTTTAAAATCACTAAGCTAACAAGGAAAAAAAAAATTATACACACGTACTTTTATTTTGCTTCTACTATTAACTTAACACACCAAAAATATTTTGAAATAATTTTTAAGTTATGAAATAGTTTGCTGGTAAAACAGATTTACTGTAGCTGCTCTCTGATTTGAAGAATCAGTAAAATAAATACAGTACCCCTGCAGAACAATTATAAGTAAAACAATAGAAATATGAAGTGTAGAACATTGCAAAAGTAGCTTCAGAAACTAAATGCTATACTTGTGAAGCTACCACCAATGACTTGAGCAGTACACAACTGCAAAGATAACATACATATATTATGCAGCCCTTTTCATGCTATCCTGAGACAATATCCACCTCTCTCTGTGGGGAGCTCATGAAATAGAATTCTTTTTAGCAATTAAATTAGAGAATATTGATGATGTATCATCAAGTAGTTGAAATAAAATTAACACTTAATATCAAGGGATAATAAGTTTAATAACAAAAGCCTATTAATATTAGCAAGAGGACAAAAGAGAAATAAAGGTTAGTTTAATGATTTCAGTATCTTAAATTATTATAAGAAGCAAGAATTTAGAATACCAATTCTATATTTATATTTCAAAAAAATAAAGACAAGGGAGTTTTCAATTATATTGAGAAAATAATCCTAGTTGCTCAACACAAACACAAGTAGATTCTCAAGGACACTTATGACTGCATGAAGGCCAAAGCAACTCAATTTAAACTAAAATAGACAAATATTATTTATTAATTTCATTTATTAAAGAAATAAAAGTTTCATTAAATAAATTAAGAGAACAGACGCTGACAGGAAAGGACGCTTTTTGATCTGCAGCCAAATTTAAATGTATAGAATAGACCACAAAAATTATGAAGGGTAAATGTAACTTGTTTAAAAGTAGTAATTAGAAAAAAAAAAGGTGAATATTTATTAGCCTGATAGACTATTGAGTGGAATTATCATTGAGCACATGCAGGGCTTTACAAGATTAACAATTTGATTAAAGAAAACTTACATCACTCATATCATCCAAGTCACTCATCTTAACTGTAAACCACTGTAAAAATTTAATAATCCAATATAACTAAGAACCACTTTTTCAACTGTAACAAGAAATAACCCGGCGGAAGGCAAACGTTGATATGGAAGAGTTGGGAAGCAATGGCCGCTAATTTAGAGCCAGAGCATCAAAATCTACAATGGAAATCGATTATTAAGACAATTTATAGCAATAAGATGTGTTTAAAAAAGAAAAGAAAAAAAGATTACATAATATCTATAACTATAAATTAATAACAAAAATTACCTTATTAATAATTGAAAATCCTTGTAATAGCTGGTGTTGAATTATTTAACCAATTGAAATCATAAATAAGCTTCCTTTTCTTAATTTGATTTCATGTTATTTTTTATTATCAAATATTTATTTCATTATTATACGTTATTAATTAAACAAATCTTTAGGATTATAGCATTTTTTTTGGAAGTGGGATTAAAAAAATAATATTATTTTTGAAATTTATTTTCTTTCAGCAAATTTTTTAAAATTTCGCTTTATTCAAAAATATTTTATTAAATTGTATATTTATCATACTGCGAGTTAATGATGTAAAATTTATCTAAAATAAGCAGGTAAGATTTGTTTGCTTTCTTATCAGTTCAGTGAATGTCCCTGTGTATGATATGACATATATCAGTTGAAGGAAATGGCACCGTGGAGATGTACTTCTGAATTTTGGCCCACTGGAGGATAACAAATAAATGATGTCTTGCGATTGATGATTATAAATTTATAGGTTAATTTCGTTTCTGTGTAAATAGTGTCTTATGGTGTTACAATTTAATTTTTTTTTTAATTTCGGGACTTGATTACTAGTTTCATCATAGATTGCATTGTCATGGAAGTGTATTTTCAATTTAACACTAAAATGTGAATATTTCGAAATTCTTTTATTTGTAATATTGCTCAATTCTCTTTCTATTTTTGTTTTCATTAGACCTAATTATTTTTATTCTTAATGGGTTACAATATAAAGTTTTTGCTAGTTTGAGAATTATATTATCAAAATGTCAAAAAATAATGATAATCCTTTTCTCAAGCTTTTTGGAAATCCAGATACAACAATTTCTGAAAGAGATGAGGGTGTTTCTTCTACAGAAGTCTTGGAAAGATCTACTAGTAAAAGTGAAAGAGAACTGTTGACTGAGATGGCAATTGCTCGGATCGCAGAAGATGTGTTTGGAATCGCTTTATCTCAACCAAACCATTCCCTCAAAATTGGTAGGGTTGGTGTCTTAGTCTACTTAGAGGAATATGCTCCTATGTTAAATTGTCCAGATATGAACTCCCTAAAGATTGTTGCCTTTGAAAGACTCTGTCTTACTGATATTCCTGAAAGTATGTTACTTCGAAGTCCGGTCCATAAGTTAAGAAGTTTACAATCAGAATCACATGTCAAGCAAACAAATTGTATTCCTTATCTGTATGAATGTTTTCGTAGGACTCAGTATTTTCTGCAAACTAATTCTTCTGATCATCCAAAAGACTTTTTAGAAATTGTGTCTAGTTTTGTGGTGGATAATTTCTCTCTCGCTCTAAAGCAACCACAATTATTTGAAGGCCAAAATGTTCATAGACAGGTAAGTTGTTAAGTTCTTTTGTTTACTACTAAGTAAGCTTACTTATGCTGACAATAATTAATATTCATTATTCAAATAATTGATATTGTGAAAGATGAATATGAATTTATATTTATCACCCAGGGACTATAACCTGCTGGGATGTATTAATTTGTGTGGATTGGGTGAATTGTGTCAACAGGTGATTTGTCTAAAGTTGGGTCAATGTTTTTGGCATATGCAATAACAGCTTTTAATATAATTTTGAGGATTTTGCATGAGAAAAGGTTTCAATCATGCAGTAGTTCTGGATATACCTTAATGTGACTGGTGCCAAAACTGTAATCCATTTCGTAAAATTAATATGAATTAACCTAGAATTTTGCTACTTTTTTAATATTTCTATTCCCACCTCAAAATGTTTTAAATAAATATTATAGTATTACAAATAAATATTGGAATGAACAGACCAATATGGAAAATTTGAGATTAATTAGGTGTGTTGAAATTCTTTTTGATTTGTGATCTGCCTTTTTTGTAAATCATAATGCATTTTTTGTTATGAGTCAAAGTAACTTGGTTCTCTGTTTAAATAATTATTTCATTTTCCTTATCCTGAGTGATATGCCCTTACCACCTGCAATATTTTTTAAAGTGGGTTGTAAGGTTTCAAAATAAAAAAAATATTACTAATCAATATCACTTATTATTTGTATGTGCACCAATCATTAAAGAAGTCTAAATCAGCTTAATTGGCTTGCACACAATTAAGTTTGTCACATTAATGTAGTGCCCCAGCAATTGCTTGTGAAACAATGGAGTTTTAGGTCTATCTGGTCCAAAATTTTCAAACTGGGAATTATTTTGGGTATATTTGTAACAATAGCAAATCTACTGCTACCTAGTAACAATTAGGCAAATGCTATCTAATTGTTTATAATTTGTCTGCTTAGCTTCCATAATGAAGGATTTTGTTTAAAATCCTATAATTTTGTTTAAGATTTAAAACTGCTCTAAATCTTATTAATAAAATATATAGGGACAAGTTTTCCAACTAATTGTTGAGTGACAGCTCATTTTCCCAGAAATGACCACTTGTATCATTCATTGAAATGTGTTCAATAAAGATTCTTGGTGCTATTTAATTGGTAATATAGCTTTAAGTGGGAAATAACAATTGTAATTCACTATTAGTTACATTCATTTGTTTAAGTATCCCATAAATCTTGGAATAAAATTTGAAAAATAGAGGGCATCATCAGCTCTGGATAAAAAAATAAGTTAAAGTAATTATATTTTTATTTTTGTTTATAAATGATTTCTAACTTCCAATAAGACTCCTATTAACAGTGGAGTTATCTTTTGTTTGTGTAACTTGCACAAACAAAAGTCAGCCATACAAGATCTGTCTAAACTTAAGTTCATTCCTCAGTATTATAATTAATGAATATTAAGTTTAGACATTGTATTGTAAACCCCACTCCTGAAGCTTTGATTTCATGAAATCACTAATAAAGAAAATATTTTATTTAATATGAAAGCTGTATAAATTGAATGTATTCCACATCTTTCAATCATTTAAGGTGGATATAAAGAGAATAGACCAATAAAAGATTCTTAAAATACCAAAGGAACAATGAAAGTAAAAACTAAAAATCTGAGAATAGTATTATGCCAATCTGGAGGGGCTTGGGGAGGGGGGGGGGTGCTTATCCATCCTAGTTCATTCTTAAATATCCCCTTCATTGTTCTTGTTTTCTAAAAATGTTACGAATATAAATGATGAAGTTAAAACTTGCATCTATTCCTTATCCTATGTCATAGCTCTAATTAAAAAAAAAATATATATATATATTGTCTGGCAAGAGCCAGAGTTATAAGAATGATCCCTTCATATAATATTGTTAAGGTTAGGTTATTAGCTGAATATAGGATAAGTTNAGATATGTAATACACGTGTCTTCATATGGTTTTACTAGAATGGCTCTTTGTTTGAAGTTGAATTTATGTTGCTAAATTTTCTGAAGATTGTAAAATACTTTTGTGGAAACAAAGAGCTAGCAAGAAAAAGGAAAGAATAGGGTTCTTTTCTTGTTAATGTTTTGGGAAGTTCCAACTTAATTACTGCAAAAAAAGTTACAAGATATATTTTTTTTTAGTATGACTTTGAAGGCAGCACTAATAATGAAAATGAATCAGTAATAATAAAAATTAATAGAACAATTTATTTTAATATTTTATAAACTGTAGGAGATTTGTGTTCTCAGATGCTAGTCTAGCATGTGGAGCTAACCATTTAACTTGAATTTGTGTGTTTTCTTGCTTGGTGTTAATGGTCCATAGCTTGTTTCATGCTTGGACTATGGCATTATTGAATTTGTTCCTAAGGAGGCTCAGATCACATTTTTAAGATAGTTTTGCTACTTGTTAGATATTATAGTAGGCTGCCAATGAGAAGTTGTATGACATAGATGTTTCTATATCTACCACCTTGAAGCATGAGGTCTAATGGAGCTTCACCACTTTATCAGTTCATGAAGATCTTCATGAGAAATTGTCCTATACATCTGGTTAACTTCTAGGAAGGTGGCTTACTGAAGTCATTTTAGGTTGTATCTGTGTTTTGCCCTTTTTTGAGGCAGCTAGGCTTCTGCCTAAGAATAAAGAATTTTAAATCAGGCACATTGTTTGGTTTGAAATCCCCATGTCAGAAGCCTGTTTGTTTAAATTATGTATGGCATTATTTTTAAAATTGATTCTTAGCTTGCTTAAGCAACTATTATGAAAATATTGATTACAATATTTACTGATATTAGTGAAAGTTGATATTTATGCTGCACTTTAACCTGTTTCTCATGAGTATGAGGATACATATAAATTAAGCTAAATTCAGGGATAAAATTTAAAGTAGTAAGAGACTGCTATGGGACTGCTATGGAGGATTGCATTAATAAAACAACTAACTATAAAATAAAATAGGATAAGTGTAACATAACTAACCATGGAATAAAGTAGCGATAACTGTAAAACAACTATCAGCCAGTGGTTACTGCTCCCTCAGCAAATATAAAATATCATTGAATGCATTTATGCAACGGAACTAGAAAGATCAAACATTACTTATAAAGCATTCCCTATAATTAGTTTATAGGTTATAACTACAATATCATTTGTGAAAACCTTAAATAACTTTACAAGTGTTTAAGATCTGAAAATTAATAATTCATATATATTATATGAAGGTTTTAATTTTTGGCCTTCTTCACCTCCCCCTCTCCATCAACTGATTTCAGTCATGAATGAACTTGCTTCCTTTTATTTAAAATAAACATGGCTTCTTGTTTTATTTTAAAAAGAAGACCTGTTAAAAATGGCATGCAAAAATTTTAAATTTTGTTCTATGGAGTGCTGACCAATACACACTTACACACACTAGTATGTATATAAAGGCATCTGCTTGTTTCCGCATTGATAAAATTTCATCTGTATGAGATATGAGATAAATTTAATTTTAAATTTATTTTTAAAATCAAGTAGTAACCCAAGGCATATAACTGGTAACTTTACGCTGGACAAATTAGTCAGGGTTTTGACCAGGATCAGAAAAATAAAATACTCCAACTACACATATCAAAGTGCAGAGCTCAACTGTCACATCTCAGTTGAGCTTTTCATTCTGACCATAAACCTCACTCGGATATCACTTCAGATATCACAATTTCCCTGATGATGACTTCCAAGTTAAGTCAAAGCATCGTCAAATATAAAATAATAACCCAAGAATTTTGGAGTATTTTATTTTTCTGATCCTGGCCGAAACCCTGACTAATTTCTCCAGCATAATACTCGACTTTATGCTGGTAACTTTACCAATCAATACTGCCCCTTAGACTAATGGAATGTTTTACTGCATTGACTGTACTCTGAAATTGTCATTACCGATATTAATGTTTATATTAAATATTATATTTTATTAAAGTCCTATAATTATATGCTTATAAAATGTATAAAAAGTTCTATATTATTTAAAGGCATATTCTTGTAAGCTTGTTCTTTATTTTATTTTGTTCTTTTTACTTTTGTAGTTAGTGAATCTTTTTGAAAGTGAAGATGAAATGCATTTGACCCATATTATTAATAAAGTAACCCAGCTAATTTTGAGTGAAGATAGCCAAAGAGTGCTTTTTGAAGCTTTTGCTCCTATACTTTCTGAAGTTCATTCAGACTTTTCAAAATGTATGGTTATGAATTTTCCTAGACAGCATTTTATCTTATTGAATTCATTTGCTGGGATTCCAGCTTTATCTGAGGTTGGTCGAATTTTTTTATTATTATTTTTTTATATATGTTTAGTTACTAAGTGTCTGTACTATTATAATTTCAATATTCATTAGTTTATAATTTAACTTTTCATTAACCATTACTTTTTTTTTATGTGTCTCTTTATTTCTGCAACCATATCTTTATTTAACATAAATTACTGATGAAAAACTGGCAAAACAATTATTTATGATAAGAATAAATACTTTGAAAAATAACCAAAACAACTTTACATTAGTTAAATTTTAAAATGTATGTCATTGGTTTGTATAACTATCAATTTCTAGTATTATTGACCTCTAAAAATGTAAGAAAAATAATTTTTTTTTTTTTTTTGTGGTCAATGGTGAATTAATAAACTATTTGGAAGTAATGCAATATTTCTGAATTACCCATAGATATGTAATATATTTTAAAAAATAAAGACACATTTACATTTTAGTGAAAATGGCTGTATTTATAAATAAAGGCATAGATATGTAATACACGTGTCTTCATATGGTTTTACTAGAATGGCTCTTTGTTTGAAGTTGAATTTATGTTGCTAAATTTTCTGAAGATTGTAAAATACTTTTGTGGAAACAAAGAGCTAGCAAGAAAAAGGAAAGAATAGGGTTCTTTTCTTGTTAATGTTTTGGGAAGTTCCAACTTAATTACTGCAAAAAAAGTTACAAGATATATTTTTTTTTAGTATGACTTTGAAGGCAGCACTAATAATGAAAATGAATCAGTAATAATAAAAATTAATAGAACAATTTATTTTAATATTTTATAAACTGTAGGAGATTTGTGTTCTCAGATGCTAGTCTAGCATGTGGAGCTAACCATTTAACTTGAATTTGTGTGTTTTCTTGCTTGGTGTTAATGGTCCATAGCTTGTTTCATGCTTGGACTATGGCATTATTGAATTTGTTCCTAAGGAGGCTCAGATCACATTTTTAAGATAGTTTTGCTACTTGTTAGATATTATAGTAGGCTGCCAATGAGAAGTTGTATGACATAGATGTTTCTATATCTACCACCTTGAAGCATGAGGTCTAATGGAGCTTCACCACTTTATCAGTTCATGAAGATCTTCATGAGAAATTGTCCTATACATCTGGTTAACTTCTAGGAAGGTGGCTTACTGAAGTCATTTTAGGTTGTATCTGTGTTTTGCCCTTTTTTGAGGCAGCTAGGCTTCTGCCTAAGAATAAAGAATTTTAAATCAGGCACATTGTTTGGTTTGAAATCCCCATGTCAGAAGCCTGTTTGTTTAAATTATGTATGGCATTATTTTTAAAATTGATTCTTAGCTTGCTTAAGCAACTATTATGAAAATATTGATTACAATATTTACTGATATTAGTGAAAGTTGATATTTATGCTGCACTTTAACCTGTTTCTCATGAGTATGAGGATACATATAAATTAAGCTAAATTCAGGGATAAAATTTAAAGTAGTAAGAGACTGCTATGGGACTGCTATGGAGGATTGCATTAATAAAACAACTAACTATAAAATAAAATAGGATAAGTGTAACATAACTAACCATGAAATAAAGTAGCGATAACTGTAAAACAACTATCAGCCAGTGGTTACTGCTCCCTCAGCAAATATAAAATATCATTGAATGCATTTATGCAACGGAACTAGAAAGATCAAACATTACTTATAAAGCATTCCCTATAATTAGTTTATAGGTTATAACTACAATATCATTTGTGAAAACCTTAAATAACTTTACAAGTGTTTAAGATCTGAAAATTAATAATTCATAGCATTCAAT
The DNA here is from genome assembly GCA_000696205.2 of Oncopeltus fasciatus. Lineage (NCBI taxonomy): Eukaryota > Metazoa > Arthropoda > Insecta > Hemiptera > Lygaeidae > Oncopeltus > Oncopeltus fasciatus. The sequence continues at coordinate 136,128 of KZ807544.1, read as the reverse complement.
TTTTGGTTGAAGTTTCAAGTTCAAAAATGCTAGCAGTTATTCAAGACTAGAAATTAATATAATGTACAACACATTTGTATAAGACATTTAGGGTGTTCACCAATCAACTTTATATAATTAAATATAAAGGTTAGGGCCCAAAAATTACCAATAATAAATGTTTTTCATTTCTTGTTTCCATATTAGTTATTTTTAAAAAAATCAAAGAATTTAATATTGAATAATATAAGCTAAATTTAGAATGATCTTCTAGCTGGTAATTTCTGTTTTAATATTAAATAAATTATTTTGAATATTTACCGTTTCTTCTTATGGGTTGGACCCTGTCAAATTGGTGTTATTTGCCGAACTTTCGCACATCATGTGATGGCTTCTTCAGGGCTGAAAAGAGAATGAGAGTTGTAAAAGGTATGTTACAACTCTCATTCTCTTTTCAGCCCTGAAGAAGCAATCACATGATGTGTGAAAGCTCGGCAAATAACACCAATTCGACACGGTCCAACCCGGAAGAAGAAACGGTAAATACTTCTGACGACCGTCGAAGCCTACGTGAACATATTTTGAATATGTGAAATCGTTTGATTTAAACTATATCTTGATTGATAGATGTTATATAATAGATTTTTTTTTTTTTTTACTAAGAATGATTTAATGTCATAAATATATGTATACATTTTCATTTATTTGCGTACATCACATATTGATCTAATTAATTTATTCTCTACTAAATTTCAGTTAATTGTAGATTACAACAAACCTAAAGTTACAGGACAAGGCATAGCATATGCAGATACTCTTTTTGGAGCCATCTTAAATCTCTCATGCCTTCCAAAATCTGTTGAAGGACCTATGGAATATTTTGAAAGACCTCTTGATGGAGTAAGTTACATGAACTAAGTACTTTTTTTTCTAAGATTTTTAATCTAACAGAAGTTTGTAGAATTTATTCCTCCTCTTATGAGTGATTACAGTGATGTACAGCAAAGTATATGGTAGCAAAAACAGGTCACTCATGAATCTCTGATATTTATGCATAGTTTTATTAGCCTCAAATAATTTTTTTTCTCATAGAGTTTGATATATGAACTTATAATTATATTTATCAGAATGAAACATTGGAATACGTTTTACATTTATCTTGTTATCATTATCTCTTTGTTATGCATTATTGATACATAAACAAAATTTAATTATTTTACTTCATTGCTTGAAATTTAAAACATTGTTTATCATGCAACTTTTTGTTGTATGAATTCAAATTTGATTTAGCTGATAACATTCTTACCTATGTCTTTGTATTTAACTCATTATCTCCTTTGGCACAATTTAAGTACAGGAATAGAGAAGGAGAGGTAGAGAAAGAGGGAGAGAGATATAAAGTGAGAGGAAGACAGAGTGAGTGGGAAGGAGGAGGGGGGGGGGGTTCTGAGTGAGAAAGAGAGTTGTAATCAGTTTCTGTATTTTTTGTTGTATTTTTATTCAGAAGTGTTTATAACTGTTACTTTCTATCTTGACTAACCAATAATCATTTTATGCCTCCTCTAACTCAAAATGAGTGTACACGAAGATGGCTTATGATGTTTGCCAAAACTGCTCTCAATCAAAATACCATTATGTTCTTCTATCTCTTGGTTTATCACTAACTTATAGTAGCTACACTGTCAGTATAAATTTATCAATTTAGTATTTATAAATTTATCATGTGCCAGAGTTACATTCCATATAGTGGATCATGATCAGACACAGACTAGTATCTAACTATAATCAAGTGAACAAGCTATTTCTCTCCTGATGACTATCACAGGCTAATCATTGCTTTGTTCTGGACTTTGAGTTTCTTAACTTTTAAAACCTGGCTGTGACAGTTGAATGTGAAGCATAACATTTTTGGTTAGAAGTAAAGTGAATCTTGGATCGGGCCAGCTGAGAGATTGATTTTTATTAATTGTTCGATAATAAAAAAAAGTTTATTGAGTTCTCTTGGCCCAAGGGAGTCAATGGAAAGTTGATTTCCTTTTAAAAACAGATATTCTGGACCTATACCATATGATTTTAACTCGGCTTGTTTGAGAAGTTGCTTAACTTATCTTAATGTCTCTTGTTTTTTAATAGCGTTCAGAAGATAATTTATCAGCAATATGATAACTAGGCAGCTCATGGTTGGTCTTATCTGAATAATGTTCCTTTAACTCATTATGGTTACTGCTCTGAAGTAGATTCTCCATCCATTCTATTAGAATGATAGGGTATTTACTCCCCTTCTTTCTATGGCGGATGACCAGTATGTGTATTTTCCTCCTTCATTGTCAACTCATAATCAAGCAAAAACAGTTCTTTACCAAGAGCCTTTAGCTGCCTGAACTGTTAAAAAGTTTTTAAAAAGTTAAAAAGGTTTATGGACTGTTAAAGTAATAAATAGCGGTTCTTACCTAAATAAACTGGTGTTATAAAGGTTTTAAACAAAAGAATCGTTATAAAAAATCAAATAATTGAGTTTCATACAAGAGATTACTTGTAACTGAGATGCTGTAAATAGCTGGAAATAGATCCCACATTATACAATAAAAAGAAAGAAAATTATGCTGTTGAAACATGCATAAAGATAGGGTTGGGGCACATTTTTTTATTCTACAGGTCAGCCACTAGTAGATAAATGCGTTTGTAAGTTAATACTGTGTAAATTGTGAAGTTTTAATCAATTAAACTATACAATAAAAATTTGTAGTTAAGGAACTAATACAATATTAACAATATTCAAATTCAACTAAAGGCCTACTCTTCGCCAAATTTACTGCTACGTAAACATTAACTTCTAATTAATCATTTATATATGTGTACCGAGTTACATTGTTTTGTTTTTTTTGTCTCTTTTATATATCACAAAAATCCTTTCTAGATTAAGATTATCAAGGGTTCAAAATGTACCCTTCCTTTTTTTTAATGACAATAAATTGAATTAAATGAAAATTATGTTCACTGGAGCTTAGGCAAATGAGGTTAAATGTTTCAGATCAACCCCTACTATATATGACTTAACCTTGACTTATTCATGAACCCATAGTAGATATTGCTAATGAGACTTAGCAACCATTTTTGTCCTCATTTCTCTTACAAGATTTTGTATATGATTTGCACTCATGAATCATATAGACCTATAGGTCTCAAGGTCAGGAATGCCGGGCATGCTAACTTGCTGTGAGGGGTTTTCAGCCTAAGGCCAGAGATGGCAGGACCATGTGGCATAGCTGTGTAAACTAATGAGGGGATTTGGAAGCTGTTTGAACATAGCCCCTCACCTAGATCTTATTTAGCATATCTAAATGTTTGGGAATAGCAGATTCAGAGTTTGGTTGTTGCTATCTGCTAGTAAGTATGAAGTGGTCTTCTTAAAGAATATTAATAGAAGAAAGAAATAGAAATGCTACTAATACTTGTGAATATTAAAAATAAATGACACTGTTAAAAAATTAAATTATCATTTCAGAAGAACATTACTTATTATCATAAATAAGGAATGTACTTCTGAAAAATAAAATAAAGGCATGATGGAAAATAATATATATTGGAATAAAATATTGACAACTTTTGATAATTGAGAATAAAAATAAAGAATCTCATCTGTATTAAAACAATAATCTTTATTTCTGTATATTTATGAGAATATTATGTATTTCCAACCACCTTACTTCCCTTTCCTCAGTTCAAATCAACTAAGTGAGTGCTGATTACACTATTATGGCAGAAAGCTAGCTTGACAAGATGAAGTGATTCGGATTTTATTTCCTTTTATCTGATAAGCATATAAGCTTCTGTCTGAAATACTTGTAATTAATCAAATTTATGAATTTATTTATTAAATAAAAAAATTCAATTGTTTGCTAGTATAGGAAACTATTTTTTTTTTAAACTTTGTTCCTTACTTGAAGAAATATGTATTCATCCATTTATTATTTTTAAGATTATGATATGTGTTTTTGTTGGAAATTGTTCATTTATTTTATTCCATAGGCATTAAATGCTCTTGACAATAACTTATGGGTAGCAATGGGTGAGCTATGTGAAAAATTCTATGTTCTTCTTGACCAAATTCTACGCAGCTCCACAAATGTTCGAAAGAAGATGCTTCACTGGATTGGCAGCTGCCTTGATTCCAATTTACCAAGGGGTCGATTATGGGTATTCACAAGCATTGGAATACCTGGAGCAGTAAGAAGAATCAATTATAATTGTTTTGTTTTTTTAATTTTGCTTCTTATTTTATAGATAATTAATTTATTTATCAATCATACGGTATACTTTTAAAATTGATTGCTGGAAAATATTTTGCAAAAAGAAAAAATTAAATGGTTCAGTAGTATAGAAAAAAATTCTTAGTCTTTTATTGTCTCACTTTAAAAGTGATGTAAGCTTTTCTTCTTAAAGAAAGTGAGAATTCTTTATATTTCATGAAGTATTCTATTTGGATATACTTCTTTTTATTAAGTTNATTAAAAATCTCAGAATTGTTATATACCATATCCCATACTTAAAAATAATTTTTAAAGATAATATAAAGTGCTGATTTCTAGTTAACGTAGCTTTGATTTTGCACATTAATATTTAGCCCGAGGATTGTGCTAATTTTTTTAAATTATGATTAACAATTACTGTTCATAGTTAAAATATTAATAGTTGATCATAGATATCTTTTGTTCAAATAAAATCTCAGAATTGTTATATACCATATCCCATACTTAAAAATAATTTTTAAAGATAATATAAAGTGCTGATTTCTAGTTAACGTAGCTTTGATTTATTTTTTATGATGAAGAATAATTTTTATTTGAACAATTTTCTCTTAATTTTTCCAGATTGGTTATATTAGTGATGGATTTTCTGTAAATTTGGCTTCAGTGTTACTCAGGCTCTGCCAGCCTTTTGTGAATGACCAGAAAAAACTTCTTAAAATAGACCCAACTTATGCAGCTGTACAGGTTGGTTTCTATAGTTTTTGCTCTTTATTTTGCATATTTAAAATAGTTTCATTAAGAGGAATTCTAATATTTCTTCGGTTAAAGTGTAATAATACCGTTCCATTTATATAGATAGCGGGGTCATCTACTATGATTTTGGAATTTGATTTGGTTGGGCTTCAGTCAAATCCAATTTGCTGAGGATTCTAATGTAATCAATGTAGCCTCCAAGCTTAATCAACTTTATTTTTACTATCCTCAATTATCAAAATGGCCTCACTTTGCATCCATATGTGTTAAGATATGAGACCCAGCAATACTCTAACATTGCTATGCATCATGTTCTCATATGCACTATGTCCTGGTGGAATTGCCTTGGTGGCAAGCTATAGTTGTTATTAAATGAAAATTCCTTGATAATCCCTTATAAAGAATGAATCCCAAAAATATAACCTCTAGAGCTATATTAAACTATTTGCCATTGATCTCAAGAGGTTTAATGTTAAGCCCCTTACTTTTGTGAAGATTACAATATTGTATTTGTCAAGCCCCTGTCCAAGATACTATTTGATGCTTTGGTTAAAGCCTTTCTTCTATTCTTTAGAGTAGAATGATTGCTTTTTCATTTAATGGTTGTCACTAGGTCTTCAGTGAAACTTATTTTGCCACAAACCTGGTGAGGGCTTTAAGGCGGGGTCAACTACTATGTCCACTTTGGCCATTCTCTATTAGTGCTAACCCGCTAAACACTCCTATCCTTGCATTAATATAATGGGCTTTAAGCATTTATATTGCCTATGAATAGCATGCTCCTCTGTTATGTATAGCTTATTCTATAGCATCTTGTGAAGCATTATCAAAGACACACTCTGGATCTAGAATAGCACAAAGTTATTTCTTTTCATTTAAAGGTATTTTTGACTTGAAATTTAAGTGCATGTACGTGGTAGTGTTAAGATTAGAAGTTTCTCTACATGTGCATCTCTTGGTCTTTTTAATGGCCATATTATACTCGGCTAGGGCACTTATATTTTCATCCCATTAACCTTGATACTTTGCTTTGCTGAAAAGCCATCTGAGAGATTTCTTTTGCTTCTCAAGGTTGTGATTTAACAGAAAAGTTACCAAGATCCTTGATTGGGCAACATATTCCATGGGCTTCATGAATAGGGCTATTGACTTAGACCATTGTCTCTTTTAGGGTTTCTGTGCTGAAAATAATTGTAATAATTGTCAAAGAAGAAGCTGTCTATAAAGAGACCAATCAGTTAACTTGACAACCCCGTTGCATTATCATTTCATTACTGCCCCTAAGCTTTATCTTTTATGTAAATGGTTGGTTAGTGAGGCTTCCACTTGCAATTCACTTTCTTTGCAGTAGGCTAAGGTTGTATCCTACATCTCTTACCTATTTGCTATAACTAAAGTTGATTTATTGCCCTTATTCAATATGTCTAAATTATTACAAAATATATATTCGGAAAGGTCTTTGCAGCTTCCCTAAGCTATATGGTGAATGCATTTCACTCAGACATCTAATAGCTTTGCTTCAGTGAAAAGTAAGAAAAAATAAATTATGAATATGTTGAATGAATTAAATCATCATCATAAGTGGCATGACCCAAGTGTTTGGCCCTGTCCCCAAGATTTGGGCCTGCTCCAAAACCTCTTCCAAGATCTTTAGTTAGTTGATGCAGCCCATCAGTTTCAAACTCCAGGTAGGGTTCTGTGGATCCACTAGAATTGTTACTCCACCAAAGATTCGGTCATCCAACTCGCTGCCTACCATGGACTCCATCTGTATCATCTTGGGAATATTGTTAGCTCTGCCTGCTTCACATTATCCACACTACCAAATTGTCCAAGCTTCATGAATTTGACCAATTTAATAACCAAGAGCCTTTTAAGTTCAGCATTTCAACTTCTTCAGACATCTCACCCTCTCTGATGGGACATGGGGCACCGGGGTAGCCAAGCTCATTCAGGTCTTATAATCCTAGTGCTGCATTTTGAACTCTTTTATCAAGAAATAAAAGCTTGCCCTGAACCATAAATTTTTAAAATAGGGTGGCATGCCTGTATCCTTTTCTTAATGATTCTCCCAGGAGAAGTTTGACTTCAAATAGTCCCCCCCCCCTATTGTTAGAAGAAGACGACTAAGGTTTAAACATACTCAACCCAAGGATATGAGCAATGTTATTGAAGAGGGTGAGGTAGAAATACCAATGATGGATACTGAAATATGACTCAAGTTCTAGTTCATTGCTTTGTCTATGTAGATGACATTGTGCTGGTGACAAATAGCTTATTTGTAGCTGGCAGGGAGGATCAGCTGCTCAGTATATTGTGAACGGTCATTAACTGAAGCAGTTGATAATTATGAATACCTGGGTACTAGGTTCCCTGGGATGGCAGGTTAGACCAGGAAGTGCGGATCTTAAGAATAAGGCAAATCAATTGTTCTCCCAGGCATCCAGAACTTAAAAGCTGGAAATCTTCTAAAAAGCTACCTCTTTTCTACTCAATTTACTCATTTATATTCATATTTTTTTTCTGGTTCAATAAGCCATAGATTATCAATATATTATTCCTTTTTATATTTTTTTTTTTACCATCAAGAAGTTTTTTCTCTTAATGATCATAGTCACAGAAACATTATTCTTTATTTTTGTTGATTTTTTAAAAACCCTGTTACAAATTTTTATTGATAAATTTTTCTCTGATTTTTTTAGATTTTTAAATATTTTTTCTATATAGATTGGGAGCAGAAATTCTGAAGAAATGGATGCAAGAGGTGTCCACAGTCTCTCCTTCCAAACTGAGACCTGCCTCCAGCCTTTAAATCCAGATGAGCCTCGGCTAGTCAGCACAACTCCTTTCTCCTTCATCACAGAATGCTTCTATCTTACTCACAGGCAAGAATCTTGTGTCTTAAGGAATTGGTACTGGGTGATTTTTCAAGCTATTTTGGTATTTGTCCATTTGTTTTTGTGTTAGATCTTCTGGCTTCATGGATATGATATAAATATATTCCAAGACCACAATATGTTCCCACTGACTACTTATCTAAAGTGCTCAAACCATTAGTCTAGGGTTTGACTCAACAGAGAGAAATTTTGGTCCGCTGAGATGTAAATATTTTTAGTTAGATCCCTTTAAAATAATGGGATTTTGATGATATATTTACTTATTTAAATATATTAGGTTTCACAATATGATCATTGAGTCATTAAGTGACTTATGGAAAAAAAACAAATCCAAAATATTTAATTTAAATATTTGGCATTCTTTTAAGTTAATCAGATTACTAAATGTTTGCTACACCTGAAAACTGTGTTTCATGTGTTTCATTCCTCTTAATGAAAAAATTGTATATATTGTTTAGGGAAGTATGTGACGAGAGGACCAGGCCTGTATGGTAAGGGGCCAATTGAAGGATGTCAGCTGCTTGCTTCTGAAAAGGGAATTAGGTTTAAGTGGAAATAACTATTAGGATCTTCTAGGCCTGCCTCAGCAGTTANTCTATAATACCGTCTCCCCCCCCATTCCCCTACTTTACAGTACATAAACAATGAATAATATAACAATTTCTTTGCAGGTCATATGTAAAATCCCTCCCCCCTCCTCAAAGATGTTATTTTCAAAATCCCAAATAAAATATGCATTATCTTATTAATGCCCAATATCTTTTGCAGGTGTATTCCTGAGATGCTTGTTGAAAGTGTGACTTGGTATCTGAAACTAGTGAAAACTTATTCGACACAGGCACTAGAGAAAGGTGGCTCACAGCTGATGGACCCTATTCTTACCCTTCTCCTTGTGATGATGGGGTCCAAAAAGCGGGTTAGCAACCCTCATCTCAGAGCAAAGCTGGCACAGTCCCTCGAATGCCTCCTTCCTCGAGACCAGGGCCAGCTGCCCAGTCTTGACCCAAACCCTCTTGGCATCTTCCACAGAGAGAGGCTCTTCCTCAATCATCCTCACAGGGACCAGGTTTCTAATTTTTTCTGCATATTAGTTTCAATATCTTAATGAAACATTTACTTGGTTAATTTATTTTCTTATGATGTGGTTTTTCCTATCTCGTGTCTTATTAGTATGTGTCAAATTTATAATTATGTGGAAATTTTGTGATCAGGCAAAAAAATATTATAAATTTTAGTACTACAACAACTTCAGTCCTATGCTCCACATGAAGAAGCAGGAGATAAACTGAGTCAGTTTGGCTTAGATTTCAATAAAAAAATTTTTGGCAAAGAATGGAAGCTTGCCAATTGATTTGTATGTATACCTAAATATTCTCCTCTCTTTCTCTATCACTCTCTCTCTCTCTCTGTCCATCTTTGATTATGTGGTTTCATGTGTTTGCATTTACATAACTGAATTTATACAATAATAATATAGAAAAAAAAAGAAGTAAAATATACCCTTGTGAGACCGTTTATCTGCAGAAATGCAAATTTTTATAGTTTGAAGTAAGTAGAAATTTGTGAAATAAAGGAAATATTTATTAGCTTTCAGATTTATCATATAAATGCTCTACCATCACCATCAGAATAAGGAAATAATTTTTGACAAGTTAATTAGATTAGATTAAAATTAATCCCTCTTTTCATATAGGATTAGCATTCATTTGCATTGTTTAAAGTCCCAGTTTGGATTCATTAAACAATAAAGGCACTAAAATAAATATCAAAATCAAAATCTATAATATTGACTGGACTTTTTTTAAAAGAACTTTGAAGATCAGCCTTCACTGGAATCAAATAGGGATGAATTGTTGCCTACTTAGTGAATCTTTGATATATCTAATTCTATTAATTCATTCCTAAATATATTTAAAAATACATAGGTTTTCGTTATTTGAATGCATTAGCTTAGGTTATTATAGGACAGGTCTTCAATTGAACTTTCTGTTGAGCTTTGCCTTCTTTACTTACTTACCTTTACTATGTGTTATTTTTTAACTCTTCCCCTAGTCTGAAAGAACTTATTCTGCTTCACTATCGCTATAGCTTTAGCTACCTCCTAGATATCATTGGGAGCTGATATATGTGTATCCCACTAATCTATTTCATTTCTTACCAACCTCCTTTAGATCATTGTCCTCAATATTAACATATTTCTTATGCTTCATATTTTACTTTATTTTCTAACATTTAGTCTTAAAGCTTGCAGTTCTTGCCATAAATAACCTTACTCTATACAGTGTTTAAAAAAAGTTGTCTGAAAGATATGACTATATCGAATTCATCTAGCATTTAACATGTGCTAGACTGGTCTATAAATGTGGTTTCTTTAGCAACCCTCCCTTTCTACAGGAACAAATTAAAGAAACAAATTACTTAGATATGCAGTGACCTGCTAAATCCCAGTGGTCACTATTTTTGTGTATAGTAAACAATAGGTGTCTTCTAGAAGAGGTATAACCATATGAAGGCTTTTAAATAAAATTCCCCTGCTAAGTCAGTTTTAAAAGTTTCTTCTATTCTTTTCACTTTCATGAAATGATTCATGAAATTCAAAATAAAACTGACTTCTAATATCTGAAGAGATTCTTGTTTATTTTATTTGGGGATGATACATTGAACATATGTAAATACTCTACATATTTCTAATAGTTGGGCTTCTTGCCATTTAAACAACTGTGACAATAATATTTTACTCTAAAAGTCTTTTGATTTATTATTGATTATAGAGCCCTGGATTTCAGCCTGCGAGTTCTCCTTGAAAGGACCCAGACATTGTATCAGGAAATTGGAAGGCTTCAACGGACTCTTAATGATGCCAGGACCCAAGGCAGAGAGAATGTAATAGAATCATTTAGGGAAAGCATGGAGATGGAGATGACTAGGTGATTTATTTATTTTTCTTAAAGTTTAATTTATCATTTTTATCTCTACTTTATTTAGGTGATGCAAAAGTATTACTTAGATATAAGTTATTCTCTTAGGACCCATTTATTTAAATAGCATTTCAACTTCTTCAGACATCTCACCCTCTCTGATGGGACATGGGGCACCGGGGTAGCCAAGCTCATTCAGGTCTTATAATCCTAGTGCTGCATTTTGAACTCTTTTATCAAGAAATAAAAGCTTGCCCTGAACCATAAATTTTTAAAATAGGGTGGCATGCCTGTATCCTTTTCTTAATGATTCTCCCAGGAGAAGTTTGACTTCAAATAGTCCCCCCCCCCCTATTGTTAGAAGAAGACGACTAAGGTTTAAACATACTCAACCCAAGGATATGAGCAATGTTATTGAAGAGGGTGAGGTAGAAATACCAATGATGGATACTGAAATATGACTCAAGTTCTAGTTCATTGCTTTGTCTATGTAGATGACATTGTGCTGGTGACAAATAGCTTATTTGTAGCTGGCAGGGAGGATCAGCTGCTCAGTATATTGTGAACGGTCATTAACTGAAGCAGTTGATAATTATGAATACCTGGGTACTAGGTTCCCTGGGATGGCAGGTTAGACCAGGAAGTGCGGATCTTAAGAATAAGGCAAATCAATTGTTCTCCCAGGCATCCAGAACTTAAAAGCTGGAAATCTTCTAAAAAGCTACCTCTTTTCTACTCAATTTACTCATTTATATTCATATTTTTTTTCTGGTTCAATAAGCCATAGATTATCAATATATTATTCCTTTTTATATTTTTTTTTTTACCATCAAGAAGTTTTTTCTCTTAATGATCATAGTCACAGAAACATTATTCTTTATTTTTGTTGATTTTTTAAAAACCCTGTTACAAATTTTTATTGATAAATTTTTCTCTGATTTTTTTAGATTTTTAAATATTTTTTCTATATAGATTGGGAGCAGAAATTCTGAAGAAATGGATGCAAGAGGTGTCCACAGTCTCTCCTTCCAAACTGAGACCTGCCTCCAGCCTTTAAATCCAGATGAGCCTCGGCTAGTCAGCACAACTCCTTTCTCCTTCATCACAGAATGCTTCTATCTTACTCACAGGCAAGAATCTTGTGTCTTAAGGAATTGGTACTGGGTGATTTTTCAAGCTATTTTGGTATTTGTCCATTTGTTTTTGTGTTAGATCTTCTGGCTTCATGGATATGATATAAATATATTCCAAGACCACAATATGTTCCCACTGACTACTTATCTAAAGTGCTCAAACCATTAGTCTAGGGTTTGACTCAACAGAGAGAAATTTTGGTCCGCTGAGATGTAAATATTTTTAGTTAGATCCCTTTAAAATAATGGGATTTTGATGATATATTTACTTATTTAAATATATTAGGTTTCACAATATGATCATTGAGTCATTAAGTGACTTATGGAAAAAAAACAAATCCAAAATATTTAATTTAAATATTTGGCATTCTTTTAAGTTAATCAGATTACTAAATGTTTGCTACACCTGAAAACTGTGTTTCATGTGTTTCATTCCTCTTAATGAAAAAATTGTATATATTGTTTAGGGAAGTATGTGACGAGAGGACCAGGCCTGTATGGTAAGGGGCCAATTGAAGGATGTCAGCTGCTTGCTTCTGAAAAGGGAATTAGGTTTAAGTGGAAATAACNAAAAAATAAAATAAAAGTTCTCTCTATGATTAATAGGTTATTATCTTAAATTTTGAGCTGTTTGTTGTAATTTTATGAAATATATTTTTAATACTTAATATCCTTTATGTTTTGGGGTATACAATCTTGATCTTTTTTCTAAATTGTTAAAATTCTTGAAGAATTTTGAAACTTACTTTGATTTGAATTAATATATTGCAGAAAACTAAAAGGTGAGTTAGAAACATCTACATATTGGTTGTGACTGAACATTTTGAAGGTTGACACTCTGTGGATCAAGATCAGTGGATCTGGTTGCAGGTACACTCTGCATAAATATTTCTATGAAACTTTACTGGAGTTAATTCATGTACTATGAATAGGGCTTAGTTGTATAGGTTAGGTCTTTCTTCTTTTTTTTTTAACTGATAATGTGTCTATCTAAAATTGCCAATTTCTCAGAGCCTGTCATCAACGAGAAATAATCTCTTGAATGCTCATTCCTTCGAACCTAAAGGCAACTTTCCTGACTGGTTAAAATTTTTTAATAAAAATTCTATCTAGAAAGTGCTGGATTTTAGTTTGTATCAGTATTATTGAGGAATATAGAAACTTGTATGTCTGTAATCAGCTGGGTTTCATTAAAGGAAGGAGAGTAATAGCTTTTATGTTTGATCACACCAAGGTATTATCATTTGTCAGTGATCAGGAGGAGGGAAGAACTAGTGTCAATGACAAGCCAGAAGAGGAGAGTCTCCTTCTAGTGTCAGAAGAAGTGTGAATAAGGACTAGTCTTAAATAGCACTTTATTTATATCTTGTGAGAATGGTCAGGGTTTCGGCCAACTAACCATCAACCATGTTTATTTATATCTCTTCCTCTGATACTATTATTCATTGAACCACTATTTCATTTATTTTTAATTTATTTAATATGGTGATAATAGGCAATGTCTATAATATAGAATATCTATAAATGAGGTGGCCAACTCAGGCTTGAACTCAGCTTACTGCCAAGAGGAGGACATTTATGTATACTCCGACCTGATGATCGTGATCATTGTCAAAATCAGTCACAAGTAGAACATATAAATGAAGACATCTTTTCTTTGCCTAATTTACATGATGATATAAAGAAATGTGTATGTTACTTGAACATTATTTGATAACCAAATAACTTAATAATTAAATAATATTCTGCTGTTTTTGATTGTGCTACAATGAGTTAAAAAATCAATTCACGATTACATTAACTTACTTCTCAACATAATTTTCATAAACATCTGATCTAATTTAATTTCATAATTACTTATTTATTATAAATTTAATGACAATAAGTAATAATTTAAGTTACAAAATAGTATTGATAAATTAAATAATTCTCACAAATAATATGTTTTCTAACTGATAAAAATAGAGCATCAAAAAATTAAATTAATATGAGATTACTTTCAACAGTGAGGAAGTAGTTAATTAATTAATGAATATAACTTAATGTTAGTAAGAAAAATGATGATGTACAAAACTTGTAAATAATGTATTGGGTCACAGCAGATTTAATCAATGAGTACAAATATGTGCACTCAGCTTGGTCATGCAATAGATCTAATAGTCTGGGCAGATAAGGGAAATGTGTTTATTTTGAAGTTCCATTAATTTAAGATGATTCTCTGACCTATCCAGCTAACTAAAATATTCATAATTAGCTGAGGATTATCTATTCAGGGCAGCTTAGAGAACTAAGCTATTTTATAACTAATTCAAAAGAATAGCATTTTTAATTAATTTGAATTTTGTAATTTGAAGAGTGAAGAAATCAACCATTGATTGAAGAAGTCTGAAGAAATCAACCTTTGATAGAGTATCTGTCATCTTCCACTTATTCTGCCATTGGTGACTTTCACAATAGCAGAAAGGACTGAAATCACAAATAACTGAACTATTTTACTTTTGACTCTTCAGTACTAATTACTACAAAAAAAAAGTTTTTGGAACATTATAGGTTTAAAATACTATTTTCTAAAATGAATGTTCCATTTTTATGAAAAATATTAATTATAGAAGATATTTACAAATATTATTATGATAGCTGATTGCTTCCCCCACTTTTTTTTTCTGATCAGTCTTGAGCAGAGCTTTAGAGGCCCCACCCATTACGCTTACTGTCCTCTCTGGTTTGTATGGTACATTCAATCATTTTATTTAATTTATGTCCTTCATAAATGAAATATATGAAATCTGGTTAAACAGCACAGCTCCTGCATGACACTCTTTTATAATTTTATTCAAGTAGATTTGCTATAAATAAAATGAAATAGCAAACATATGATAGGTTTTATATTTTCTTAGGCTCTTACAGAAATTATTTATTTACAAAGTAATCATTAGAGTTGTAAAAACTAATAATTCAAAAAATGTATAACTCAACTCATTTGTCAAATTAATAATGCCTGATTAATAAGTGAAACTGATTAGTTGTTTGACCCATTTTAAAATTGTACTCCACTAGAGATGATTGATGTATCTCATATGAAATTAAGCTAATTGTTAAAATAGTAAGAACATAAGTTTCAAAATTTTCAAGATCAGGATTTTCAATTTATACTTAGAATACAATGGCCTGTTAAGAAAATAAACTTATAGAAAATAAAAAGCCCAGCAATGGATTCGATAGTCGTAGATTGAAATTTTTTTTAACACTATTTTTATCACAATTAAATCTCAATAAGTAATTTTTTTGTGAATCTAATGAGATTTCAGAATATCATCCTATCTCTGGTTGATTTTTCAAACCACTTTTGAATTTATATTTTAACAAAATATTATTAAAATGTATTCTAACATTTTGTATCTATTCTAACATTCTGTATTTATTCAAATAGCTTTTCTAACATTTTGAATTATCTAAGGCAATTGGTTTAAAATCTTTGCATTACATAATTTTTAATGGTACTTGTATAGATAGGCTTTATAGATTGCCTTCAAGATTGGTGAAAAAAAACTGAGGTAAACTAATCTTATATTGACTCATGTACTCAGATAAATTTTCTACAGTTTATCTTTTACAAAGCTCAATCTATTTCAATTGAAATGGGGGGAAGGATAAATTGTCTACTAATAATCTCCACAGTCAAAAACTCTCCATTTGGAGATACATTTTTTGGTCTGCTATTCTTTTTATTGTGTTTTCCAATCTTAATTGGAAAATTTTCTTTATTAAAGGGGTTTCTTAATAACTTTGGGAATTCAGATCTGATGTATAGTTCTAAAATAAAGTTGCACAAAAAAGATTTAGATCATTTAAAAAGCTTAAAAATTGTATTGTGCAAAGTAATATCCAATATTAGTAGTCATGTATCAATGAAACAAAATCCTTTTCTTTATTTTAACAATTATTTGTGAGAACTGTTTATTGTCATATAATAATACCATTAACTTTTGGCTTGAAATGTCATTTCGTAATCACATACTTGAATGTGTAATTCATTCATTCCAAATAAATAATTAAAAGCATTTTACTACTCATGAATAAATTGTCTATTTGATTAGACTTTCTATAGATTGTTTGGATCACTTGATTTTGAATTTTCATTCTTTCTCAAGTTATGGTACATTTAAGCTATATCTTCACCATCATCAAGTGTTTTTTTTTTTTTTTTATATAGTTCTATTCTATTATGACATATATTTAAATGACATGCATTTATTTAAAATTTGTTAAAAATGTATTTAATTAAATACATTTATGACATAATTAAATTAAATTGCATTATTATAGTATTGTATTGTAATCAAATAAATTGAATCAATCAAATAAATTGAATCAATCAAATAAATTTAATACTATTATTTTGTACTATTTAGATTGTTCCCTGCCTCCTCCAAGTCTTTGTGTCAATAGAAATGACTGGTGAAAGTGTAGCATTTGAACAGAAATTCAATTATCGACGGCCTATGTATACTGTTATGGACTACCTGTGGAAAATCGAAGAACACAGGAATGTATTCAAGTAAAGTATATTTTTCATATATATTAAACCATTTTTAGTGAAGATTACTTTATAATCCATTATCTTTAATAATTTTCTTAGCATCCTTAGTTATTTCTATCAAGATAGATTATAGCAATTATTGGTGCCTTGGTATCCTTTATCAGTTTGTAGTATAATTCACTTTACTTATTTGGGTCTCTATAAAAATACACTTTTTTTTTTAAATTTGTTTTTTATTTTATTTACCTGGACCAAACCCCAACAAAAATCATCTAACAATCTATTCTTCAGGTTTTCTTGGTCAAGTTTTGCAAAGAAGGTTTCAGACAGGAGGTAATGATTTTACAGAGTTTTCTTCTTTTAAGGATCTTGTTTTTAGTCTAGAAATTTTTTTTGTCAGTGAGTTATTCTGCAGTTTAAGGGTTTTATTATTGAGAGGGTTTTGCAGAGAACTTTCCTGGTAAGGGAGTATCTATTAGGAGTTTTTATTAGATGGAGGATTTATTTTGTGAAGGATTTTTTAGATAGGAAGTTTTTTTAAAGGCGTTCTCGTAGGGATATGAATGTATTCTAGTATTTTTTATATCAGGGTTATGCAGAGGGGATTTTCGGTAAGCTGAAATCTAAGATCTCGATCTTAATATTAGAAAAGAGCTTTTACAGAGTAGGTTTTCGGGATAGGGGAGTGTCTCTTGTGTTAGGATTTTTTGAGATGCGAGTTTTGTAGAAATGTTATATAAATTATTAGGTACTTGCATTTTCTTGGGGAAGGGGCTCTTATATAATTACTTTTGGAGCCATCACAAGAAATTTTGGAAATTTTTAAAAATTTATTAATCCTACTACTTTGAAGGAAAACCAAAAATGTGACTGGTTCAAAATTATCTGTGTATGTGTAAATTTTTCCATTCACAATCTTTAAAATGGAAAGAAACCTCACTTGGTATTAAGTTTCTTTCCACTTAAAGTTTGATGAATCCATTAATTTAGGAAAGAGTGATGAGGCTTAGAAGAGTAAAAAGAAAAATTTGGTTGCAAGTACCTATTAGTGTTTGGCTAAATTTGTATATAATATTCATAGATCTAAAATTCAATTTTTTGTTATTTATGTTTGATAATATTTTTGCTTCAAATCCATACCAATAAAATTATTATTCTGAAATTTAGTCAAGTGTAAAAATGTATTCAATTTTTCTGTAATTCTAAAAAAGATTCTCTAATGTTAGAATTTTTTTAAATTTTCGGGTTAGAGGTTATGGAATGGTTAACCATTATTATTAAATAATTAATTGCTTGTGTATTATTTAAGAAGTAGTACTAAAAAAAATATTAACGAGAATTTTTAGTCAACAGATGTTAGTTGACTCTCGATAAAAGGGTTAAAGTGTAATGAACATTCACATTTAAGTTATTAAGACCTAGAGTGTAATTTTCCTGTTCTTAATTTTTACATTTAATTTATTAATCTTTTACAAAGTCTCAAGTTGTTTAAAATAACTCTCCTAACCATGCTTGGAAAACTGTCGAAACAGTCTTAAAACATGTTTGAAGCTTGTTATTGTTTGATGGTAAGGCTTGCTTGCACCTTCCTCTTTTATTGCAAATGTGACATGTTTTGGACAAATTAGAACAAAGCTATGATTTTCAGCCATTTTTAAGTTCATTAGTGTTTTTAAACATATTTTAAACTAATTTAGGGTTGATTGGGACTTAACCACAAATACTCCTGACGTTTGTTAGGCAAATCAAGTTTATTACTGTTAATTAATTATTAATTAATATTAATTACTATTACTATTAATTGTATTTCATTAATCTGTTTTTAAACATTTATTTTTCTTTTTATACTAGTGGTTTTAATAATTAATACTTACATTTATTTCAGGGGACTTGCTCAGGAAGCTGAATCAAAAATGGAAGAAGTTACACCTCCTTTGTTTCTTGTATTTTTGAATCTGCTTATGAATGATGCTATTTATTTATTGGATGAAGCTCTTTCAAACATGGCTCTGCTAAGGACAATGATAACAGCCAGGTTATTATTATGAATTCCTTGAATAAATCTTAGCTTTCAGGAGTTTTATTTTAATCCAAGCAAAACTAAACATAAAGAAGACAGCACACCTATTAAAAGAATTTTTTTTTAGTAATACAGTTCTGGTTTGGCATATTTAAAAGTATTGAGTTATCCGAGATCTACTGTACGTAATCTTATTTCTTTTTCTAAGGGCTCTAATTATAATTCTTTGGTATATTTAGATTTTTCCAATGTTACAGAAATTCTTCTGTAGTTTAGTAATCAAGTATGATTGGACAAAATTAGGAATATTTATTTAAGGGAGTATAATATTTGAATTTAAAAGTTATTTGAAATATAAGTTTACTGAATGGCAGAAAAATATTATTAATTCTGATTATAATTATTTGGGAGTAGATCTGTATTTTGCATTAAATTAGTCTCTGTACTAATCAAGCAGCTTTAGAAATAAATTAGTTCAGTACTTAGACGAAGGAAATTAAATTAAATTATGCCATTTTCAGTCCTTAGATCTAGTGCTGTAGGTTGGAAACTTCTGGTTAGATCCTCCTCTATCCCCTTCTTATTTTAAATTATATTTAAGAGGTTGCTTTCAAGGAATGAGTTTAATTCCTTGTGTGATAAATTTTGGTAATTTTTAGTCTTTTTTTTTTCTAAAATGTTTTTATATGAGTTTTAGTGTAAAAAAAAAAAAAAGGATTGTAGAAAATAAGTTTTTACTCCTCTGATTCCTAGGCATATGCCTTTTTCTATGTTAAAATTTTAGAAACATCACAGAAAGGCTCACCACCAGCCCTCCATGCATCCCCTCCCAACAGCCAAGAGATAATATTGAAAAAGAAAATTCTGTTCTAAAAATATATTATGAGAATTTTATTATA
>KZ807544.1:65722-106543 GCA_000696205.2 Oncopeltus fasciatus | reverse complement strand
GGTCAAAGTAGATAAAAAAATACATTTAAAAAAAAATGTATTTTTTATTATCTGTCAAAGTTTCGGCTTATATTGTAAGCCATCTTCAGGGCTGTTGAAATACAATGTCTTAGAAAACATGAGAAAAACAAAAATATATGATTTTCATAACTTTTTTTTTTTTATGGCTATATGATGGCTATTAGTTCTAGTGAAATATTTGGGGTTGTACTTGGTTCTGGTTTTTTTTCTTTTTTTTAGAGAATAATGTATTTTTGTTTTCTTTAAATTATATTTTATTTTAGTCATTAATAGTATTTTATTAATGAAGCTTTGATTGTATGTGGTATGTGTACCAGCGGCCATTTGGGCAATGCTACCAAGCCCCAAAGTGAGAAGGCGGCACA
Organism: Oncopeltus fasciatus; assembly: GCA_000696205.2. Lineage (NCBI taxonomy): Eukaryota > Metazoa > Arthropoda > Insecta > Hemiptera > Lygaeidae > Oncopeltus > Oncopeltus fasciatus. Next base: position 106,157 of record KZ807544.1, on the reverse strand, counting down.
GACAGACTGCTCTCTTTTGTAGGTAAAGTAAGCCCTTGTATAGGAGGCTCATTCAGGGAGTCTGCACATACTTGCACCGTCCACAGTCCCCAGAGCCCAGGATCCACTGCGATCCAGTGAGCCCACCGGCGCCACCCCCCATTCAGGACCTGAGAAGGAGCCTAATGTGGCTGCCAGTATTATTGTACGAAATAAGGCTAATTAGCTGTGTGTCTTTTATGAAGTTAATTAGTTTATATGTATTGTCTATATTATCACCAAGAATCCTTCTATGCTGTCATGTATGTTGTGTTTTCTTCTGAAGTTGTTGTAGTATCAGCACTCTGTCAAAACATGCTTGACTGTCCCACAGGTTTCACAGATGGGAGGAATGTCTCTCAAGAGAGATGTCCCACAGGTTTCACAGATGGGAGGAATGTCTCTCGACATTTGTTAAAAATGAGTTAGTCGGGTATGTCCTATGCGTCTTGTCAAAGCCACTTCATTTTTCTATTTTCATTCACTGATGTTTTCCAGTCCTTTATACCTTTCTTTATTTCCCTGAGCTTGTTGTTGAAGATACATAACCAATCAGAGGACCACTTTTTCATACGTAATTCCAGATTTGGTGGCTTGCTTGCTGGAATCCCATAGTGGCCAGGAATCCAAACAAATTCAATTTTAATTTTGTTTTTCTTTAGATCTGACAGAGCTTCAAAGATTTGTATAATGAAGAGGTTCCTAGAGTGAAATTTTTGATTGAATGTAGAGCAGAAAGTGAGTTTGTAAAAATTGCTATAACACTTGTATTTGGGGTTAAGACCAGTAGTGATTTGTATAGTGCTAAGAGTTCTGCCATATGTATCAAGCATATTGAATTTAGTTTATACTTATGTTCCCTATCATTGCAAATGAACGGGGCACCAACTTTGTTTCTGGTTTTGAACCATCAGTAAATACTCGCATCATGGGTTGTTTGCAAAACTGTATTTTGAAGTTATTTTTTAATATTAGAGGACTAGTATTATTTTTATTGTGCTTATTAAGGAGTTGATTTTTAACAGGTTTGTTCATTGTCCAAGGTGGTTCTGATAGATAGGAGTTTAAAAGGAATAGTCTAGCTTAGATCGAGGCTTCTATACAACATTAATGTGCTTGTACGATCTCCTCCCTATGAAGTGTTTGTGAGTTTCTTGAGAATGTTTAGCCTTTTTTGGCTCTTTAGGCATTTCGTTTTTAGTTGTTTCATATGACCTCTCCAATTCTTATTTTGTTCAAACAATACACCTAAATATCTGACTTGTTCATGATAATTTAAAGTGGCTCAATTTAAAGTCAGTTGATGTAGTTTTGGCATTTTTCTACATGAAAACAAAGTATAGTCGATCCTGGTTGGTGATATTGTAAATCTGTATAAGCCATACATTAATAGTATTCAAAGTCTCTTGCATAATTTCTTGAAGAATGTCAACTAATTTATAAGAACAATAAAATTTAAATTCATCTACGTACAAGTCCCCTTTTACTTCCATTGGTAATTTACGGTCAACTTTATTTAAGGCTAGACAGAATAATAAGGGATTGAGCTCACCCTTTTGGGGAACACCGCTCCCTTGAATGAAATCATAGGAGAAATTTGTACCAATTATTATGCAGAAAGTCCTATTTCTAGAAGATTTTTAATGAACAGAAAGGTATATCCTTGCATCCCCATCTTTTGCAGTGTTTCTAATTATCCTTCTCCATACACTGTCAAAGACGTCCTTTATGTCTACAAAAATTGCCAGTCTTTTCCTTTCTTTCAAAAGCCTCATAAATTTCTCTCCACAATTTCAGGATGTTGTCAATAGTACTTCTTCCTCTCCTTAACCCACTCTGCCATTCGATAAAATGTCCTTTACTTTCCAAGTACCTCGTATGTCTGTTAATAATTATTTTTTCCATCAGTTTACAATGTTAGCATGTCAAGAATATTACGCGGTAACTTGAAACCTCGTCAGGTAGTTTTCCTTTCATTAGTATAGGTATGTTATTTGATTGTTTCCAAATAATAGAAAATTTGCTGGATCTCAATAATAATCGTAAATAATTTAATATAATATTTTTATTTTTTACCGATAAATTTTTGATATAACTGATGCATATGCATTTATGGGAAGCAATTGCTTTGTTGAACTCATTAATAGTGAATGGATAGTTTAGAGAGTCTAATGGTCACATATAATCGAAAAGGGTTCGCATTTTTATTTCTTTTAATTTCTCGGAATTCTTCAGAATTGGAATCAGAGTGTATGTTTTGAAGAAAAAAAAAAGGTGTATTGAGCAATGTCTGATTGGTTGGTTAGTGTTCTTGTTGGCATTTTGATACATGTGATAGCAGGTATGTTTTTATTAGGACCTGTGATTTTTCTTACAGTGCATGTAAGAAATTCCATGACGGCGTGAAACATTTTATTTGTGATATGAAGTTTCTCCAAGAGCTTCTCTCAGCACTGTTCAGAATTTGTTTGCATTTTCTCCTTGCTTCTATTCAGTTTTAGTTATCATTGAGTAGTTTGATTTTTTTATTGACCACTTGTTGATTTATTTGACTCTTTGTGTACCTCTCTTCTAGGATTTTTAATATTAGGTCTTTGTCCTGTAGGTATAGCCCCTCCTTGAACATGGTCTAACTGTGACAAGCTAGACAATCCAGACAGGGATCTTTTTTCAACGCAATCTCTGAAATTGGAAGGTCCATGGGAGATTTTTATTGTTATTTTTATTACTTTGATTTTTTGAAAGAGGGAACTCCTTCTTGAATTTCAATCTCTTCATCAGATTCATTATTTATGTTTCTTTTACATTCAATTACATTAATTTTTTTGGTTAGAAATTCCACCATTGTTGCAAGTTTATGTATTTGTTCAATGTATATTTGTTATATAAGATGCTATTTCTGAATATAAATTATTTAAAGTATCTTGAGGTAGGGGGCTAGGTTGAAGTAGTTTTTCTGCTTGTAATTATGAAATTTTATGTGAGACTCTTAATTCCTTTATTATTTTTTCATTTTTGTATATAGGGCAAGAACTAGAACAAACAGGTTGAGGACCGCCACAATGTTTACATTTAAAAACATTGCAGCTACTTTTCTCCTCCACTGTTTTATGTACTTGGCTGCATTTACCATAGATCTTAATCTCACTTTTACAATTTTTTAAGCCATGCCAATAGTTGTACACTTAAAACGTATGTGTGGCTTTATGAAAGGAATTACTCTTACATTCAAGAATTCAACATTTATTCTTTCAAGAATCTCAGCCCTATCAAAGGTCAAGATTAAATTTGAAGTTGAAATTTTTTGATTATTTATTATTTTAAAAATTCGCTTTACGTTTACCACATTATGTGGTGCTAGTTCTTCGCATTATTCTAATTCTGAAACATTTTTAAATATTTCTTCACAAGTAATTAAACCTTTAGAAAAATTGGAAGTCCTGTGTAATGAAAATATGATAGAATAATTTTCATAGCTTTTAATATTTTTAGGTTTGTGTAGTCCTTTTCTATGTTTACTATGAGCAAAATCATTCCAGACTTAGGGAATTTACTATATATTACATGGGTAATATTTACATGGGGTGCATAAATCCCAACACTTTAAAAAGACTGAAATCTAAAAGTTTTAATTTCTTTATTATAAGAAAGATTTACAATTAGAAATTTCTTGCTCCATTTTCCTTTTGGAATTTCAAAATTAAAATGAGGGTCTGGAGGTTTGTGGTTGAGGGGAATTCCTCTTAAATAAGAAGAGTAACAAAACAACATTTGTGAGCCGCAGAAAATTAGTACAAACAAGAAATATAGAAATAGAATCTAATTATAATAGTATTAATTTGATGTACTCCCTGAGAGAAGGCTAGTTGAGGCAGGCACAGCTAATCCCCTGGAGAGACGTCCTCGCTGATCTGTGTCTTAACTGATACTGTGTGAGAGAACTTTATTATGTATTTTAATATTTTGACACTTACAGTGCTTTATTAGCATACAGATAGCTTGCTTCTTCCATCACTTGAGTTTCAGCCTTCGCAGATTGAAGGCCTAGTCAAGTATTTTAAAATTTATTAGTCAATTTTCAGTTTATTAAGTGCGAGTTCTTTTAAAAGAAGTTTTATTTAAAAGTGATAATATAAAATTAACAGTTAGTTAGTCATTTTGATAATTAACTTTATAGAAGATTTTTTCTCTTTTTAATAAAATAAACTTGTAATTTTCAAATTTTTTTTTATTTCTAGAAAATTAAAAAATTTACTACTAAATATGTGTGTGTGTGTGTGTGTGTGTGTATATATAAAATGTACGTGGAAAAGTCAGTGGATAATAAAAAATACATATTTTTAATTGTATTTTTTGATCAAACTTGTCTGAACCCCATAAAATTTCTTCTAATAATCTCCAACGTTAAAAATTCTCCATTTGAAAATCTATTACAATTTCTTAATTTTTAATTTACATATATACAAACATAAAATTAAAGATTAGATAATAGGGACTTCAAATGATTATCTTTGATTTTTTCTATTAATAGTGAAATAGTACTACATCATCCTCATACTATATCTGCTCTTTTTTCTTTCTTGGAAAAATTCTCAATAGTTTATTATATAATTGAGGCTAGGGATGAAGGAGTAGGCTTTAAGTGTAAAAATCTTTAATTCTGAGAGATAGATAAAGGATAGAGGGGTATGTAGTAATATGTTGTTCTACTTTTTTTATTTATCTTAGTTTTTGTTTTTTTATTCTGTTACACATATACTCTCATAATTCTAAGCCATAATTAACAAAGAAAACATTAAAACTTGTTATGTTTAAGCATTTCTTTCCATTTATTTTTCAAATGCTCAAAATAAAATTATATAATTTTTATAAACTTTTTTAGTAACTAATGCTTCTGTCATATTTATGAATTACTTAATATCTGTCATATAATAATGTTTTGGATATTTTAATGTAAACATAGAGCACATAATTGGTGATGTTGAATTATTTATTATAATTTAGTTCATTGGTGCATCATGTGCTGTACTTATGTTTTTAGTTTATTTTATTTAATATAAAATAATCTATTTCAGTCAATCTAAAAAATCAGAATCTCCCTGACCAAAAAACGTTTGATGTTTTACTTTTCATAATGCATACAATCCAGTTCATAAAATAAAATGGCCATGTGGCATATTTCTAATATTCTTTTTCTCAGATATGGCTAACCAAATTTGGTATTTAGATTCTCACTATTTTGATATAGTGCCTAATTTACTTTGATTTTGGTCTATCAACTCTAAGGGGGATAAATTGGGGGTTAAAAATTTACAATTGTTTTAGCAGCCCAACTTGCATTCCTATCTGTCTAGGGTTTGACAAACGCATGGAGCTTTGTATTTTTTGTCCTCTTAGTTGTCATTATTATCCATCGGTTATCCTCTAAGCTTATGGTTTTTGTTGAGGTTTTGAGAGACTTAAACAAATAAAATAGGCCTCTGTTTCTATTCTCTATTCTTGTTTCAATTTTATTTTATTCATAACTAACCTACTACACCAAAATAAAAATAAAACTACTAAGCTGATTTTTATCAAAGTTATGTTTTGTTTGTCTTTGTTATGTACCTAGTTTCATATGAAATTTTATGTGAAAATTCTAAGAGTTAATTCAAAGTTTAAATTTTAAATAGCTTTAACTTTGAAAGGATTACAGCTATTGTCCTCAGGTTTTTTCTGCCTTATGTGTCAAAACCTATAGTTTTGTTAGCGTAGTATTTATCGTAATATATATTTTGTATCCGAAAGAGATGGTTTTCAAATTTACTATGTTTCTATCAGCTTGGACTTGAAGTAATATAGGTTTTGTTGTTGCAAAATATGAAATTTCTGAGTTTATGAACTCAAAATGATGAACTATTGTCAGAAATTTATGGCTAGTGCACATTAAGTAATTTCTGCAACCTTATAAGGAATTAAGCAGAACATATTACCATTGGCTGATTGAATAACAAACCAGGAGAGGGTGCATCTATTATTTTGCAGAATTTTTTTAATCAACCATAGAGGACTAGAAATCCCTTAAAGTACCCTTTGCTCTCGGTCTTGTTACTTCCCTCTTTCCACCCCTTCTGTCTTCTCCGGTGATCTCACACTCATATATCACTAACTCTTAACAGTATAGATAACATCTGCTACCAAATGGCTGGCTTTAATAACCTATAGGTTGATACGCCCAGAAAAAGGTACTGCTCTTCAATTCATTCTAATTTTTCTACATATTCCCATGGGCGATTCAAACTATTTATGATGGTGATATAGCATAACTATTGAAATTTTTTTATTTAAAACAACATACTTTAACGGATTCTACATTAGAGAAACTAAAAATATTGTCCGTTCAAAATTATATGTGTTCTTGTCTGTGTGTTCTCATTCATTCATTATTTTAAAAATAATGAAACTAAGTTCAGCATTTAAGCTTCCTTTTGCAAACCTTTGGATTGGTTCTTTAATAGCTAAAAACGGTCAATAAAGAGGGGGATTTGAGGTAGAACAAAATTTAAAATCTTGATATCTTGGTTACTATTAGCATTATAAAACAAATCCATAGAAAAAAAAATAGGTGTAAAATATAGTTCTATAACACTTAATTCATTAAAATAAAAAAAATGCATATTAAAAATGATATTCAAGAATGAAATTTCAAGAGTTAGGCGGTCCCACTCATTTTAAAATAATATCCAAATTGGGGCTATTTTATTTCATTAAAAATCCTTGAAAGAATTTATTTTTTATGGAATGAATAGTTGACCATCAAGTCCTATGAAGAGAGGATTGTCAGGAATTTGGTCCTGGTAGTTGAACAATTAAAAACTAATTTGTTATCATTTTTTATTTTAGGCCTTCATCAGGGCAAGTAGGGTGATAGGGAGAGTGAGAGAGAGACCTCTGTTCAACTGAGTCTACATCTCTCTCTCCCCATCACCCTACTTGCCCTGATGAAGGCCTGAAATTCAGGCCGAAATGTTGGCTAAAATAAAAACTATTTTGATTACAAATTAGTTTTTAATTGTTCAACTACCATGACTGAATTTTCCCCTCAATCCCCTCTTCATAGAATTTATTTTTTGTTGAAATAGGATGAGGAAAAGGGTAGTCCAAGTTTATAACCATAATATATTCATTTATTCAAGTTATTTAACATATAAAAACTTGTATGGAACTTAATAGCTCTGAAATATAATTTTCTAATGTTTACCAACTATTTTTTTTTTTTTAATACTATAAATTTTTATGGAAAATTCATTTTAAGGAAAAAATTAATTATTTTACCTGTGATGGGTCAGTCCTTCCTTTAATTTTTCTTCCACCTGCCCTGAGGGACCTTTGGATGCAAAATGTGTTTCCTCAAGTGCCATATTATTGGATTATCCAAGGTCCATAAGCGAAGACTTTGCTTAGCAATGATTTAGTTACTTTATTTACTTAAAGGCTCGATTGGCTAAAAATTTGAGCTTTTTTGGAATGAATGGAACAATTTCCCAACTAGGCGACAGTGATGCTTTCCCTACCAATCAGTTGAATTCTTTCTATATCTATCATATAAATAATATAATAATAATATATAATATTAATAATATAAAATCTACCTTCTATTAGTGATGTCAAAAAATGAATGGCAAGGTTGTGCATCATTCATAAAATCAAACCTTTATATGCGATGTCCAAAAATGAAAGGCAAGGCTGAATCTCTCACCTTCCGATTTCCTGTGAAAGATATATTATTCATTCAGCTGTGCCAATATCTATTATCAAAGGCACCTTCTTGCTATGCATTATCTGCCCTTATATTGGAGAACATGAATTCCTGACACAATCACTTGTCATTGAGCAAATTACTCAGCTTTGCTATATTGCTGTCCCCAATACCCTACACTGAGAAACTTATGCCTCATAAATTGGCATATTTCATTTTTGGCCTTTTTCTTCAGTATTCTTTCTTCACTGAATCAACTCAATGCTTTTTGGGAAATAGAAGTACCATCACCTGTGGGGCCAATTTTAATGACCATCTAAGAACACTTTTTCATTATTTTCTTCTGCACATAATATGGCAGATAAGTTATGATGCTCCCATTCAAGCCAAACATCACTGGGATAGGCTAAAATTAGTAAGCTCTGGGGAAATTTTACTCCTTGGAACACAAGTTGTGCAAAAACTTCACACTCTTGGTGGAATTGTACTCCAAATCATTTGGGAATGTGCGGCCTTTGGTCACATAAGATAAACCATACTGGTTTATTGGGTAAATTGTACTAACTTATCCCATTCCTCATCACTGGATTTGTCAGAGTATCTCTGTTAGTGCTGCAAAATTGCAAGTGGTGTTTCATCAAGCTCTTTCTCCCAGAGTAGCCTCAGCAGGCTTGATGCTGAAATATACATATTTTTTGTGCAGAAAACAGTGTTTCCCCAATGTAGGAAGTCCCTCAGAATGGACCTATAATGAATTTGCATTTGCTTTCTTTTCTCAATTGTCAATGAACAGAACATTCTCAGGGTATATTAAATGATCTTTATTATTTACTACAAACTCAAAATTACCAGTAGAGGTTTATCTGAACTTCTAAATTTAAATTTAGTATTCTTGAAGTCATAATTAATGGTTTTTGTAATGGTAATTGGCATATAGAATGTAAATACCAAGCCTGCAATAGGCGAATGATTAAATTTATCATATCATCCAAAGGTGATAATACACAACCTTATATTAATAATACAAAATAAATAAAGAAAGTGGTGGTTTAGCATATGACCAATTAAGGGTTGTGGTTCACCTCAACCTCTAGTTTAATTAAAAATAACATTTGTACTGTAGCTGCCATAATACTTAGATTATTTATAAGAATGAAACTGCTGACTAAATTTAAATGAATATTTCATATATTTACCCAAATGAAACTATGAGCAGTGTGGGTTTATCTGAAACTCTGAATTGTAATAGAACATACTATCAGTTGTGATATTTATTTGTAAATAATTAAATTTAACCTACCATTGAAATAATAATAACAAATAGCAACATTTGTAATAGGGGTCAACCTGAAACTTGACATCTTAAAAAAAAAGAAAAAATGTCCCAAGCTGTAGTAGCCATTATTCACAACATAGAATTATTGAGAATATGGAAAATTAATAACTATGAATTTGTAATATTTATTGTGTAGGAGTAGATTTTATCAAAACCTTAATTTAATATGACAATGAAGTGTAATTTTAATGAATCTATCAGATTTAACTTAAATTTTTAATGGAATGAAAACCAACATAAAAAATAAAAATAAGTAAGTAATAATCTTATTATTGAGGTATTGTCCTCAATATTTTGATTTGAGTCTTTGTTATTTTATAGCCCGTATTGGTGGTGGAGTGGAAATGATGTGTGATTTGGAGCGGGTATCAGAGGAAGTGGCCCGTCTTGCTGCCGTCCAGAACAATGATGAGGAACTCCTGACAGAGGCTCCAGACGAGTTTCTTGACCCCATTATGTCTACTATCATGCTTGACCCTGTAATTTTGCCATCCTCCAGGGTCAACATTGACCGCTCTACTATTGCCAGGTAGTATAGCATTCTTTAATAACTTTTTGCAGAGAAATAATCTTAAAATAACTAAATGAATACTAAGCCAGATTTTGAACCTGTTATAGTTTATTAAACCATCTCTACTTTCCCAGACGTAATGTCTGATAATTATTCTTCCCTCAGAGATACATAGAACTGGGAAACAAAATCAATAAAAATTTAACAATATATATACACAATTTTGTGTATATTTTGAATATACACAAAATTGTAAATAAATGAGTGGTTTTTATTACTTATGTATGTGTTTTAATTTTAGGAAAAAAAAAACCTACTTTTTAGGGTTAAATAAATGGGTACCATTTTTTAATTAAGAATATTTCTGGAGCTGTACAGAATAATTTATTTTCACCAGATAAGTTAATTAGTATAAACTACGAAAACTGATAGATATTGTATCTCTTAGAATTTAAATATCTAAAAGAAGTTCAAATTATAAAAGTTATTTGTTTTATTTTGTGTTTGCAGGCATTTGTTGAGTGATCAGACGGACCCTTTCAATAGATCTCCTTTGACAATGAATATGGTAAAGCCAAACAGTGAGCTGAAAGCTCGGATTGATGCTTGGATAGCTGAAAAAAGAAGACACCCGTCACAGCCATCCTCATCGTCATAGTGCAATGAAAATGTGATTTAAAAAAATATTTGTGAATATTAAAAATAAAATGTTGTTAAGTTTTAAGAAGCTCAGGAACTATTTTATAACTCTCTTAATTAAGGGAAAATGTTACTTTTATATCCATTTCATTTTCTTGTCTATGGGGTAAAGTAAATTATTTGTGAATAATTGAATAAATATATGTTGATTATATGTTTAAAATTTCAATTTTTGTAAATAAAACATTCTTAACTTTTTTTTTTTTTTTTTTTTTGTGGCTGTCATTCTTTCTCTCTGTCATCACGGGAAATTCTCATAATTACTCATATATTTACCCAGAAAGCTCAATTGATGAATTTATAGTTAATTACACTATTAATTAGAGAGAAATAACTAGGTTCTATTTCACTTGTTTGTCTTTAATTTTGCCTTAATGATTATTATAAATATGTTCTGGGCTTCATTAAAGAAAGTAAGTTTGTAGAGAGAATTTGAAAAATTAAAAAGGAAAATTAAGTCAAAGTTGTGACATGTGACAGAACTGTTTTTTTTATCAATGAGGAGTGAAGAGAGACTCTTCCAGTGGAGTCACTGGAATACTTCTCTCCTCAGGTATAACTGCATTATTCGTAAATTCTTCTTATAATGAAATCAAATTACAAAATTACATTCTTAACAGACTGTAATTAATAAATAGGATGATTTTTTTTTTAATTACCATATTATGAGCATAAAAAAACAGTTCTGTCATATGTCACAACTAATACTTAATTTTCCTTTTTAATTTTTCAAATTAATTCTCTCTACAAACTTATTTTCTTTAATAAAGCCCAGAACATATTTATAATAAGCATTAAGGCAAAATTAATTTTTCAACCACTTAGGGTCATAGTGGGAGGTTGTCATTCTATTATAAACATCTTCGGCTCAGGATTTGAACCCGCAGTGCCAGTATTGCGAGACACAAACAGATCCCATAAGCTCCCCTGGCACCCCCCAATAATATGAATTTCAATACAATTAAAGCTGAAGGGGATAATTCAAAGGAATATAAGTAAAAACTATACACTTTTTTTTCTTTAAAGAAATCAAATAATCTGACTGAAGCTGTTTGGTAGTTTGAAGGGGGCCATAAACAGATTGCATGCATTCCTTTTTCAGCTTGTCAGTCGAAGTTCGAGCATATTTGAGAAATTAATATTAATGATATGTAAATTTAAAAAAAAAAGCAGGAAGTGGGTAGTTGCTTTATATTAAATATTAGAAGGTTCTCTCCATTAAAACATGTTGAGATTATAAAGGGGTACTACATAATTATACTATTTTTCCACCTTAGCTATAATCATTTAAAGTTTATAGTTCATAATTTTAATTTATATATTATTTATTTTTATATTTAGGAAATAAATCTCTTTTGGGAATGTTGGTTTTATGTGATTTGTTAACTATCCTTTAGGTTAATAGTTGAATTTTCAATTCCCAATTTATTCTCATCCATTTGTGAAGGCTTTGGCCTTCATGAAACCACAATTTTTAAGTTAATGAACTATTATATATTTTAAATTTACCTTGGGTTTAAGAATATTTTAATTTATCCTTACCTTATCTTTATTAATAAGGGGCAATAAATTCAGGACTTTGAAATTTTCATTCTCATTCATTGATGTCTTATAGAAAATTTGATATGGTTCATTTCTGACAAAACGCATCCAACATATTCTTAGCCAGTTTATTTAAAACCCTACATCAGAATTCTTTACCCTTTTAACAATTGTGTCTTTTAATAATTTTGTTGATACAAAATCTTCCTGTCTCATTTCATTTACAATAAAATTATTACCCTTCCGACACTTTTTAATAATCTTGGGGAACGAAGTCAAATTTTTTTAAATGCCATTTCTACCACACCAAAATCTCTATCATTTGGTAAAAACAAATGTCCTGATATTAAAAATTTATGATCTATGATTTCCACATTATTATCTTAGGTTTGGAAAATTTTTAAACACATTAAAGCTACTATAATGTTTCTATTTTGCCCGGTGCACATGTCACTGTAAGCTATAAAGTGTCTTTCATTTCTTAAGTATTTAATATGTTTTAAAATGCATGAAACAACTTCTTGAGCACCTCTGGCTGCAATAGTTTCATCCCAAACATACATGTAAACATTATCGTTATGAAAATTGGGTATAGAATATAGAATATGCATATTGCGTTTGTAATATGCCACTGAGGTAGTCAGCTTGTGATACTGTAATGTTTTTTGCAAGTCGAAAGAGAAAGCAAAATAATAATCGGAATCCCGTGATACTTACTCCTGAGCTTGTTTTAGTAAATTTCTAGCTGATTCTGCTAGTCTTAAATGGATATCATGTTCTTCGGTGAGTTTATTCTTTTCTTCGTCGTTATTTGATGCTTTAATTTTAATGTTTAATAAATCGCATTTTTGGCATATATCTTTGTGCGGTAGGTGGAAATGTAAATTAAAACATTTTTTAAATATTTTCCTATAAGTCCACTCATTAACGGTTTTTATTCCATTTTCCTCACAGTGAAGCTCCTATAAATTAAACAATTTCCTGATAGTTAGATCTGGATGTAAATAATTTCTATTAGGATTATGAGATCTGGTATAATGGGATTCAAAATTAGGGAAACTTTCAATTTGTTTTTGAACGTGCTTTTTCGCTTCTTCAGATAATTGTCTTGATGATCCAAGCATCCTCTCACATATACCATTGCCCACATTTGCAGAGTTTAGTACTCTTTTTAAGTGTCCTTCGCTAACTTTGAATGTATCAAAAAAGAAATTTTTTGTTTCTAGAATGTAACTAATCTTAATTCCATTCGTTGGAAATCTGCCAAATCCCAAAACTTCTCAAAAATATTCCTTCTTCATTATAATTTTTATGCAAGCATTCCGACAACCACAATCTTTGTTTTTGAAAATTTTTTCAGGAACAATATTTCAGCTATTAGTGCAATATCTTTGTCCTGAATTTTGTTTAATCTTTCACACTTTTTGGATGTAAGCTGGATCAAACATTTCTATATTATTATTCAGATCTTCATCCTCTGAAGACGAATATTGTTGTACAGTTCGGTTTCTTTTTCGATTTTTTTAAAAATTATTAATTACTATTTCCTTTTTACTATCTGAACTAATTAATAGTCTGGTTCTGTTTTTCGTCATTAAATAGTAAATATTAATTATAAATAAATTCAAAGTACAGGTTATTCAACTAATGGAATTGTCCCAAAAATTAGGTTAACTTGTAAATACTAGTTATTAATTGGAATTACCTTCATCACTGCTTTCAGACATTATCCATAGTAAATATCTTGACGTAAGACGTATAAATAGAGTTGGGCCACTTTCAAACTACACGGCTCAATTATCTAATTAACTCCGAAAACTTATGTGTGAAAAATGTATTGTATTTGCTCTGAATATAAGCAACCTGAAATGCTTCACTGATATACAACATGAAGTTGTACTTGTAAAAAGTTGAAAAATGGAGTTAGGTCACTTTAAAAATAAACGGCTCAAATATTGGTGAATGCATGCCTTGAACATAGCTGAACTTCCAAATACAGTTAAGCCCAATACATTTTAAGTATGAAGGAGACCCATTACTGTCATTTTAAGATATGACAACTTTTGTATCAATTGCTTTTACACTTACAAAGTAAGAAACTTACAAAATATTAATTGTAAAATATACTGATTAAATTAACCATCTGAAAAGGTTTTTGTGCTAATATAGAAATATATATTGAAGGGGAAAAGTTAATGTACCACTAAATATATTAAGAATATTGAGACTAGGTCAGCTGAAGAAAGACGAAGCTTTATTTCATTGCTATATTTTAATGTTTATTGTGGCATAACAAAATTCTATATAAAAATAAAACCACACTTAAAAAAGTTAACTTAATTTATTACTTGTAATATACTTAATAGAATGTAATAAATAGATTTAAAAAAATTATTACTATTGAAGAAAACAAATTGCTAATTAATTAAATAAACAAGGAAGCTAATTGTAGATTTATTGTTTTATAATATAATTCATTGTAATAAATTTCACTCACATAAAATTGAAAATGAAATAAAATTCTATGAGAAATCATATTTTTTCTTTCATGAAAGTGAGAACAAGAAGCAATGAAACTTCCTGGAATTTCTAATGGTAAGATCGATCTGGAAATATTTTTAAGCCTAAAGTTAATCCTTACTCTTAAAAAGGGGATTCCTGATCCAAGTTCAAACATGAATGATAAAAATATATGAAATGCCATTGATTTTATTTTGTTTGGTATCACAATGATAAGTAAACAATTTTTATTAATTGCCAATATTTACATCTCTATTATTATACAAAAGGAGTTCTAATATCTCCATCAGCCAAAGTTTAACAGTTATAGATGTATACTTGAAAAAAAAGCAGTGATTTCCAACAGAGTACTGAAATGTTTATTAAGATCTCCAAAATGTGACAGATAGGGGGCAAGAAGCAAACTGTTTGATACATTATTTTACTTTGAAAGATAAGTACAGAATAATAATATGTGGCTGAGAATATCCAGAAAAGTTGGTCAAATTACAATTATTCTTTAAAAATAAATTACATCTACTCAGAAATACTCCTAAGAAGGGGCATTTGCATAGAAAGTGGTGACATTCATGTCCAGCAACAAGTCTTCACCAGAATGTTACATTACTGGATAAAATGCAAAATAATGAACTCCCAAACAGTTAAAATTTTATTATTACTTTTATTATAAAAATTGTCAATATTTATATTTTAATATGAACAATNTAGATGTTCACGTAGGCTTCGTCGGTCGTCAGATGTATTTACCATTTCATCTTCCGGGTTGGACCGAGTCAAATTGTTGTTATTTGCCGAGCTTTCGCACATCATGTGATGGCTTCTTCAGGGCTGAAAAGAGAATGACTTGATTTGAGTTGACTCCATTCTCTTTTCAGCCCTGAAGAAGCCATCACATGATGTGCGAAAGCTCGGCAAATATCAACAACTTGACACGGTCCAACCCGGAAGAAGAAATGGTAAATACATTTGATGACCGTCGAAGCCTACGTGAACAATATCGTTATTAATTTAAAATGTAAAAGAAACAAATTTGTTTTTATTTACATTATTTGATAAAAACTATATTTTGATTGCATTTGTATTATCTGGCTCTATCTACATAGAAACTGAATAATAAATAAAAATAAATATTCCACATAAACTTGTTCATACATATCCAATTTGTTATATAAAAATAAATAGAAATTTATAGACAAACTTTATTTTTAGCCCCTACAAAGAGGTATCAGTGAAAAATTTAAGAAATTCTTCAAAAGCCACGTCATGGCACAAACAAAAAGCTTGATTTTATCAATCAGGGGAAAAGCTAGATGGAAGTAACTAGAACAACTTCTCATTATTTTTATTTATAATAAAGCTTATTCTTCATATAATTATCATGGAAAATCGACATAAAGTAAAAATCATGTATTTTTTATACAGTTTTATTATGTACAAATCCTGGCCAAAAATTTAAAAGGAAAAATCTAATAAATAAATTTTCACAAAAATATTTACATAAACTTTTCTATACATTATTTACAATCGATCAATATCATAAATAAGTTGCCTAATGTCTTCATAACTACTGTAATTCCCTTCATATCGAGGAACCAGTTTATCATCAATATAAACTTTTGCATTATTGTCAAGGTCCAATTCTACTACTTTCTTCATTAAAGGCTTATCATCAGAACTATCAATTTGTACAAGATAAAACATTTCACCATTTGAAGCAGCGTGTATATTCCAAGTAGGAAGTTCTATTGAAATGTCATGCATCAAATCATACACTGTTGCTTCTCCTTGTTTCTTTTCATTTTTATTATGTTTCAGGTTAATGAAATGTGTGTAAACTTCACTGTCAAAACCAGAACTAGAATCAGAATCCAAACTATCATGGTGCTCTATGTAGCGCTCACTGGTAATGAAGTACCTATCAAAAAGAGTTTTAAATTCTCCCTTTTCTTCTGGCTCTCCAGGAAGATCTTCAATGTCTGAAACCGATGGAGATCTTTCGACATCCTCTCGCTTGCTTTTCCCAGTTTTTTTAATATCACTTTTAAATTTGCTGCCCCAAAAATTACTTTTGGATGGTTTTCTTCCTCTTGTTGACTTTTCCGGAAACCTTTTTAGAGCAGACTCTTCTCTAAGAGTTTTTAATGGTGTGTTTTCTAAAGCTTCAGCAATTTGCTTGGTAAGAGAAGGTTCATCATTACTAACTTCTCCCTTATTTTTATCAGTTTTAGAATGACCATCTTCATTTAATAAAACTGTCTTTAAGTCAGAAATAGAATCATTTAATGGCTTTTGCAAATTGACATACTTGACACTCATCACACTTGATTTTATTTCATCAGTTTTTCCACTTTTAATAATATTTTTTTGAATTTTAACAATATCTTCTTTAAATTTTTTAACAGGCAGCTCTTCAATATCCAGCCGGGGAGATATTTGTATTAAATGATGAGAAGCATCTTGTATTTTTCTTTCTAAATTTTTTTCTGAGATCTTAGAAGTTTCTTTTAAATTTTCACTAGAAGCAGTGGGTTTTTTAACAGGTTTAACTCTTTTTATGATAATATCAGGACCAAGAGATGTTTTAACTAAAGGAGAGGATGCTTTAGGGGGAACAGCAATTCGAACTACCTTTTTTTGTTGAGCTGTTTTTAATTCTAATGTAATTTTACCGTTTGTAACTGCAAATTTGTCTAACTGATCTGCTAATCCAGCTAATTTCTCTTTGTGTTCAGGAGATGAAGATAAATTTGTTTTTTCAGGTGATGAAGGAGAGAATGTTTGTGAACTCAAGTTAGATTTAGGAGAATTACAGGTATTGTTAGAGAATGTATTTAAAGGGTTTGCTGAAGAATCAAGTTTATCACTATTGGTGACATCTTCTGGTAAAGACTCAGGCTTTATTGATTCAGTTTCAGAGAAAACTTCATCTTCGGGGGGCAGAGTTGTGCCTAGAATCTGAATTTTTCTTAACTCACCTCCTTTGTTTCCTTTTGTTGGAACTCTGTCTTTTCTCAAGATTTTCTCCTTCTGATATCCTGGAATCATCCTCTTTAAAACCGCTGTGTCATCTCCTTTGAGCATTTTTCTGGCTGAGAATTTAACTGACTTGCTTTGAATTCTTTTAGAAACACGGCTGGGAGTATGCACATCATTGACTAAATTTAATTCACTAGATTTAACGTCCCTATTATTTTCCTTAAGAGTAGCTAAGGACAATTCTTTCTTGAGAGTCTTGCCATCCTTTCCACTGAGAGAATGATCTGAGTAATCCTGACTGTCATCAAGCCCTTGAAGAGTACGCTGTAACTCTGATATATTATTAACTAACACCTCACCAGATTCATCTAAGTTTTCATTGTGCTCAATAATATTTTTTGGTGATGGTTTAGGAATCATTTGTTTATCAAGAGATTCAGAATCTTTATTGAAGTCATCAGACTTACCAAGGGCAATGAAAGCTTGAATTTTCTTTATTGTTTCAGCAGTGTCAACAGAACTGTCATCACTGAAAAGTTTAATTCGTTTTATAGCACCGAATGAAACATCTTCATCGGGGCACAGCAAATCCTTATTTTTAACTAATACTTTTTTAAAAACACCATTCTCCATTGGCAAGGGCCGTGACTCTTTGTTAACAATAGATGCATCCGTGTCTTCATTACAACCCTTTATTCTTTTATTTCTCTTCTTCACATGGTCGTCTTCTTCTTCCATTTTAATTATCAGGGAATTTGAAAAACAGCATAAACTAAAGAAAATTCAATTACAAAAGAAGATATTAAAATGCCACGACTTTGTCTCTGATGAATCATGATGTTCTAATAAAAAAATAGCCTTCTATACGAATGCTACTTCTTTAGTGCATATCAAATATGTAAACATGGTGTGTGAGTACGAAAAAGCACGTAGTAAACAGAGTCATAACAGAACCAGATAAATAACCTTACTAGTTACATGCAGGTTAGCCAACATTAAACATCACATTTTTGTATTCAGTTTTATAAGTTTCTTCTATAATCATCCTCTGTAATTTTTCAACAATATAATTTATTTAATGTATTATTTTCTTTATATTTTCTTAATAGAAAATATGCTGTAGTAATCCAACTGAAAAATCATGTGCCCCCCTTTATTGGCATTTTATATTCAACTAGTACTAGAATGCGAAAATAATTCAAAATTTCCGTCATGCAACATAAGATTTTCTATGTATCATTAAAGATGAAAACACATTAGAGGAAATGTTGAAATTAATATACACCCGTAGAGAACAAGAGCGTAAAAGCATGACCAATAGGCCTTGAGATTTCAATTGTTTTGGAAGGAAGACTGGGGAAAGTGCTGTCCCATCTTATTTACTTGGATAATCCACTCCTAAATAAGCATTCTTCCCAAAAATATTATAAAATATAATTGTTAGAAGAAACATTTTACAGATATTATGATCTACATACTTTTTCATAACTCAAAAAGAACAAAATATTACGATTATAAATTTTGGTCTCCCACTTTACTCCCCCGTTATCCTCGTCTGATGTCAACCAAAAAATAAATTGTTATTATAAAGTTTGCAACGAGAAGCCTAAATACCGAACTTCGTTCTTATATTTTGTTGATAAAAGGGCCCGCCCAACACTCGAAATTACATTCTTAAATATATTTCTTAATAAGCGTTTGTTTTTAATGCTATAGAATAAAAATTGTATAAAATCACGTTTTACACCTAATTTGTAATAAGCATTTTTTCCCCGTAAAGCTAATAATAACTTACATATTACGTTAATTTCGGTCCTCCTCTAACCCCCCCCCCCCCTCCTCTTTCACTACTCCTATCTTAACCTTCTCCTCCACGACCATTTTAGGCATTAAAAATCACAACCCAATAATAAAAGAAGCGTGTATACCAAATTTATTTTAATATTTTAAAAATTGTGGACCCTAGAGCGCATAGACAAATATATGGGGTGTATGTTCATGCGTGCTCTCGTCCGTGTTTGTGACTGTGATCGTGCGCGCGCGAGTGTGTGTATGCGTGCGTGCGTGTATGCGTGTGTGTATGCGTGCGTGTGAACAATAAAGTTTGTTCGTGAATGGTAGGGAATGTGGAGAAGTAGAGGAAGCGTTACCCAATCGTAGATTCTTTCCTTAATTCCTTTCTTAATAAATGTTTCTAGAAAAAATGTTAGATAAAAGCTTAGGATTAGATGATTTTAGTTGGGGTTCGATCAAGGTAGATCCAAAAAACACAAATTTAAAAAATGTATTTTTTAAAGGATTATATGCCAACGTTTCGGCTTACATTGTAAGCCATCTTCAGGGCTATCATGAAGACGAGAGAGGACGTCCTGTCCTTCAGTTCACATTTCCATTACTCAGTGCAGAAACGTTGGCAGATAATCCTTTAAAAAAATACATTTTTTAAATTTGTGTTTTTTGGATCTACCTTGACCGAACCCCAACTAAAACCATCTAATAATAATATCTACGGTCAAAAAAACTCTCCTTTTGAACATAAAAGCTTAGGGTATCCGGCGCCTATAACCTAGAATACGATGAAGTACTTAAAATATTTTTGTTATTATAGACGGATATATTCTTCGCAAAAATGCAGTGGGAGGGGGGAGACCCCCTGGCTTCCTCTTTAAAAAACAAATTTGTGGGAGAAAATGCTATAAACCAAAAAAAAAAATAAATTGTATAAATGTTGGGTTATGTCATATTGACATCAAAAAGGGATACCAGTTTTACCGCCGGATACATTAGGGTACATCAAAAATGGTACAGAATACAAATTAAAAAAGGAGAGTTTTTTTGACCGTAGATATTTTATTGGATGATTTTAGTTGGGGTTCGGTCAAAGGGAGTTATATTGTATGTTCAAAAAGAGAGTTATTTTGACCGTAGATTTTTTATTAGATAATAAAAGGGGTACGGTCAATGAGTTGGGGTTCTGTCCCCCACTGAGGAACAGGACGTCCTCTCTCGTCTTCATGATAGCCCTGAAGATGGCTTACAATGTAAGCCAAAACGTTGGTAGATAATCTTTTTTAAAAAAAAAAACTTTTTTTAAATTTGTATTTTTTTGGATCTACCTTGACCGAACTCCAACTAAAATAATCTAAGAATAACATCTACGGTCAAAAAAACTCTCCATTTGAACACAGAAGATCATAAATTAAAGAAATTCGAATTGATATTCAATTTTTAAAGTTTTGCTAAGTATTTTTATTTTTTTATCCTCAGTCTGCTCTATGAACGGTAATTGTTTGAACAATTGATATTTTGCAAAGGATATCACTGCACTTATATCTTTTAGTATGNTAAATTCATAAAAAAATTAAAAATATATAAAAATTCTTTCAAGAGCTTGGAATGTAAAACCTAATAAGGTTTATTAATTTTAACAGCGATAAGCTGTCATTTTTTTCATATAATCATTCATTGGTGAAGAACCCTTGAAATCACTTTGAATCCTTTAAAAGACGCCTCATGGTACCAACGAGAATAGCTTGATTTTCCTATAGGAAAATGTTGTTTAAATTGAAAGAAAATTTGTGTAAAATAAAAACAATTTTTACGAAAAACGGGTTTTGTGAATGAAATTTTAAAATGTAACTACGATGGCTGAGTGTTTCCCTTACTTATTCTCGACCTACAACTCAGTAGAGAAGGCGCGTGGTCAGCACACTCTTCTGGCCGCTAGATATTTTCCCATGTAATAAAGAATGGTTCCCAACTAGAGGTGGGTGCACACCAAGAAACCTCTGGGTCATTTCCAACAGAACCACAGAATGAAAAAACCAGCTGTGCACTGCGAACATTGAACGTAAAGTTAAGTTTACTCCAAGTAAAGTTAATTCTGGTAAATCTGCTTATATTACACAGTCGCTCTTGCTTGACGGATTTAAAAAAAAAAAAAAAAAAAAAAAAAAAAAAAAAAACGACGCATTAAATTTCATTGAAAAAAGAAATATACACTTCATATCCGGACACATACATTTACTTATTTTTTCATTCGGCTTAATGAAAATCTTTAGCAGCGTTTGTGTGAATTCAAGTCGGGTTGACCAGATGTCCCACAGAAAGGAGATACTCCCTTACCATCACCTGTAAAATGACAGATCTCATGGATTTGAGGGATACACGCTGTCTTTTTATATTCTAAGGTTAAAGATATATCTACGGTGCTCTATTCTCTGAATTTGGAAGAGAATAGGGACCTATAACTCCTTTTATTCATTTATTATTTTAATGGTTATTTTTATAATATTGGAATAGATTTTTTAAAATATATTTATAAGACTTTATATTAGTCACCCAATAGTAGAGAATTGTAAAATATTTGCAGACGATTCCATCTTAGTCATTTTTGTCATGGTCATTAATCCTGAACCACTACTAAAGAACCAAAGCATATAATTTATTAGCTTATGGAGTAAAAATCAAGGATTTTGTATAATTCAATTTTACTTTGAATAATCAAATAATATTTATTTTATAATCAAGATTCACTTAAAACGTAGTATTACTTTTTTTTATTTTTCTTGAGAAAGTTCAGCTGTGTCCTATATTATTATTAAACATAAACTGTATTCGACCGGTAAAAGTTTTCATTAAATATTTTAAATCAATACGTTTTTCGTCAATAGTCTTCGGATTTTTATACGCATAATAAATGACTGATACACAAGTTTTGAAAACCTCTCCGAAACAGAGAAAGGAATATGGTTTGATGAAGTGGAGCACTCCCCGAACTATTACCAAAACTGAAGAGGAGAGGAGACCGAAGGTGAGTGGTGTTACAGTCGCAAAAGGCACGCATTTTCTTACTCTCTTTCCGTAGAAATCCATGGGCGTATCGCGGATATTTCCTTATAGGTGCGTATAGGCTCTGGTTCACACTATAGAGGTAAATGGGTTAATTAGCTAAATAAAACAGCAGAGTTGAGAAAAAACTTCACTATAATAATAAAGATACACAATATAAACGTCATGAGCAAAGCAAAAAAAAAAGGGGTAGGTTAACATAGATGTAAACACCACAGGTAGGTTGCAATCAGTGTTGCCAGTAACAAGCATAAATCTTTCAATGAATGATAAATTAAGATAAGAATTAATAAATGTAATAAACAATTTATCTCAACACACACTACTCCCTATCGGCCTAAGACATGTAAAATATAATAAAAATAATGCGGGATAGCGCACGTTAATAATATGTATATATAAAATCTCGAAGCCGGATTTATATCAAACCAAAATAAAGGGGTGTATAAAAGAATAAAATAAATTGGCCGTTTTTTAACCATTGTATTTTTATTTTTATTTCTTTGATACAAAATATAGTTAATACTCTAATAATAATAATAAGTATAGTCTAGTGCTATCTGCCCTCGTTAGCCACCTGCTAGCCAGTTGCTCGAACTCAAGGTGTTACAATTTCTTGGGATGACAGTCAAAGAACTCCTGGACCGCCATTTCAACTTTCGCAAAATAACCAAATTATTTTCCCTTGAAGGGAATGGGCCATGGACCGAAACTAGTAGTAGTCCGATGGTGCGAGGTTTGAATTATGCGTTGGATCAGGCAGAAGTTCGAACTCATGTGGTTCCTTTAAATTATCTTTGGCACGACGGGAAGCGTGAGGACGAGCATTATCTTGTTTAAATAAAACTCCTTTTCGGGTGAACAAAGCAAGATAAGGTCAGATTACCTTGTATACAATTTTTCCAGTTATTCGCAGTAGAGTTCAGAAGTAATGAAACATCCATCAGGAACAAATTCATCGTGAATAACGCCTTAAAATTTCCAAAAAAAGCAAAGCATACATTTTTTTTCCCAATTACCCCTCAAGCAACACAGTTTGACCGCGATTGTAGCCATTGCTTACGGGTATTCAGAAAAGTTTTTATATAAAAGTTCACAAATTTCTAACCTCGTAGTTTTTAGCTGAAGAGTAAATTCATGAGGTACCAGTATACTGCTCTTCTTCACCTTCCCCATAGAATGTAGTTGGAGACTAACAGTATCATACCCTGGCATCAATCTCTGGCAAGTTCGCGAATACTTGTGGACTGTTATGACCAACAGCTTCCTGCAGAACCTCATCCATCAATATCCATCCAAGGTCACCCGGGGCCCTTCTTCCTTTCCAACATCGCATCTTCACATTTCCCAAAATAATGCAGCGCAATGCGCAGGCCAGGAACACCTTGTCCTTCATATTTAATAATTTAACGAGTTGCTTCAACGGCCTCGAAATTGTTTTTCCACTCATGCCTCAAACTTACGAGAATTTGTTAGGACTGTCATATTTCTCTTTTGAAATAAATAAATAAACTGAGGCATTTTTTAAAGATGCTGAATGTGATTTAACAAAATTAGAGAATGATCGAAATTTATTATTAAGTATTTTGAAGTATTAATGGGATAGAAACATTTAAAGCTCTTTGAATTCTTGAATTTGATAAAATGATAATTCTTTATATNGTATATATATACACACACCACTTTATTTATCTTTTCAATTATCCAAAATGTTTATTCTGCCAAAATCCCAAAATTTTCATGCAAGTTTTTACTGTGAATGTAAAATTTTTTACTGTGATTTGAGGGAGAAAATTTCGTTGTATCCGGTCCCTATTGATTAATTATGTCACTATAACATGTTGATTATTTTCATATAGTTTACTATTTTCTTTTAAGCAACGCTTCACTACAGTAAAATGTATGCTGTGTTTGTTAAAAGTGGATACATGCAAAAATATTGAAATGTTTGTCCAGCTGTTGAGCTAAATTAAGTTCCACGTCTCCGTCCAAGCTATCCTACTAATATATCCTCTTCATCATCATTTTTTTAGCATGCTTTGAGTAAAATGCGATTTTCATATTGTGACTGTTGACAAGAGGATCGCTCAAATTAAATGCAACTCCCCCTCCCCCCGCAATCCCTTTAGACCGTTTAGTTTTGAAGCAACCATGCATTTCGATGTACCTTAGAAATATATTTATAGTTATTTATGCTAGTGGATAAAATGAAACCAAGTTTATATGAATTTCAGGATTCTTCGGAATCTGAAGATGAAGACGAAGAGATTGAAAGAGATCTGGCTGAATTGCACACTTATCTACAGTGCAGGCTGTGGGAGGAAGGAGGAAATATTTGGGTGCAATATGTGAGGCTAATAATGATTTACTTATATCTTTACCATACAAACACACGCACGCACGCATTCTGGTCATCTTTCACATTTCTTTACAAGTATTTCGACCTTTAACTACTTTTATTAATTATTATTTTTTCGTTCTTAATGGTTAATATTAAATGTATGTATTGTTAAGAACGCCCAGATGTATTGTCTATGTATTGCCTAGACCCGGCAGAGACAAGGTCCCGAAGAAGTCGGCCTGGACATTCCTCTACGGAAAGCACCTCGAGGCTCGAGTTTCCGCTATGTGAAGAGGAAGCCATCACGTAGGGAATCAAAGAAGGGGATTAGATGTCCAAATTCTGTTTCGATAGTGAATTTTAATGGAGGGTCTGATGTGAACTGAATGCGGTGGGGATAGGGGGTGATAGTTCAGGATTCAAGTTGAGCAGCTGATCACCAGTACATTTTCTGAAGAGTCCCTTGGAATGAACGCACACAAAATATATACATATAATTTAATAGGTGTGAAATGTAATTTTATTAAATTAATATTCTACTATATTTTTTCGATAAACACTTATAAGAAAAAGTATCAAAAATCAATATATTATTAAACAATCATTATCATGAGGAAAAAACAGTTTGGAACATAATAGGCATAAAATGCAATCATTTAATATTTATTCTTTGCGTCAGGCTTTCCTTAATAACCAGATTTCTATGATGAAGGGTCTTTGACCATCAAAATGTTAACTCCAAATTTTATAAGGAAAGTAAATGGGGGTTTTCTTGTTTTACCGCAGTGACTTCTTCAGTCCAGAGGAAATATGTCACTCATACAAACCGGAATTCCTATTACCAGACATATTAAGTTGCTATGCCGAAGAAGAAATCATAGAATATTCATTAAANTATTTCGTCATACAAATTGTACGGAATTGTGTTTAGGCATCCACTGAGCCGGCTACTAGAGAAGAAGTGGTTAAAATAGCTGATAAGCTTGATGAGGTGCTGATTGAGAATGGTGCTCGAGAAACTGGTATTTGTGATGTCCGGAGTAGCATCTACTCCGAACTCTTCGGTAAGTGTAGTCAATTGAAAGGCATCTCACCCCCCCCCCTCTCATTTCCTCCCCTCTCCCATCTCACGCACCCACACACTTGGAATATCTGATTTCCTTTCTTTATACACATACCGGCATATAATCTTAGATGAATATATCTATCCACTGTACCATGTAGTGAGATTTCTTATTTATGAATGTGCTTCATTCATATAGAATGAATAAAACTTTATTTGTAGACCCTGCTGTAATAGGTTCTTAATACGTTAATTGCATTTTATTTTTAATTAAAACAGTACATATGATCACTAATAAATGATAACAAACAGTTTGTAGGGTAATTTATATGATCAGGATCAGCCTTTGAATATTTAGCATTACTTAAATGGAAAAATGATTGGTTATTCTATGTAAATAATCAATAAATTTTTAAATGTAAAATATATAACTTCAACTCTCCTTGCTTTTGTTTCAGTACTATTCTTTTAAAACCACTAGAACTAATCTATCCTGTCGCGAATTTCATGTTATCCCTTCTTCCCTCTACCTTCATCTACACCAATTCTGCCCTGGTGAAATATCTCACCATTTCTTCTTTGCAGTGAATCAATTACTGTTCAACAAGATACTGCACATGTCCCCCTTGATTTTTCTAATGCCAATAACATTGAGTATTTTATCTTCCTCCACAATCCCTCTTTTTCTCTCATGATGCCATCAAATAGCTTCAACCTTTCCTCCCTTTGAGTCCCAGGGGTTTACCGTCACAAACCAATCGCATTCTTTAACCCCTCACCGACATCCGAAGGCTCTCAGGATTGAATTATTTCACCTATTCCTTTCTGTTCACATATTAATGAACTTTGTAATTCTAAATTATAAATACTATTACAACCGCATGTATAGGAGATGATTCACAGATATATCTTTTCATTTTTCTATCAAAACTCTTAAGAGGGCTATTTACCTCATCCAAGGTGACCTGATTAATAGGATTTGGACTGTTATTAGTTTAATTTTAAAGCTTCCAAGTTCAAGACATTTATCATAGCAGCAAACGATGCTGTACAATACTTCACCACTGCTATACAACAGTCGTGTCAAGTAGCTTCCAAACCTTACTCCCATAAACCTTTAAATCCTAATCCTAACTCCAAACTTCTACCCATTCACATACAGACCAACATATTATCTAAAAAGCGAGACAGAACAGAGAACATGAGACCCACCAGATCAGATGAGACCCATCAGAAAGCATACAAAAGGTTGAGCCGTTTAGTGACATGGTAACTCAGATCCTTCCACAATAAGAATTTCAATCTCTCTAGATTGACTCCAGATAAATCCTCAAGTATCACTTCCGACCTCTTCTCTCTGCCACATGATTGCACCTGGACAACATCCGATGATGACCTGCTCATCATCTTCAGCAAACCACTCCATGTCCACCGAGGTAGATCAATTCCTTGTATTTCCCTCCTTATGTCTCTACCTCCGAAATTTGTTACCCTATCTGTGGTCAAACATATCCTTTCCCGCTTTATCTAAACGCAAGTCTCCTGGGTACGTCCTTATTGCAGCTCAAGTCCTTAGTAACTTCTCACCCTATAAGCCTGATTTTTCTCTTTTCAAATATTCTTCTCAAAAGGTTATTCCCCATCCTGGATACTCTGCAAATTCATCCTAAACATCAGTTTGGCTTCCAATCCCGACAATCCACGGTCCAATAGGTGTTTCGTGTTGTAGATCGCATGTCCTTCTCTCTCGAGAACTGTGTTGGTACTTCCATGGTGTGCCGCAAGCATTTGACAGGTTCTGGCATCGCGAACTACTGTATATACTTAAGTCCATTTTCCCAATTTATCTTTACCTCATCCTTTGCTCCTACTTTACCAATCATTAGGGTCCGACAAGGATTAGATTACTCCGAAAATTACAAAGGGGGGGCGGGAATTTCACTAGGTAGTGTGCTTTGGCCATGATTTACATTCTGATTCCTTTCTCATCCTAACAACCTCCTTGTAACCTTTGCAGATGACAAGGCAATTTTTTCCTCTGATCCCGACTCCTCACTGTCAATATCCAACGCCATCTGATGAATATTTAGCGATGGTGCATTAAAGTAAACGAAGGTAAATGTTGCCATATAACAATTACACGAAGAAAGAAGCAACCTGGAAGAATTTACTTTAATAATACCCCTACGCAACTGTCGATAGTGGTAGACAGCTTGACTCCCGACGACATGGAGCACACTCACACAGATCTAAAGACAAGAACTAAACAGGAGATATGGGGATTTTACAAGCAACTATGCCGCAAGTCAACCTCATCTGTGACTAACAAACTTACTATTTACAAGTCACTATTCAGACCTATCTGGTCATATGGAGTTGAACTGAAGGGGACAGCCTAACCATCCAACATCCAAAGAATCTAGTCCTTTCAATCCAAAATCCTAAGAAACATAGTTAATGCATCATATTATGTCAATAAATCCACTATCCAGAATGGCCCAGAAATCCCTTTTGTTTAAGATTTTATTTCGTCCCGTTTTATTAATTTCTCTCAAGCATTTCTTTGAATCCTAATCCCTTAGTCCAAAATCTATCTAACATTACCCATCATAACCCACCAAGTTGCCTGAATAGGAAATGGCCGCATGACCTCCTTATAGTCAGTTCTTAAAGAAAAATAATATGAAGTTATTTAAATATATTGTACATATTTCATTGAAATTCAGAAGGAGTGTTGACGCTAGTCAGTTTCTCCATTATGTGAAGGACATGCCAGTTTGTAATGTTTTTATTTACTTAATTATATTATTGAGTTTTACAGATTCTGTTATAATTTTTATCTAAGTGTTTATTTATGTATTATTTCCTTATTTTTCTAAATATAAGTTTAATGTACATTTTATTCTCTTATATTATTTTTGTACAAATGAATTACATCTTTTGAGAGCACATTGCAAGATATACACTGTGAAGGTACTAATTCTTCATTTAAGAGTTTATAAAAAAAAAAAAAAAAAAAAAAAAAAAAAAAAAAAAAAAAAAAAAAAAAAAAAAAAANTTATTGAATAAATAATTAATTGCAAATTAAATTAATTGAAATAATTCCCTTAAAAAGGTTCGAAAGGTTAAAACAAGTCGGGGAATAAATAAAATACATGAGGAAATAAAAGTGATGGTTATAAATTGATTGCGAGCTAGTTCCTAATTATATATACACACACACACACATATATATGAACTTAATTTAAGGGATTAAATCAATAACTATTCCATCTAAATGTTTTTTTAAGATTTGAGTAAAAAATTTTTTTTTTAAATATGTAAAGTATAACGTGGATAATCTTCTATTTCTAACGGCATTAATAAAAAATAATCATTGCGAATAATATGTCTAAAATATCATTTTCTGCCATATATGTTCAATAATACTTCTTTAATATCAAATAAATAATGTAACTAGGTTATTGAGCATCCCCTGTCTCTTCTTCTCTGGTTGGCGAGGAACCACTCTTAGCTAGTTTTCCTTTTCTTTTCCTTTCCTTTATTTTCCTTTTTAGATAAAATTATCTAATTGCTTAATTTTAATTAAGCTAACCGATGTTGGAAATGTGCATAGTTAAGCTTTCTTTTGCAGGGTTAGCTTATCTCCTCACAAATATAAGATAAGAGTTATTAGAGCACCAAAAAACCCTGAATGGTGCGGTTGAAAATTTTCCCCACATTCCTGATACAGTGCGAGAAAAGTTTTTTTTTCAGATGAGCTGATACGACAGGAAGCTGTAGCTTGTGGCCCTCGCGGCAAACTGCTTGCGGAGATGAGGGATACTTTGAAACGCACATTGCAAGAGTACAGTGACTTGTACTCCAGTTCCACTGCGTATGGGATCCAGAAAGTTATTCAGGTATTAAATGATTAGTACCACTCGAGTCTGCAATTATGGACAACTCGATTGATTTTGATCCCACTATATGCAAGATAGAAATAAAAATGACTTGGAAAACTTTACTATTCTTTCAGCTGAACCATTGACCATAAGTGTTAACTATCCCAAACCATACATGTTAATACACAACATAATTTGCTAATACTAAAGTATATTTAAAAATGTACTGAAATTTTAAAATGATTTTCTTTTACTTTCAAAGTCTCAGAGGCACTACTAAATATTTCTTTGAAAATATATTTTTACTATTCCATACATATAAGCCATGAGGCTTAGCCTCATTATTCACATCAATCTCCATAATAAAAAAAAAAGATTTTAATTTCAAATAAAAATAAACTAAAATTAAAATAGAGCTTCTGAGAATTAAAATCATTCCAATTCCCACCGACAGGGGGTACTATTTCCTTTCTCTTTAATTGATAATGAATTATTAATAATTTAACTAAAATACTTTAGTTTTTGTTTTTTTACTTCAGTTATCATTAAAATTTCTATTGCCAGCTAGTTGAACTGCATATAACGTTTTATAATATTAAGTAAAATAAATTATAAATAAATAAGTCCCCTACCACATACTGATTTCAAGTATTAACTAACGCATTTATTGATAATAATTGAAATTAACATTTGTGCAAATGAGACAAACTCATTTGCTGAACTCATTGTTGTTTGACTATTTCTCCTTCTTTATGTAGAAATTCTGGGAATTTGTTTCAGTATTTATTTTTTATAAAATATGATACACACAGTAAAATAGCATTTGTAATGAAGGAAATATATATGATGTAGGTAGAAGAAACTTTGAATAATATTGAAAATGAAAAACAGGGACTTAAATTAAAATTAGAAAAACTAAACACCGATCTCTCACAAATTACAGAAAAGTATGATGAAATAGAAAAACAATATGAAGAAATTCACAAATTGAATGAAGAAAAACATAACTTAACTGTGGAATATTTTACTGAGAATAACAAAATCCTGAAGGTATCTTACTACTTAATTTTGAGAGAAATATATTTTCAAAACCCCAACTTCTTATTCACAGAAAAAAAGGGATAAAGATTAAGGTAACTTAAAGTAGAATTTTCCTTTCTACTAAATTTATTACCTGTTGGTGGTGCAGTGGCCAGTATACCATACTCATACTCTGCCACTGTGGGTTCGAATCCTACTTTGGGCTAGTTACTATTTAGTGAAAGGAGTTTCTCCTGAGCTAATATTAGATAGATAACCCCTCCCAGTAGTGATTGGCGGTAAAAAATAAAATTTTATCCCTCTCCTCCCATTTATTATAACTAGCAGCATTTATCAATTTCTCGTTTTCCTCTGTTCGAGAAATCCTTGGGCTAGCCATGCTACAACACAGCTTTTTGACTCTCTTCATTTTTTTCCAACAAGTGTGAGAGTGTTGAATTGTATTCAATGATGGTTTATATCATAGATAGTTTTTATTTTTAATAAAAAGCAGTTAAACTATATGAGAAGCATAGGAGTAACCGTGAAGAATAGATTTTACTATATCATTTAAGCAAAAATACTTATACTTTGGAATCTAATACACTATAAAATAATTTTTTTTTAAAGTCCAGTATGTCTCTTAGGTGTATTCGAAGAAAAAAAAATTGTCTTTTTTTTCATTTCTTTGAAATTTTATTTACTGAAGAGATTAAAAATATATTGTCCTACTTTAGTATGACTACCAACTAATCTTCCATTCCTAAAGGGGTTAAGATCTTAACCCCTATATAATTAGGATTAAAAAGTGATCCAATAAGTTTATATATACTACAGCTACTGTAATAAGATATGGTTAACAGTGATATATTGTTCATATAATTAGGGGTTTTATTCTCCCTTTCAACCACTTAGGGTCATAGAGGGAAGGGCTATCTACAGGTTGCTATCCTACTAAGAGCTACCAAAGGCGATTTGCTTAACAGAGTACTTCTGTTAGATTTAACCATATATTAAAACATTTAGGAAAAATGGATTATTTTATTTGGTTACAGGAGGAAGTTTAAAGTAACAGTAAAAACATTGCACAGCTCTGTATTATTCGGCTACAAAGAAACATTACATAGAGAAAGATGCAGGAAGTATAGATCATACTTTCCCACCAATATGTCCCAGCTGGAGGGTTATATAATAGTAAGATATGTTCTTACTGAATTTATAGGTTGCAAAAAGATACTTGCCTGCTTGGGGATAATCTCTGCAAAATTCTTACTTTTACTCTTACATGGGGGGGGGGGGGCAGCCTTGCAAAGGTTGGGGCCAGCCTTCACCTCCACTGTATTTTTTCTGGTAGCCTAGAGGATGCAAAAGGTCTGGTCTCAGTATGCATTAAAGATAGAATAATTAATAAGACAAAAAATTATAATGTATACTACTAATAATTTTTTTTTTTTAGGATCACTTGATATCATTCCTAATACCAAAAAAATGAAGAAATGTTAATAAAAGAGGCTATTCATTAGGTCAATTGAAATAATTAAATGCTTTTATTGTATATTATATGTAAAATATTTATTACTCTGTGATGAATAATAAATTACAATGAGACAGGGATACAAATCACAATGAATGAACCTCGAATTTAATGAAATTTACAATCATATTTTTTCCATCTTACAAATGTGAAGGTAAACTTGTTTCCTCTTTACTTAGCCCAATTAAAGAGTTATAACAATAATCAATTTTATATGCAGCTAATTGCTATAGAAGTTTTATTTCAAATAAAGGGAAATTGCTTCCTTGGATTGAGGCTCCCAATGCTGAAAGACATACAGGGGATAGTTAACAAAGAAAAAAAAGCAAGTACTATTTAGTTCTATTGTAAGAGAAAGTGAGATTTTATATGCATTTTTTCAAGAGGAAAGCCATCAAAAAGCATTTTGATCGGGACTAAAAATAAGTTAAATCTAACGGCACTCTCATAAAACTTAATTATCTATATCCTAACAAAATAAATGTAATTCATATTTTGAATACATTGGAAAATTATAATCATGAATAATACTTTAATGAAGATCGAAGTTGTCATGGAAAGAATTCTTTGAGGATAGTAAGACCTTGGTCATGATGAACTTGTCACAGGCTCATGGAGTTACGTTAATTACTAACCCCTTGCTTACTTTTGATGAGTAATCTAAGGAAATATTAGAGAGTGGAATACAGAGAATTGTTTCAATAAGCCAAGTAATGTATTTTAAATGGCAGTGTGATAGGTTAGAATAGTAATGGAAAGGTTTTTGAGCATGAGTAGCTGAGGAAAAATGATCAGGAATGCCAATGAAGTATTAAGTCAATCTTCCTGACAGTATTCTTTGGTTTCAATTTTCTTGCCAGCAGAGTTATTGGCTCTGAAATGATATTTCTTAAAACAATATAATGAAAACCAGGCGGTAGGAAAAATGAATGAGTTCAAGCTGTTAAAGTGAAAGCATGGAAAAGGTAGTTAAAATAAATAGTTCAGCCTCGTTCATATGAATTGATCAGATAGATAACCCTATTTCCTCTTTCTGTTATTGATTAAATAGTTCTATTAGTAGTGGGGCATAATTGGAAGCTATGAAGTCAATTACCAAATAGCCGAAGGAGTAGTTAATGTAAAGTACGAGACACTCGGAAATGTTGAAGTCAAATGCAAAGACAGTTAATTTTGGCATAAATAATTCCTCACAAGCCATCAGAATAAAAATATAATTCGCTGTCACAGCATTCCAGTAAGTTAGCATCACAATAGAAAAACACAAATGTAGTAGGGGAGTAAACCTCTACTGGAAAATCACATGTTCTCTCCTTTAATCCAACAAATTTAAAAATAATCTTAAAAACATTTAGATATTGCTGAACACGGACAAAGATAAAAAAAATTGAAAGTTAAGAAATATCTTCGTGTAAGAAATTAGAACAATAAAAAAGTTTAGCATATTAATACCTATACCAACAGTCTTTCTATAATCATAAACAAAGATATTTTAGTTTAAATTAATAACCTTCAGTTAATTACTGGAAAGTTGAAGTTGTCCTTGAAATAATTTACTTAACAAACAACTATTCCCAATCTGTCTTCTATAGAGCTAGTCTTTTACCAGATGCTTCTAAATCTATTTGCAGACTATAAGGGCAGAGTGACGACTTCAGCGTAAAAAGTTGGAGAAAGGGCGATGTCTACACCCTGCACAGTAATCCGACTTCGAGATATCGTTTTATCAAAACCTAAGTAACCAATCGCTGTCTGTATGTCCGCTAGACCTAAGTGAGGCTTGCCTTAAAATGTAACATGTGAATGTAGTTTTACTTAAGTCCATTATAACAGAATTTCACTGAAAGATATAAAAAAAACCTTGCTGAAATGAAGTAAAGAAGAAAGGAAATTGTCTGCATACTTAACATTAAGTTTGCATACTTAACAACCAATATTCACTTCAAAAGTATTTACAATGTTCCTTATTTCTGTTTCACTTTATGGTTTGAAATATAAAAAATTAAAATAATATTCTCGCATCATATGAATTATTATTTGAAACTAGCTTAAGTATAAAATGATAAATATTAATATAGAAATACAAATGACAATAACGTCTTAAACTTTTAATTAAACCAATTAAATACAGGCATGAATAGTGGAAATTTATTTTAATTTTAAATAGTTATACTTCAACATGTCTGGTACTTGTCAACCCCAAAAAAATTTGATAAACAGAAGTTTAATTTGTAACCAAAATAAGCCAGATCAAGTGAAATGTGGTGACGTCTAAAATTTTTCTGGCCTATTTCAGATTAGTTTTTTTTTTATTATAGTAGATTCCCTGTTATTCATATTGGTCTAATGCTAATTGTCAATGTGGAAGCATTTTGATTTTTTTTTTAAGTACAATAACAATGTATGGGATGCATTCCACCTGGAAAACCAATCTGATGAAAAAACCCTCTCTCAGCTGAAATGTATGTTTTGATGAGATAGCAAGAGTTGTACATTGTTATGGAACTTAAGTGTGGCTAGGAGAGAAATAAGAAAGTTGAAGCTTCCTAAGCAGCATTTCCATCTTCCTAGGAAAACTAATTAAGCATTTCAACTAGAAATAAAAAGGATGCCATTATGCTTGTATACCCTAAGTTTATAAGTGAATTACATATTTAAAGTTTGGAATGCATGGGGTCACAGACTGAGACAAATACAATTTGTAGAAATGATTAATGAGCTATAAATTTGAAAACCAGATTTTTATTTTATTTTTTCTAGTATTTATTAGTTATAATAAAGTTAGATTTAATTTATTGCAAAAACATTTACTTTAAACTATTCACTTAAGTTGGTTGATATAATTTCCATATTAATCCAAAGAAGGGTTCCTTTTCATATTTGTTTTTTAATATTGTCTCACTCAGTTGATGAAATTTCTTACCAAGCTTTTATAAATAGTTGTTAAGTGTGATCTGTTAATATAGTAAATAACAATAACATTTAAATACTACTACTATATATGTCAAAATTTTTTAAATAATGAAACCGAGTTTGGTATAAAGCTTAGTTTTCCAAACTGTTAGATGAGTTTGTTTATGTCTGAAAACAGCTAGAGATCGAGCAGGTTTAATAGGTTGAAAAACATTTAAAATCTTAAATACTTTTGTCATTATTAGCATTACGGAAAAAATACACATAATATAATAGGTATAAAATGCAATTTTTAAATATTTTTTCCTTGAAAAAAAAAAGGCATATTAAGAAAGATTGGTTGAAAAAAAAAAAAAAAAGAAAGTTGGGAGAGCCTCTTTATTTCTAATTAAAAAACTAAATATTGGACTTAGTTTTATATTTTATAAAACTAAATCCAATATTTAGTTTTTTAATTCCAAACTAGTAAAAAAAAAAAAGATTCCTGGTTGATGTCAGATAAGTAAGGGAGTTTCTAAGCTGTAATTTAAAAATCTAAGGCTTACGGTATTACCACTGTGTTAGTTCAAAAATATTTCTTTTATCAACAAATCAATGTTGAGTTTCATTACTCTTAACTAAATATTACACCAGCTACATCAAAAACATTTTATACTGCAATTTCAATTAATTTTTTTTTTTGACACTTCAGCTGATCCCCTACTTCTATTCGTTTGATTTTACTTACATCAAACGCAAACCTTTGTTTTACATTTAAAGAGATGGGCTCAATTTCACTAAAAAAACTAACTGCGGTTTATAAAATGTGAAACTAAAATTTATGGCTCAAGTAAACCATTTAAAGTGTTTAATTGCTCTTGGTAAATACCACTCATAGAAGTATAATTGTTATACAATAACAAAAACAGCATTTAATTTTAGATTTATAAGCGATATGCCAAATATCATAAACAACTAATGGCAGGTCACAAAATTGTAGATTAAGGTTCAGGTAAATCCCACTCATAATTGTTCAATTGCTCTGTGTAAATCCTAAAATAATTTTTTTATCAATATAAATACTTTTAATGATTAGTGAACTAAATATTGTTCACTTAACATAAAAAAATTACTTAGGCGACATTTTCCTCTATTGGTCAAATTTTACTTAATAATTAACTTAGTCATGTTTTTTGCATTTAAAACCTACATGCCAAATTTAATTAAGTAAAACTGAAAACTGTGGTGTGCAGAGTTTAGTCAGGTACATATATTTAAATTTTAGTGTCTGGCAATAATAGTATCTAGTAAGTAGGATCAGGGAAAATATTAAAAAAACTTTTAGAAATTCTGTCATGAGAACAACCCTAATAGCTACATTCCTTAGAACATAAAAGGATTAGGAATCACAATTATACATCCTGAAATTGAAATAATATGATATAATTGACAATGAATATAAAAATGTTAATTTATTTAAAAAGTAAAATAAAAAAGGAAATATTTAATTCATTGAAATGTATGTCATATTTCATCTTCAAATCTTAATCAATGTTGTTAAAATGTTTGTTTTTTTGTACAGTGGTGTTAGCATTGCCTTGTCTAGTTGCATATCCACTTTACAAAGACAACAATTTTAAGAACTAACCAGCATTCAAAACCAACAAGAAAATGACATCCTCAGGTCGAAAAAGCTTTTCATAAAGATAACTGTTATCAGGTTTAAAATAATGTTTTGTTTAATATGAAAATCATTAGAAGTGAGGTTACCCGGAACTAAACAGTTACACATAATTTAAAGTAGCTTTAGCAGCCTAAGACTTCAATGCATTACAACTTAAGTTATATTAAAATGACTATTCAAAAGGTCTAAAAACCTAAACTTACTTTGAGGGGGGAGAGGGTTAAATCCAAAATTTATAAACTCTACTCAGGTAATAATTTAATTTAAGAATAATTAAATTTGAAAAAAGGGTATTAAAATAATTATTCAATATATTTTTAATGAGGAAAATTACACTATTAAGAGTAGAAAAAACCTGAAATCCTCTACTTACTAAATACAAGCTTTTTTATGTGTTCTGATGAAGGTAACCAAAGAAGACACTAACTGGGACAAATAAATAACAATGCCACTCCACTCTAATTGCCACTCTTGCACCAACTCTAAAATTTGAACTCATACTTTAAATATTGCGAGCAAAAGAATCAGTTTCCACATTGGCAGTCATCTTTGATTCATTGAAGAGTAACTGCTAAATGTTTGTATAGAAATAGTTACTATAGCAGTTTGTTTGGCTAACTATATCAGAAAAACCTATAAAAATAATTTATTTAACAAGAGAAAATAGGGTTATTACTTGAAACATAAACATACCAAAAATATTCAACTGTATCAATTATTTTCTAATCTAAATGAATCTTGGTACTTAATTAAAATAAGTATATATCAAAAATATTCAACTGTATCAATTATTTTCTAATCTAAATGAATCTTGGTAAGTAATTAAAATAAGTATATATATAAACTTTATTATTAATTACTTTCTACATGTTTTGTATCTAGTAATGTGCTGTTTAATATTCACAGTATAAGTATATACCAGGTATGCAAGTTTAAAATGTCCTTTTAATTCCAATAGAATGCGCTCTTAGCCTATTGAAGGATTTGCTTATCTCTAAACGCTATTTTGTTTGTTAGTCATTTGTTTACAAAAGTCAGTTGTTTTTAAGTCGTTTACGTGGACGTATCATACCTTTCTTTGGTGTTAAAAATGTCTAATTTTAAGCCAAATAAAGAGCATTTGCGGCATGTCATGATTTTCTTATTTAATCAAAAGAAAAAGGCATCTGAATGTCATCGAATTTTTGTTGAGACTTATGGCGATCTTGCTCCAACCGTCAAGACATGNTTTTTTATATAATTATTTAGCCGATTAATTTAGATTAATATATTGCATATTTAATGGCTGCCCATTTCGACTGCACTATTAGGGGATTTCGTACCCTATTCCAAGTTCTTCAAGACAAAAAATGATTAGAATTTAAGATCTTCGATATTATTAGTATGTTATGTTTATAAAAGTGCCGTTCAGCTGTAATTAAACTGATCCAAATGTTTGCAATAAGGTGCTTAGGAGCCTAATTTGGCTTAATTTTTTTTAACTGCTGATACTTCGGTGCTTAACGACAAATATATATATATATATATATACACACACACACTCATATTTAAATGAGACTCAGAATCAGTTCATCATTTCCCTCCCCTAAATATTATAGATATATGTGTGTGTACACATTCATATCCACAATAATAACTTATAATTTATTTAGTTTTGCAGCAATTACTCTATAAACATTTTGTTTTGAAAAGCATTGAATTAACAGAATTATCTTTTGTATAAAGATATAAGAAATAATATTATCAACAATAAATAAGAACTCTAATCCTAAATCTTTAAAATATAATAATTATTTTCATGTATTGTTTAATGAGTTACACACAATAATTCTTGCAATGGCTCAGAATAGAATTCTGATTGCACTTATGTCGTTTATTGAAATAGTTGAATAGGTTTAACAAAAAAATATTAAATTTATTTAGAAAAAATAAAATAAGCACCAATGACCTCAGCAGTCGATGCACAAAAAAATAAATAGAATAAGTTGCATTTGTCTTATCTGAAATTTTATCTAAACCTTTTATCCACCAATTGAAAAAATAATTTTGTTACAATTTAATACACTCACCAACTTCTTACTTCTAAATTTCAGAGATGTTCTAACACTTAGTAGTCAGTGATGAATAGAGAACTTCATTGAACAATTCAGAAGATTTTTTTACACTTTAAGCTAATATATAAAACCAAATATATAAAAACAACTTGCAATACTTAACTAAAATTTCAAATTTTTGAGTAAGATCAAACTAATTTCAACAAGACCAAAAATTAAAATAAATTATATGAAAATTAAACAAAAATCAAAATTATTTAAATGATATAAGGTTAAATATTCAGTTAACAAATAAGTGATAATAAGCTAAATGGGGGACTTTAAAAAAACCGTCTAATTGTCCTTAAGTTCCAGTAATTATACGCACAAATAATTCATGATAGGTGGGCATCCTCTATCAACATTTTTAGTGCTGTTATTTTCAGATTTAAAAAAATTATATACATTTAGCTCGAAAACAAAACTTTTGAGCAGTATCATAGTTTTAACAAATCTGTACATCACTCGTAGTAAAATTAATAATCTTCATATGCCAATTAAGAAGATTTTTTCTCAGAGATCAAAACCATAAATCTAAGCACTTCATTCAAAATAGTGTACACAAATAACATCAGTGGTTAAACATGCTTTACAAAAATGTGTATCAAAGTATTAAGATTATTTAATATAAATTTAGGTACAAAAAACTATTCTATTTCTCCTAAATTTTTGAGAATTAAAATAAATAAAGAATTAATAATTTTAAGAATTAATAGTACCAAAGTTGAAATATTAAGCTTACCTTATAGAGCATAATGCTATAATAGCCGAAGCCTATTATATAAGCTACACATCTTTAAAATTTATTGAGGCAAATAAATTTAAATTGTTCTAAAAGAAAAATGAATCATTTTGTTTTTAAAAACTGGACTGAATAATGCTGGAAACTAAAGCAATTCTCACAAATAACTCTATTGATTATTTGCTACTTTCCCCAGAAACTATGATTATTTTATTTTGGTTTAATGAAATAACAACAGAATATTCAACTTATTATGACGAAAATGACCTTATAGAATTGCAGAAACAAGTATTTGAAGTCTTTCATGCCATTTTAGGGATATGTGCTTTACAAAAGAAATGGGTTAAGGTGCACCTATAATATAATTTCCCTTCCCCTTTCTTAATGGTTATTTAGTTAATCAGTTTATTAAGTGATAGTTTAAACATAATGGAAATTCATTTAGATATTATTGACTATGACAAAATCTATTAAACATACATACACAGCATTGTGCAGGAGTAGCATAAATTTAGTGTTTTCCCCATACCTGTTTTTTCAAATAAACAGACAGAAGAAAGAATAATTGAATACTTTGATCTAATGGAAAGTGTAATGAAGAGAATAAGTAATAACCTTCCTAAGCCTGGCTTTCATATGATAGGAGAGATACTGAATCATCCTAGATATTCCTAAATAATAATTTTAATATGAGTTTTTCATAGAAATTGCATTGATAAAAAATGTAATCTTATGCATGTTACCTATAGGTTCCCACACGTTTTTAAAGATAAATGAGAGCCTATTTATACTGTGACTATTAGAACAGAGTTACTAGCTACGAATAGCTCCCCCTCCATGCCCAACCTAAAATGAAATGAAAAACTAGGATTGATAAAGAACTGAAAATAAGTTTTCAAAACTTTATTTCCCTGGGGAAGAAAAAAAAACAAACTGTTTCACAGATTGGTGATCTCCAAAACTACTATAGTTCATAAAAAAAAAAATTATA
>KZ807544.1:39306-65488 GCA_000696205.2 Oncopeltus fasciatus | reverse complement strand
TATATATATATAGTTATTTTAAAGTCAGAACAAACAATAAGATAAGAAGTGAAAATTTTGTAATTTACATCAGTCAAATTTGCTGGGAAATGAGTTTGGTTTAGATTTGACCTTGAATACTTCCATGGTTTCAATGTTTAACAAATCTAATTATTTCAGAGGAGACTGCAATAATGGTGATTAATTGCATAGAAGAATTGATATTTGTAAGGATAAAGTTTAGTTAGGATACTTATAAAATTATTAATAGGATGTATCTGTTGAATATAGCATTTAAGTTCTTTTATAGAAAAATAAATACAACTAATAATGTAAAAACAAAGAAGTTCATACATTTTTCTTTCTTTGATAGAATGAATTGGTGATTTAAGAATAATAATAGCAGTGACCTCAAAATGCTTCTTTTTTAACTGAAAAGTATATAAGTGTGCAAAATAATTATTTATAGAGGATGTGGGAGTCGGTCAAGATAGTAAAAACTAGGCTAAAATGCCGAAAGTTTTGGAATATTCAATTCCTTCTTCAGGGCCTACATCACAATAGAAAATGACATATATAAAAGGACAGTCACATAGGTAACAATATAATTGTTTTGTTAATTATAATTATTGTATGTTCTTTATGAATAATTATTTAATTGTTACTATATGACTGGCCTTTTATATAGTGACATTTTCTGTTGTGATGTAGGCCCCGAAGAAGGAATAAATATTCCGAAACTGTTGGCATTTTAGCTCCTATGACCGACACCCGCATCTCACATCCTCTGTAATAATCACGGTCATTTTGAATATGTTGATAATTATTTATTTATAAATTTTTTTTACCTTGCCATATTGGGGAAAAGAGGTTTTGGGTTAATTTCAGTCTGCTTTAAATTCCAATTTCTTTTTATGAAACTATAGCCTTATATAATAGACAAATATTTCAGGATTGAACTAAGATTTTTCAGATATATATTTTATCTTAAAAAAAGAACATATAATACATTTTAATAAGATTTATCAGCAATTTATTATACCTCATAAAAACCTTCACACCAAAATACATAAATTAAATAACATTAATTTTAATAATATTTCAACCTAGGCCATTTTTAAATTTGACGTGGAATCTCCCTCACAAGTTTGATGTGATATCAAACTGCTGGATAACCACATAAGGGCTATAAAGGAGACTCCACTTCATTAATTTTAAAGTAGGTTTAAATATTGCTGTATAAATATTCTATTTTAAATTATGTTAATTGTTTTAAATTAATGTATCTTTTGCAGTAGAGAACTTTTTCAGACAGCTAAAAAATAAATGAACACATTATTATTGACTAGCATTCATTATAAACTAATAAAGTAATTTGTTATACAATTTGTGAGGGTTTATGTAAGGGAAAAATCATAAATTAGATAATAATTAATTTTTTTTTACTATTAAAGAACTATGAAAAAAAAAAAAAAAAAAAAATTAAAATTTCATGAAGTTCAGGTGACATTACTTCCAAAAAGTTATTTATGCAAATAAACATCAACATAATGGTATCTAGAATATGTACAATTTCACCTATGTATTGAATATACCAAGGACATTCAAGTAAATAATCTAAAAGGTTATTTTCACTACCAATGAATAAAGAACTATCATACCTTCTATTATCCGTCTTCATTGGTTTCTGCAAACCATCTTCTGTTGGCGAGTGCTTTCGGACATTGTCCCTCTCTTTGGCCTCAACTTCAAAGAGTTGAATACAGACAATGACAGTGAACACATGTATTCGGCCAAGAAGATGGGCAATGTCTGAAAGCGCTCGCCAACAGAAGATGGTTTGCAGAAACCAATGAAGATGGATAAAAGAAGGTATGAAAGAACATTCAAGTTAAAATATCACCCAGTTACTTTAATTTTTAGTTCTATTTTAATATTTGCAATAACACTGAGTTTCAAATAATAAAATAAGCATATGCTAAAATATTGAAATGGATAAAAATTAACATATTAAAAGTTCATAAATACTTCTTCCATGCTTGGCCATGTCGAAAAGTTGTTTTTTGCTAAGCTTGTTGTAGATCATGTGATGGTTTCTTCAGGGCTGAATGGAGAAAAGCTAAATTTTTTCAGCCCTGAAAAGCCATCACATGATGAGCGAAAGATCAGGAAAATATAACTTTTTGTCATGGTCAAACCAGGAAGAAGTATTAATAAATAATTCTGGTGACCATGGAAGCCTATGTAAACATATTAAAATTTCTTTATTTTTTAATGATAAAATGGTTTTTATTTGAAAAATTTTTCAAAAATAGGCTTAAAAGTTATAAGTGGTACTTATAATTATTTTTATTACTGAAAAAATCAGAATTTTTGAAAATTTCAGGAAATTAGATTTTTAGAAGCCAGTTAAGATGCAGATCGACTGACAGGTTGTGGGGTAATTAACGTCCACTAAGTTAACAGATGCTTTAAGTTACTGTACACTATTATAATAGATTATAAGCTATTTTGAATAATATTTGTATTTGTACATCTTCAATATAAATTATTTATAAAAAATAATAAACTAAAATATCCCGAATTTAGCCTTATTTAAAGGAGTATTTNTCAAAAATAATTTTTTTTAAATTCTTCTTGAATTTAGAAATTTGTTTTTGAGTCATAATATGATTGAATGAACAAAAAAATAAAAATATTTTGACACTGTAAACTCTCATTTCTAGCTTTTTAGTGCATGTATTTGCTTTCTTTAGAGAAATGTAAATTAAAATTTAAAGAAATGTATAAAGTATAAAATAAATTTTTAATACAGTTACAAGCTAAAGTTCAAAATTAAATCACTTCAATTCTACTAACACAACTAAAATATTGACATAATACGGCTGTTTTGCAAGAATAACCATATTATGTTT
The DNA here is from genome assembly GCA_000696205.2 of Oncopeltus fasciatus. Classification (NCBI taxonomy): domain Eukaryota; kingdom Metazoa; phylum Arthropoda; class Insecta; order Hemiptera; family Lygaeidae; genus Oncopeltus; species Oncopeltus fasciatus. The sequence continues at coordinate 62,594 of KZ807544.1, read as the reverse complement.
ATAATAATAAAAAAGAAGAAGGAATTTTAACATTGTATTAAAATAAGGAAACATGCTCAGTTAATACAGCTCCATGTTGATTCTCCTTCAGAATCAATTTTAACAAATGTTCTACATGTACAAGTGCAGATGAAGGTTATTAGTCACTATTTGAAAAAAGCACTGAGAGAATAAATTACTCTAATAAATCAACATAGTCTAGGCAGCAATCAATTAAGTCAAACTTGGTTTTGCAATGCTTTGGTATCACTCAGTATACTAGTTTATGCACTGTGTATTTTTTATAATCTAAATTTATAGTTTCAACCCCCTCCTTCAAAATAGTTTGATAATCTTTTAAACATTTAAAATAAAACTTAACTTTGTTTTCAATTTTAACTAGTCCTTTTCATTGCAATTATCTAAATATCTCAACAACTCAAGCAAAATATCTATTTCAACTTAACCACTCCAATTGTACCAATTTGCTCATAAACTATTTCTTTATATTTACAAGCTCAAAGTAAATAAACAGGGCATTTATTTTAATCATACCGAAACCCTAACACATTTCTTCTTAATGCTATATGAGGGCAAAGACTTGTGGCCATCAAAACACTCTTCGATCACTTTGGGAGAATGACCAAATAAGGACTTCCACCATGGAAAGTTTCAGTGGCTACTAGATTCAAACAGAGCTGTAGGTAGGTGCGTTTGGCAACAGATCACTCAAGAGTTAATGTTTATCCCAACATAGTAAAGTGTGTTACATGCTTATTGGGCTCGAAGACAACACATTATGAAACGTACCTTGTTAGTATATCTGGTCTAGAAACAACTTTTATGCATGTCTTAACAATGTTCAGTTTTCTCATATGGTCATTTTGTGTGGTGTCATAATTCCACTCTTGTATGATGAAAACTTGGATGTAATAAATGTTAAAAGTTGAAGAATTTATGGTTTACTCTAAATACAAATTTTGAAAAGACAAATTGAATTATTAAAAATATAACAAAAATTATTAGACAATAAAATATTAGTAATTTTTTTGTTGAAAAGATTGACTAAGGAATTGCAATTTTCAAACCAAAGAAGGAACCAAGGAAAATGTATATTATTCAGAGGATATTTTACCATTTCTTTAACATAAGCAATGCCAAAATAGCTTTCTTCCATATAGTTTTTTAAACCAAGTTTTTTTGGTGAATAATAATTTCATAGTATGAAACCTGAAAAACAAAAACCATTTTAAAACCAGTTTCTACAAAGTGAACCAAATTTTTGTGCTCACATACTGTGAGTTCATGTATATGCCTAAGAAGTGGAAAATCTACACAAGGAATAGATGAATTCCCTGTGAGACCAGATTGAAACCCATCCAGATAGGTCAAAAGGCTTGATAAATCTGATCAGAGGTCCATCATCAAGTTTCATCATCAAGCCCTTGATTTGCCTCCTAAATTATGCATTATGTTATAACAAACAAATATTCATTTCATCTTTTGAAAATTCATTTTGCAAATAGATACATTTAAATGTAATTTTGATTAAACTTGCTCTGAAACATAGGAGTTAATTTAATTTAATAATAGGGTATATAAGGCCTTAGGGTACAATACATATGACGTTACAGAGAAAATGATTATATAAATAGTCAAACATGATTATCCATTTAATGTATGATTTGGACAGTTATTCAATTAAAAAAAGAAATACTTCTATAAGAATGAAAAATTTTTGAGAGAATTTCTTCATTTTTTTATTAAACATTAGGTAAATAATTTGAGATAAATTATACAGTAATGACTCATGATTTTTTAACGCAGGCATGAATCATGTGAAATAATAATTAAAAATTCAAATTTTTAATCTTTTTATTTCACTTCATCTAAAATTCACTTTGGAAAAATTTTCATCATAATGACTGTGGCTAAATATCTCCATATATCACTATTTTTGTGAATGATAATAGGCTGCACTGTTTGATCACAATGAAGTTCAAAATATTTGTAATATATGGTATTTTTTTACTATATATGATCTGCTAAAATTTAGTCCAAAATCAGAGCTGAGGGAGGAATATTTCAGAGGAGGATATAAACATAAGATATTAATATTTTTAAAATCTATTCATCACTCTATGCTAGTATTTGATTACATTACTCTATGCTGGTATATTACATAATTAATACTTGGAAAAAAACAAAGAAACAAGAACAATGGTGAAGTACTTCAAAGACGGCTCAAACAGAAAATATAGATTTTTTTAAAGACAAAGTTTAAATTTTGTAATAATTTTTTCTTATAAAGGCTGTATGTTATGATGTAAATTTCAAAGAAATTGATTAGGGACAGGGGGAAGTATCTAAGAAAAAAACACAACCAGAATTTTCTAATAAGCTATAAGTAATATAAGGTTTGTAATTCATAACTGAATTTATACATAAAACTAAAATAACTTCAGTTTAATTTCATACTTTACAGTCAAATTGAGTGGCTGGAAATTAAGATTTAATGGCTAGTTTTAGGAAAGAGTTTTGTGATCAGACCTTTATTTTTTAAACTTTTGTTATTACTGACAATCATTATTGACGTAATATATAATATATGTATTTATTCTGAGTGGAATCACATGTGTGTGAAGGATAAAGTAACATCAATAATCATCAGAGTCACATAGGTAAGAATGAATGGAAGTTATAACAGCAGCTTTAGATTGGATTAATGGAAAACTGCCCAAAATATAAATTAATAAAAAATAATAGGATAGCCAATGCTTTAAAAGTTTAACTCATTAATTTATAATTTTCTGTGTTATAATTTCATGAAGAATTTACTTAAAACAATTTTTTTTAAACAGTTCCCTATGCATAAGATGAATTAAAACTTTTCATCAAAAGTTATAGCGGGAATTTTTAATATATATTTCACTGAACTTAATAATAGAAAGTTCTCTTCTAACAGAGGGTAAAACTTTTTTTAGAATTCTACTAAAAAAAGTTTACTATAAATTTTCAAAGCAAATATTTCGATTTACTTTCAATTTAACTGAAAATGATGAATCATTTTTTTAAAAAAATATGCTCATATTAATTGCACCTTTATTTATTATTCCTTCTTATATCTTCAAAATATNACAAGTATAAATATATAATCTTTTTTTTAAAAAAATATGTACACTGTACCATAATAAATTAATATATTACAAAAACAATCCACTAATTTACAATATGATAGCTAAGTACAAACTATTAGATGGAATTTTTAATGAATAAATGGAAGACTTCGCGCATCAGCAAGACTCACAGCAAGTACATATAGGAACCCAAAATACAGGTTCAATTTAGCTGTTAATTTTGGAACTCTGTTCATAGACTCTGCTTCACGTGACAAACGTTCTAAACGAAATGCTGATGGAAGGGTGACAAGGGGAAGAAGGAACCAAAGTGAATGCCTCATGGCAAATACAACAAATGCAATATATGGAGTGAATAAAAGAAATGCATAAAGGATATGAGAAGCAGTAGCACCTATCAGAATGGCCAGAGTGACGATTCCAGCCTTACTGTCACTTTCTAGATCTCGAGTGTTATTACTATGGAGAATAGCTTCAGTATTGAGTGCTAAAGGGATAGCATAATAAATGGTAGCCCACTCCATGTTTCCTGTTTCAGACATGAAGGCAAATACTACTGAAAGAGGGCCAAAAATAACTAGGTAAAGCAAATCACCTAAAGCAATGTATTTGAGACCAATACCACCTGTATATAAGAATGAGCTTGATAAACCCCCAAAGTATACTAATGCTAAGTGTTCAATTTTTGCTGGGGATATCATAACCAAAGCTATAAAACCAACACATCCAAGTGTATAAAGCATCACACCTAATGTTACCACTTCATCTTTGGTAAGAATGTGGTCAACTAATGTCCGATCATCACTTTTTCTATCATCAATACCCTTCACATAATCATAATAAGTGTTGACAATGTTGCCAGCACCATGCACAGAAACCACAGTGAAAAGGATTAAGATAACTATAATCCAACTGAACTCCACAGGTGGAGGAGTGAATTTGAATGCTATGGAGCAACCCAGGAGTGATGGAAGCATTGAAGCACTCAACGACCATGGCCTTAAGGCGAGAAGATATGATGAGAGTTTCATAAGTGGGGGTGGTCTTGTTCCTGCTTCTTTTTCCACATGCTTGTGATCTCCATTCATCATGTTTAAGCTGCTTAATCTGTAAAATAATAAATTTCTTGAAATTATTTTTAAAATGATTTATTTAAAAAAAATTGTTTTTCTAATATAGATTGTGTTTGGTAATTATTATACATAAAGGCCAAATTTGATGTCATCTTCATACAAACATCTAATAGTTTAGGAGAAAGGAAGACTGAATTCTATAATCAATATCTTTATTATAGGCAGTATTAGGAAAATTTGTATTATTCATAATATGTGTAGAATGTAATTCCCAAACATCCCCTCTTGATGGGCTAAGAGCCAGCTTCAGAACAGATTTTCACGGTTAAGCACTTTTTAGCTTGTTAAGATTAATCTAGTAGAACTTTAAACCTGATACTAAAATCCCAAATGATCACTCAGTATTTTGTTATACTGTTAGAAACAAATAAAATATAATTTAAATTTAAAATAAATTTGAATTACTAGTGAAATCATAAACCACTCTTAGTGTTCTATAAAATATTTTTATACAAAATGTTCACAAGTGAAAAACAAATTTTTGCTTCTTTAAGAGAGAATGTGTGCTTTGAATCCTAAGCTAAAGAGCCTCTTACATACCAAGAACAAATTTTTCTATTTCAGAAAATTTCTTTCTTTCGCTTATCATAACCATTGAATAACATAAAATCTCAATAAATTAACTGATTTTAATCAAGATCTTCCTAAAAAACAAAACCAAACGAAATGAAAATATTTTGTCAAAACATTACTTGGTACAGCAATAAAGCTTTTCTTTTTCACAATAATTTTTGGCAGCCTGTACATCATACATATTAGTTAAAATTTAGAATGAAAAATGTAATAAATAAACTACAACTTAATAGGAAGACGCATTTTATTGATCTGAGTCACCTTACGACTTTTATTCACATAATGAATGAGTAAAAGGTCATCCTACGTGCAGTGAGGGCGATGAACTAATAGTGAGTTATCAGGAAAAAACAAATAACCTTATGGAAAGGAGTGGCAAGGCTCTGTTAATGTGGTTTTAGATGCCACAACTGAAGAATATCTAATGAAGATAAAGGCAGAAATTTAATAGTCTTCATAATTCACTGAATATTTGAAATCATTTATATTTTTATTTTAATCAGGATAACATGAACATTGTGCTAATGTAACATTGCACACTGTTGGGTATCATAGGGATTGATACTTTCAATGTCTTCAATGAAATTGAACCTTTCGACAACAAAAATCATTACTATAATAATTATTGATGCAAGAGGTGCTACAAGGCTTCCCTATGAGAACAGCTGCTGTTACTGGTGCAAATGTCAACTTAGAGTCAATATTAATATTAAGAAAAAACATTGCCCTTATTTGATTCCCTCCATGTTTTCTTTATTTTCAAATATAAAATATATCTCAAACTAGAGTTAAAAATTATTCTAGAGATAAATTTTGAATATTCCAAAGAAAATGAAGGATTTAGTTAATTATGGCACTAATGTCAGTCAACAATAATAAAGAACATTTGAATATTTGGTGTTAATAACAGTGACAACTGAAATTATAAACTGAAAGAAATAAAATATGATATAAAACCACTGATTCAATAAGCTGTATTAAGTACCAAAACTAATTCTAAATTACATTATTAAAATTAAACCTAAAATTTTTCTATGAATACAAAACAAGTATAAATATATAATCTTTTTTTTAANAAAAATGGGCACCAAGAATTATAAAAGTGCAGGAGATATACCATTCAAGATTTAACTGAAAGAAAAACTTAAAATTTCCTTTTAGATATGAACATTTTTAAATGAAAAATACTAGTTTTTTTAAAAATGTTTATATCTAAAAGGTAATTATAAGTTTTTCTTTCAGTTAAATCATGAATGGTACATCTCCTGCACTTTCATAATTCTTGGTGCTCATTTTTTGTCTATACATTTTTTTATAAATTAATTTTCAGCTTTTTATTCTGTTCCTTTGCACAAAAAATTGTTAAAATTTATGTGGGATAAAAAACCACAACAAAAATAATATTTATGAAAAATAATTGTGTATGGTAAATGTCTCGAAGTTTAGACTAAAATAGAACTTATAACAAATGAATAAAACTTGATATTATTCACATAATTATAGAGTTAAAGTATACAAAATACAATGTGGATGCGAGGATAGCAGTAAAGGGAGGTAATCTGGGAACAATGAATATGAAACCAGTCTAATTTTTTATATACAGATGATTAATGAAAATGATTTGCTTGAGGATACTGTCATAAAATATAATACCTTTTGAGCATAATTTGAACTTTTTATATACTTTCATTTCCATATGAGTAGAAAAATACTCAAAGAAAAAAAAAAACCTTTCTTAAATATCAATTATTTATGAAGATATGCAATTGAAGAACTTAATAAAGTAAAATAAATCAAATAGTAATATGTATTTACATAACTCATAATTTGAACATACTGCAGATAAACAACTCATCAAAGTGTATCCTAGCTAAATTCTAATCACGAATAAACACAATTTTGAAAATAATATTAAGTTATATTGAAGTAATAAAGGAAGTTAACATTTACCTAAACCCAATAAAAATATACATAGATGACCTGAATTAGATTTTATCTTAAAACTAGTGAACTGAGGCAAACTTAATTATGAAAACTAAGTACATTAAACTTTAAAAAAAATTATATTAAATAAAAACCTTCTCCTTAGTATAATATAATAAATATTTAACATTCACATTATTTTCTGTGAGGCAGTCATTAAATGGATTTGGCTATACAAAAAAAGAGAACTTAAAAACCAGTAAAAAAAAAAAATTTATTTTAAAAATTAAAGATTGTGGGACATAAAAAAGAGAATAAGAAGTAATACTGTTAATTGCACCCAATAAGGAAGAGAATAAAAAGCAGCCCCTTACCTAAAATTTCAAATAACAAAGTCCCATCTATTCATTTCGCCAATTGTGTTTCCTTTCACAACATATTATATATGTAAAAAAAAATTCAAGTATACTTCATAATTAATGTCAATACTGAAATCTGATGTTCTACAATGTAACCTCCTTCCAAAGTTATTCGATTCTGGCTATTCGAGATGTCCCCAATCTCGTTCGTTTTATTGACCAAAATGTCCAGCAAAATATTTCAATTGATATTGAAGTTGTAATTTTGGAACTAAATAAATATTACACGTCAAATTTTAAATATACATACTGAATTTAAAATTTCACGGGTAGTGAATGATCTATGCTATTTAATTATAATAATTTCTAAGCAATAGAAGGGGGGGGGGGGTAATCTGAAATTTTTTAAAAACGAAATAGGCGCAATAGTTATTGTGACGGGATTAGACGAGTGCAGAAAAGCTTCGTTATTCTCCACTGTTTTAGAGTTTTTTTGTTCGAAATTAATCATTAAGTATTTAAATACGAAACCAAAAGAAAAACTCGTTTATGAACGGAATTTAATCTGTATACTTGGGATTCGAGTACTATCTAAGTACTTCATAAATTTTTCTTATACACTCAAACACACACACACACGCACTCACGCACGCACACACTCACGCACGCACGCACTCACGCACGCACGCGCATACAAATACACAGGCTTTCTCTTGCCTGTTTAAGAGGAATTTACACAGGGATTCTCTTCTTTAACTGTTTAATATATATATATATATATATAATAAGTTGAAATTATTGGAAGGCGGTGACAGGAGTTTCGAGAAATACCAACATTTATAATCATAATATGTTCGTTANAATTAATTTTATAATATTTATGACCTTAACATTTTCATGAAAAACCTTTCTATGATTGACATTTACGAACGTACCTACGAAGATTCAGCACTTCCACACTCTACACTCCTGAACGTTTTATTGCCAGTCTCAGTGATCTCACTTTTACACTCATTGCTCTCTCTCTCTGATTTTAAGATAAAGTGTGTCATTTATTTTTTTTTTATGTCCATCTTAAATATAACTGAATTGAAATATATTTGTCATATAGTATTTTAAGAAAATGAAGGAGTTTTTTTTTTATCAGAAAAATCATTTCAAAGTGAGTTACCTAAAACGAGAAAAGTTATATTAAAAGCTTTTAACAATGTTTAGTGCAAGGGAACATAATAAAAATCTAACTGTCCCAGCCAGGACTCGAACCTCCTGCTATCCGGGAATGCATTTTCCAGGTTCGAGTCCTGGCTAGGACAGTTAGATTTTTTTTTTCTGTTTCCTTGCACTAAAAATGGTTAAAATTTACGTGGGATTATATACCACAAAAAAATAATATTTACAAAGTTATATTAAAAGCAGTTTTATTAATGAAGCAGCCGTACTACGTTTGACACAATGGGACTAAACATACCCTGTTTCTAATTGAAAAATGTGGTAGTTAAAATTAACCCAACGTGAAGTGAGACCTTACCTTCATGAAAACACCGATCTAATGAACATTTTTCATTTTTACTACAAGCTCTCTATGATCTTGATTAAACTGTATGGGATTATGTCAAGAGTTAAATGTTTTTTTTTTTTTTTCTATGCTAGCCTCCCTTTTAACAACATAGGCTCATGGAGAGAAGGGCTATCTATAGGCTTCCATCCCATGGCTATCTATACTTCCATGGCTCAGGACAAGCTTATATTTATCGATGAAAGCTTGCCCCGAGTGGGATTTGAACCCGCAGCACAGAACACATAATCTCCCATGAGCTATTCTGGCGGACCTGTTTAGAATTTAAAATTAGTATAACAGCCAATCGGTTACAGCCAGGTATTTTTTTTTAGTTTTCAGTAAGCGATCTTAATGTAGATGATTGAGTTTATTGAGTCATTTACTGGAAAAATAAGTATTATAACTAGACATTTTTTCAGCCTTTTCAGAATGCAGTAAGCTTATCAATACAATTTTTTGGGTTCTAATAATAGTATTTAAAGAATTTTTAATTTTTATTTTTTCAAAAAATGTTCATATATTTTGTTAGGACATTTAATTTTAGTTGAAAATTAAAATTTCTATTGTGGGTATTTCTATTGAGAAATACTTTTATTCCTAACTAACCGATGGGTAAATGAAGTCTTAAAAGTGCAGAGTAAGTTCTCTTATGACGTATCCAATATGTCTACTCCTGTATTGGTGTGCCTTGCAGGAACAAAAATTAGTAGATTATCCAAGGAGTACAGATATTTCAAGCCTGGTGATGCGGATTCCAGACCAGTCAATGGTGTTTAGAATAAGGTTGCTGCCTGTACATACTCTCCATCCTCCATGACACTGCATGGGAAGTAAAAAAAAAAAAAATAAAAAATAAAAAATAAACTTTATGAACGATATGGGTTATATAACGATACATTGATGTGGACTACCGTTACAATTCATAATACAAGCAAATGAAGACTATGATCTTATCACTGTATAAGATATTTTTACTTCAGTAAAGCTACAGGAGATAACGATGGATTTCTCCATAGTCAGGGTTTCGGCCAGGTTCAGAAAAATAAAATACTCCAAAATTATTGGGTAATTATTTTTGCTGACGTTTCGACTTAACTTGTAAGCCATGTTATTAATGGTCTTGTGAGTCATAATAGTGTGGGGAAATCTCCGAGGGAGGTTTTATAGTCACATCTCAGAGTGTAGAACTAAACTGGTGTAGCGTTACAAGTATTATTTGTGCCATATTTAAGGGCTTGCCTGATAAACCTTAATCTAGCCAACGCCGAAATTCTCAGTAGGGACGCCAGCAAAACGGTGACGCCAATGTGACTCAGTCCAGCATTTGAGCTACTATTTTTTTAAGGATCAGCGATTCGCACGAGCAATCATTTTTTCATTTGGGGCGTGGGGAATTCCCATAAATCTGTATACTATACAAAATGAGGAATTTGACTACGCTATAGTGACTATTCAACCAAGACTTTCCCAGTCATGCCTAGCGTTTTGAAATAAATAATAAAATATATACATCCTATAAAATAACACAATAAAATAAAATAACATAAGCTATAAAAAACAAATAAAATACACTTTTACTAGTACTACTACCCCTAATAAACTATAAATATGAGTAGTACATTTTTTTGGGGGGTTCCGTCAAAGTTGATCCATAAAATACTATTAAAAAAATTGTGTATTTTTTAATTATTAGTTATTAATTACATGTGATCCACGTTCCCTCTCGCCTTCATGATTGCCCTGAAGATGGCATACAATGTAAGCCAAAACGCCGGCAAATAATTAAAAAATACACATTTTTTAAATTGTATTTTTTTGGATCAACCTTAACCGACCCCCCCCCCCAAAAAAAAACATCTATTAATAATCTTTACAGTCAAAAACTCTCCATCTGAACTTATGAATCTTGGTTATTTCTCTGTTATTTTCTACTCGTGTTCTATATACTAATTCCATGCTAATATTTACAAAGAACCTTACAACCTAAGCTAAATCTAATTAATAAAATTGACGACATGCGTTAATTTACTTGCGCAGGCAAATTGGCATAAAATTGTTCAAGGAAATATTAATATAATCCTCGAACATAGCAAATTTCATTGAGGAAAACTGTATAGAGCCTCAGGAATGCATTGAGAATCATTTAAACAAAAACTTGGCCAGTTGCAATCCACTCATGAGTCTGTGTTGGCCTTCAGCCCTCACATTAGCATTAAGGACGTTAACCAGAAGAATGCTACACACCTATTGAATTAAGGCTGCGCTATTTAGTAGAGCATTGATACCATTCGCTGGTGAACCAAATTGTACACCATGCGCCACTGACGGGCCGCAACAGCTTTTGAAGAACAATCTTTGCTGTCAATTGTAGAACCTAATCTGGTCAAACGATTTGAAAACAATTTCTCCAATATTCATCAAAAAGTTTACTCCCAAGAAGAATATCTCCAGAAAATTTTCGGAAATATAAAGTATCAAGGGTTTTATTGGAACCTCCATACAGCGGCTGAACCTATTCTTCCTAATTATACATCAATATGACTATATATATCAATTAAAAAAAAAAATCAATCCTCGATTCAACTGAACGAATTTCAATCAGTATATGCATACAATAAATGAAAAACGGAGTTTATAATACGTGGGACATTATATAAAAATGATAATTGATATAAGTTTATAAAAAAAACAATTGTTTCCTAAAACAATGTAATTATTTATTAGAAGAAATNATTGTTTAGAATAATCTCACACATCACAGATGACCATCAACATTGCACACTCTATCAATAAATATCCATGAAAGCTCCCCTTTTGTATGTTCATATTGGTCTTCTTGAGCTTTTTAATATTATAATTTTGTCACCTTTGGTCACATTGCTAGAGGTAATTCACTAATGGACACTATATATATATATTATAAAATCAGTCAATGAGCTAGCAGAGGAAAGAGGAAATCATCATTATTTCAATCATGAATGAAGGATAACTTCCTGGTCATATCTCCTAAAGTAAATAAAGTTCGAAACGCATGAGCTAACTAAACAAAAGTATACTACAATATTCTATTTTAAAATATATTCTTCAAAATGATTTAATCACAAAATATTTTTTACATGGTAAACATTAGGAAAGTCTGCCGAGCAGGAACTGTGTAAACACAGCGAATTTTCCAGCTGTTATTAAAGAATTGTATTTAATTTTTTCATGACATATAAACCGCACTCATAATGTTTAGAATCGCCATGATTTTTGAATACTTCTTATATAATTCTGATATAATGTCACGCAATGAGATTTATCGAATTTCATCAATTGTAACTGCTACAACGTGAAAATATTTCTCATAAAATTTTGTTTAAAAGGAGTATCGGCTTTGTCGGAAGGTTCGGGACTGACAATGCTGGGGCTGCTAGTGTGAGCACCACCCTAATAAGTATTATTGTGAGTATAAGCTTGCTATTGGTTGAATAGAAAGGGGTGGCTACCTGTAGATAGCCCCTCCCTCCTTGCCGTAGATGGTTGAAAGAGAGATTAAAAGAAGTTGGGTAACAGAAACTATCATTCCTGATCAACTAAAGTATTTAGTTTATTGTAGCTATATTTGAATAATCATTTATTTATGTTGTACTTTAATGAAAATTATAGTATTGTAGTTTTAATAACTTTTTAAACCAAGAGTCGGGTTTCAGGTTTAGCACCCATTCCTAATGCACCTAAGCCACCCTAATGAATAATTGTCGATTTGTTGAATATTATTCTAATCTTTGCAATTACTACAATTTTATTTATAAAAATACATTTAATCACTTTATATTGTATGTTTCAGCTATACTCTGTTACAATAAACTTTGCTAGGTATAAAGTTCAGTAAAGAAATATTTCAGGGCAAAAAAAAACAAAAAAAAAAAAAAAAAAAAACCACAGTTGTTACATTTAAAGGGAAATTAATGTAAGTTTAAGGATATTTGGAAAATTTATATTAAGTTTCGAATTTTAAGTTAACCTCCTCCCCTATGATTTTACTGATCCANAAAAAAAAAAAAAAAAAAAAAAAAAAAAAAAAAAAAAAAAAAACACAGTTGTTACATTTAAAGGGAAATTAATGTAAGTTTAAGGATATTTGGAAAATTTATATTAAGTTTCGAATTTTAAGTTAACCTCCTCCCCTATGATTTTACTGATCCAAAGAAAACATGCTACAGTCATTGTTTTAATACTCTTTGTACAATATCGGCCTGTTTAAATTGTAATTGCGTCCGTTAGTGTGCTATCTTACAATTATGGGTTCCAGGTTAACCCTCAATTCAATTTGCCATATTTTACTAATTTTAAAACGAGTCTCTTTTTGAATTTTGTATTTTGGCAAAACGACTAATTATTCCTTCTAGAGTGTTAAATTAAAACCGAGAATTTGGGAAAACCACTTCGGCCACTATGGCGAAAGTAGCGAGACTTTTCCAGGTTATCCAGTTGACTCTACAGCGGCCTATGCAAGTAGGGAAAATTGCTCTTTGCGGTTCCAATGTTCTTGCATATTGGTCGGAGACTATCTCGCAGATACGTTGTAACTGTGGTATATACACCAAAGCGGAATAAGCTGATAGGAGTCGTGTTCGGACAGCTACCGCTATCAGTGCATAATGCCTGCTTTACGTACCTATACCGCGGGAAATCCCAGACCAGTTCAGGGTTGTTGAGGAGTTTTGGACTTTATCCCAGGTTCTTAAGTTTTTAATGTGACTTCTCTCCATTCTATTGAGCCGATTTTTCTCAACTCCGATCTCAGCCTTCCTTTTTTAATTTAAAAGCGAAAAACGTATTCTATTATACTTGTATTGTTTTAAAATTAATAAATCTTTATTTATTACATTCTGTTATTAACAAAACTTGTAATTGAATAACATAAAGAAATTACAATAGAAAANAAATCTCATATCATCACTCACTTTACATTCAGGCTGAAAATAAATAAATAAATAATTAAAAAAAATAAAAATAAGAATAAAATAAATAAGTGAATATCAATATGCAGGGATAAGAGGTCCATCGACCCCACTCCTTTATAAGCTTAAGCATTAAGGCCCGAGGTCGCGAGGCCATCTCCGTTAATATCGCCGGGGAGGATTGTAAGGATTGGAGTCCAGCGACAGGGATTGGGCATTTGGAGTATGATGAAATTGGAGTTTACTATGGAAGAGCTTGAAGCGGGTGGAGATAAGGTCTTGGACGAAAGGAATATTAAAGTCGTGATGAAGGGTAGAGTTGGACACATATTATGGAGCGTTAGCAATTATTCTGAGCATTTTGGACTATTGTCCAAAGGATTGTATTAACAAAAATTGCACATTAGGTCCAGATTGGTCGTATTATGGTCTTGTAGATGGTCGGTTTGTTTTCTATTGTGAGCTGTGAGCGCCTATTTATAAGGCTGTATAAGAGTCCGTGGCGTCTGTTGAGTTCTTGTCGCTAGATTTTAGTTGGTTTACTCCAGTTTAGTTGTTAGTCAAGGTGGAACCCAAGGTAACGGACTGAATCAGAGAGAGGTATAGGGAGGTTATTGTATGTTAAATTATTAGGAGAATCATTTCTTAGCTGAAAATTTACCTGTACGCATTTGGACTCATTTATTTTAATTATCCATTTGCTGCACCACTCCTGAATAGCATCAAGGTGAGTTTGTAAAATGTTGGATACGGTTTTGGAATCAGGATGAGAGGAGAGGATCGCTTTGTCATCTGCAAAAAGGGCTAAGAGAGTGTTAGGATGAGTGGGGATGTCTGCAGTATAAAGGCTAAGAAGGAAAGGTCCAAGCACACTGCCCTTTGGAACAACTGTGTTTGGGAAACAGGATTTATTATAAAAAAATTTCTAGAGAATTGGAAAGTGAGTGGTTCGAAGGACACAATTATAGAGTTAAGTCAGGAAGACAATTGCTTTTTGGGGTATATTTCGAAGTATTAGGCCGGTGATAAGGTCATAGCCGGGTGCTTTGCGCTTAGGCTGAAGGTTATTAATGTACTTGATCTCAAATGGTGTTACTGCCTTAATTGACAGGTAGGAATGAAATGCCTTATTTCGTAAAGCACCTAGTTTTTGTTTTTAGAGACGAGATAGCTGGTTGAACTCCCTGCGATCTGAGGGATGCCTGTACCTCTGGAACAGGGCTCGAGCTTGACGCTTAGCCAGTATGAGGTTTTAAATGGAATCAGGGAGGGGTTCAGCTGAATTTACAGTGTAGCGGGTGCTGGCGGGTTTTACGTTAGCCTTCCAAAGACATTGCTGAATCTTTATAGTAGAGAACTAGACACCATCATCCTGCTCATAAGAGGATTTCAAGGAGATTCCAAGGTCAAGCGACACGACGAGTACTAATAAATGGCCAGTCACTGGGACCATTTAATAAATAGGGTTGGTGGCAATCGTCTATGGATGGGTGTGAGTGACAGTGTTGTGGTCAGAGGAAAGTTCATTTAATGTTTTTACGGAGTGATGGAAAGGAATAAGATTTTTACAAATAAAAATATCTAGGATATCAGGAAGTATAGATATATATGTAAAGCGACATATTTAATTATTTTTTAATTCACAATTTTTCAATTTTTGTAAAATTAAAAAAAATATTAAAGAGATATCCGAATTCTAAAAAAAAAAAACAAACAAAAAAAAAACAGTCTATTGCGCAGAAGCTGCGTAATCTAAGAAGATTTCCCGTTTCATTAAAGGTGGATATTGACGAGAGTAAAATGCGATATTTAATCTGCAAACCAAACAGATCAATTATAGGGTACAACAAAAAAGATATGCTCTAGACTGGTCGGGAAGGAACAATCTAGTAATATAAACTATCGTAGTTACATTCGTAAATGTCTTTATTAAAAATCGTATTTCGTGAAAATGTTAGACATAATCGTTAGATTTTTTCATTTTAGCTCTATTAAGTTCTATAAAATTATGCACAACAGAATTTATTTTATAATTGCGGTCTCTAGAGAGCGGTAAAGGCGAAAATATATACACATGTGTGTGTGTGTGTGTAAACAATTTTGAATGGTTATATTTTGAATTTCTCGAATGTAGAAACGGTGAAGATTTGTCAACATTTTACAAAATCATGTCATGAAACTAACGTAAATACGTAGCTTGATTTCACTTTGGGAGATCTGTTGAAACTTGTGGAGGGCCAAAGATATAGTTTTTTTTCTTGGAATGTGAAAAATGTTATTACCATTATCCATTTGGCACTATTTATATACATATTACATGTTGAACCTAATGTGTGCTATTAAATTTTGTGGATAAACAATAGAAACGTCGAACCCGAAGCCTACATCCACTTTGCACACAACGTTTTGAGCGGTCCGTTATTCGAGTTTCATCCTTGGGGGTTCGAAAAAAAAAAAAAAAATTGATCCTCCCTCTCCCTAACCTCATCTCCTCAGAGTAACCTACTGAAGCAGATCTCTCACTCAAGATTATCCGAACATCCGTATGTAGATAGAAGATTATCTCAGGGTTAAAAAGCTTTGGAGGTACATTGTCAATTGTTTCTTAATGTTTCAGTGATTATTGTTGTAATATAGAGCTATGCGTGTAAAGTACAATTCTTGACGCAAGAGCTCTACACTTCAAGGTCCTATAAAAAAAAAAAAAAAAAAAAAAAAAAATTGTTTTCCCTCTAAACTTTCTTTTTTCGTTTTTGAAGTGGGTTTTTGAAGTAGTGACGCACACGTGGAAGGTGACTCAACATTAACTAATTCTTAAACCGATTGGAAGTGTCGAATCAGTGCTTATTTTTTTGGCTTTAATTAAGTGAAAGGAATTTTTATGATATAACTAAATTTTAGAAATCGTTAGTTATATTAAAAAGGCCATGGAAATTCAGGGGTTACGGATTTAAATTAATTTAAATATCTCAATTATATATAATCGAAATATTTCGATTATTTATAGCGTTATAGGAGTAATAATGATGAATAATTAGTTCCTGCACTTTTTATTTTCAAAAAAGGTTTTCATAAAGCCTGTTATAAAATAGCAAATTCATGGTTATTACATATGTTCAGACTTCCACTATGTCTATTAGGATCCATTCCTACAAGATAACAGTTGGGCTCACGGCGGAAACTGAGAGATGTGAGAGTTGTGAAAGGGCAACTTCATGACACAGAGAGCACTGGGAGACCAAGGTTGAGATGATTGGACAGCATGAATATGTCCAAATACTCACCAAGCGGAGTTTGCGGAGAAAGAAGAATATATATATATACATACATATGCTCGGGATTAAACCGATTTATATTTAAGCCGATATTCAAAAATAAGTAATGCATTATTTTTTATCATAAACTATTTACTTTTTTGTTCTCTATGTTAGTTTATGAATGTCAAATCTAAGTTAAGTACCATGTTCTATGTAGCAACACACTACTTCATCATACGGTTGATAGACCATTAGCAAAGTCTTGTCCATTAATGTAATCTCATATCTCCTGTAAAGGATATTATCTATCGATTAATCGGTCTATTTATCTATTTATATATCTATCTATTTATCTATCTATATATTGGAATATATTGGAAAGTGATGAAATTAGCTTTAAAATAAAATTAAAATTAATATTTATTTATATAAATGTGATAAAACTGATATTGGATTTGACTACCTAATTAACTAAATTAACTGTAATACTGGAAAACTCTCATTGACTAAGCCGCTCTTTGACTTAGCGCAATAAGTATTTTTGGAAAAGATTTACCTGTATTTGGAAGATTTAATGTCGTACGCGATGCAGATAAGACTGATGATGGAAAGCCTCTTCGCAGTGAAACCCGTTTCCTGAATGCACATCAGGCCAGCTTTATCTTCTGAACACTCCATGGTCTCAAGTGCCTTACTAATTTCCTCAGCTCGAGTGTCTACAGTCACTCTGTCTACCGTGTACTCGAATCCTTCGACACTTCATGACGCCAGGGTAATAGCTGTAGTTTGAGTAGAGGACTCTACAATATTCGCTCGACAACTGAATATTCCCCGTTGAGGTTGCATCGGCTCGTAAATAAGGACTTATCTTTTCCGTCTTATCTCAATAGCTTCTTGCCTAGTTTTTTCCTACTGTCCTAAACGTTGTTTGTTCTTTTACTACTAATTTTCAGAGGAATCACCAAATTTATCTTAAGGACTATATATTAATCAAAAGCAGGAAGTTGTTTTTGTATAGTTTTACGAATCAATTAATATCTAATCCATTTATCATCATTCATTTTCCTTAAAGAATCTAAAGTAAATTGGTTTAGTGAAATTTCTTTAATTCATCACCGATCTCAGAGAGTTAAAGCTAAAGCAAATGTCTATAATTATAAATTGTATATAAATAAATCATATAAATAAAATAAGTATAACAATAAATGTTTATTTAGATAATTATAANTATTAATAAAAAATAAATATGAAATGAGCAATAAAGAATAGATAAATATCCTTGAATGAATTAATAACAGATGATTTTGTTTCACTGTTCACTGTACACTGCATGAAATGAGTATTTCAGCAGTCATTATTGTTTTTGAGTTTTTTAATTAATTTGAAGCTATTTAAAATTTATTGTTCTATTTTATTTAATTTTGGAAGATTATTACAAAGAAGCACCCTCAAATTGTTGGCGTTATTTTTATTTATCATAAATTTTGTGCAATATTTTATTATATATATTTAATGTTTTTAAATTCTTTCCTCGCTTCTACACTGATTATAATTATTATCATAAACACAGGTCAACACTGATTTCGTTACAACTGTGCAAGACCTACTGAATATGAATCTGACATCGGTTTTTCTGTCACACGTCTAGTTTTTAAGATATACGGCTTGATTACTTTTTTGTGTAATACTTGATTTCATACATAATTTCGATAGCCCATTTTTATCATTTTTAACCGTTATTGGTGTGGAAAATACGAATATGAAGTCAAATATCTAATAAATTAGCACTTTTTTGTATAAAGCATACATTTACTTAAACGTGCTTAAGGGGCGCCGGGATAGCTCAGGGGATCCGTACGGGTCTCGCAATCCTGACGCCGCGGGTTCAAATCCCGCCCAGGCCAATCTTTTATTTATAATATAGAAGCTNCCCTCAAATTGTTGGCGTTATTTTTATTTATCATAAATTTTGTGCAATATTTTATTATATATATTTAATGTTTTTAAATTCTTTCCTCGCTTCTACACTGATTATAATTATTATCATAAACACAGGTCAACACTGATTTCGTAACAAAGATGCAAGACCTACTGAATATGAATCTGACATCCGTTTTTCTATCACACGTCTAATTTTAAAGATATACGGCTGGATTGATTTTTGGTGTAATATTTGATTTCATACTTAATTTCAATAGGAAATGAGTTAGCCCATTGCTTTTTATCATTTTTAACCGTTATTAATGTGAAAATACGAATATGAAGTCAAATTTCTAATAAATTAACTCATTTTTGTATAAAGCATACATTTACTTAATCGTGAAACCCGTCTGAAACATTCCCATTTTTCATTTGTTTAAAAGAACTTTGTACAAAATGTTGATAGTAAGAATGCAATTGAGCCTTCATATTCTCCAAAAAGCATTACAGGTCTTTTGGCCTTACAGAAGGTAGGCCCTGGGTGGTGAATAGAAAAGGGAAGATACAAGGGGGGATCACTCAGGGTCACCAACAATCTCCCCTCTAAATTTTTCTCATGTCTAAGTCAATGTTTTATAAACTCTGTTCCTGAACTGTGTTGTCTAAAGTGAAAATATCAATAATCAATATGTGTTTCTCTCTTTCGGCGAAATGTTTAATTCGCTTGGGAAATTGAAAACTCTAGTCCGGCCAGTTTGCAAAAGTTCTGCGGGTAAGTTTTGTTATCTATGAGGACATTTTATTTTGAAGTCTTAAGAAAGACTTATTTCTAGTTAAATAAAAAAACTTATTTTTTTTTTCTATTTTAAGTGCTAAATTGGGGAACAAGATTAAATTTGGCCCCCCCATGCTCGCTGTGTGAGTTGTCATGCGAATTATGTGCAATGGATAAATAGAAAGAAAAATTTCTTTCATTTACAGTTCCAGTGGAATGGGGAGAATAACCACACGAACGAAACATAAAAGAACTACTTGTTATAGTAATTTGGTTATTATATTTCGATTTAGGAAAATTCTTAGAATTCTGCTAGTATTGTGATATATCTTTGTGTTATATACAAGTAGATTTCTATCTAAAGTATCTGAGCTAAACTATTGCTATATTATGACCGCATTTTTCTCAGAAGAAATAATATATTTGGAAAAGCTTCCAAGATTTAAACCTAAATATAAACGATGTTTTTACTCCAAAGTGAACTTTTATGAAACAATGACCTGTTTTGGCATTTGTTTGCAGTGGGGGAGAAAGGAGGTTAGAAAGTTGGTGTTATAGTAATTTATTTTAGGCTTTGCAGAGGGGATTTGTCTAGAGGATACCTGTCGTCTTTGGCTTTTTAATTACAACACAAAATTTACGCTCATGGTGTGTATAATACTTTATTTTGTTACATTTATTATAATATTTTCTATGCAAATTCTGAAGGTATGTAAGAATTTAGGTTTCTTTCGTGACAGATTATCTGAAAATTTTTTCAATATTATCGTCGATCCTATCTACTAGGTACCAATAATTATTGGTATATATATATATATATTGAGGAGGTGCAGCTGGATGTCTCAATTAAAATGTCATTTTAACGAAAAATGTCAAATAAATAAATAAAATGGTAAAATTGAAAACTGATTTCTAATGCCTTTTAGTTATTTGAAAANCTCAGGGGCCAGGACAGTAGCTTAATAAAAAGCAGGTGTGTGGTTGTGGCTAATATCATATAGCAAAGAAAAACATTTTTTAGTTTAATCTGTAAATCCTTTTCTGTCATATATAACATACCATATCTCTGTTTGTTTATTCCAATCAATAATTCCATAAGTTTAATATAAATAAAATATTTACCCAATAAGTTTGGAGAATTTTATTTTTCTGATCCTAGCCGAAACCCTGACTAATTTTTTAGCACAATACTGGACGGCCAACCAACCTCCAGCCATATTATGTAAATAACTCTTCATTTTTTACAGTCCCTTGTGTTGGCTAAAAATCGAACTGCCTTCTGCATAGTTTCCGGGGTGACTCACAGGTTGAGCTGAATCATGACAGACATTCGCTCTGATCAGGTGAAGTGGGTTTTTCAGAGTGGAACTTTACTTTCAAATAGGCTAGAAACAGTAATTTAAAATAATTTATCCAAGTATATATATATATATGTAAAACGAAAAACTTTTTTTCTAAATTTTTGAAACGGGAACCAGCAAAATCGGATATTAATATTTGTGTAATCATGTACGGAAATATTTTGGAAACTGTATAAGTAACCTTAAATGAAATTAATTTACTTTTAAGAGCGAAAAATTCACTCAATTAAACAAAAAAACATCGATAAGCCCTGGATCGATCAAGAATGTTCTGTAGCTATAAAACTCGTTAACATAAAGCTGAAGTTCATGGTTAGGAGGCAGTTAAAGGAAGTTTGAGATTAGAATATTTGGAAGCAGGGAACTAACGTAAAATTCATGAAGAATTATTTATTGAAAATTTAAGAAATATGTAGAATTCGAAACTATTTTGGGATGCTATACACATAATACAGAGGGAGCAAAAGTTTTAGTAATACTGTAAGTAATGATTGAACAGGAAAATATTTTAGTCCGTAGTGCCCATTTACTTAATTTTTAAATATAGAAAGCTGTCTTTGTTACAGAGTGAAATTAGTCGAATATAGTATATGATATAATCTATTATATTATATACTATATTCCCTAGGATTGATTAGCTAAAATGCCGAGTGCGAGTATACAATTTTTTTCGATTTATAAGCAATAATATTTAGTTTAGAGTCATGAAACTCACCACTGATAGGTATATTGACAAAAAACAATTTTAGCAGTTATTTAGCGAAATAACACAATCAGAAGTAAAGTTGAACCCCTATCGTAAATTTTAATTGAACGCTTTATAATCCGAAATTATTTGTTTACTTAATAAATCTTCCATTTTGATTTTTATTCTAAAAAGAAAATCAGAGTTGTTTTTGAGCAAAATAGGTGAGGAGGATTACCTGAAATTTTAATTATGAGTTGAAAAAGACTATTCGCCATAGTGAGCCTATTATTTAGTTTAGTACTGCGAAACTCAACACAGATTGATTTAATGATAAAAGATGTGTTTGGATGATTGTATGTAATCGAAACTTATAATAGAAATATTTATTAATTAAGATACTAAGGAATTTGCTTAGTTTACGCAGATCCTGCATTCTTACAGAAACAACCATGACATTATGTTGTTTTGCTTTTCTTAAAGCTGGTTTCAGTTTTATTTTTTCTCTAGCTCTTATCTAGCTCTATAGATTACTGACGGAACTGTACTCCACGGCTTGAGAACGAATCACTTTGACTAAGCCTGGGTACTCAGTCCGAATTGCTCACTGCGAATCGCCCTGACCTCCCCTTGACTGTGAGGTCCTTCAATTCATTCCGGTGTTGCCGGTTAGCCTCATCTCTGGCAGGCTTCCCTACTAACCTTACCTACATCCCTTCAGAATAAAAAATCAAACTCGAACCTGGATCTCCTGCTATTCGGGCCGGTGCATTTTCCATTTATGCTACCGAGACAAGTCTGATAAGTTATTAAATTCCCCGCACTAGTGTCGAGAGTCTAACCTCCGAGGCAGACGAATATATCGTCTTATGCTCGGAGGAGCTGACATTGTCAAGCTGTTTAAATGACTCTCGTTATTTACTTTAAAATTTTTATCTTATAAATATTTTTTTGTGGTATTTAATCCCACGTAAATTTTAACAATCGTTAGTGCAAGGGAACAGAATAAAAAATCTAACTGTCGCAGCCAGGACAGTTCTGTTCCCTTGCACTAAAAATTGTTAAAATTTATGTGAGATTAAATACCACAAAAAAAAAAAAAAATTCTATATCCCTTCATTTCTTCTCTTTTCATATGAATATTTAACATCCTCCTTTATCATCTCTTCTTATTTCTTTACTTTGTTCTAGTTATTTTACTTTGTTAGGCCGTCTTTTGTATATTTTCCTTTCATATTTTCTCTCAATCTCAATCTTCCGGCTCTTTCTTGTAAGAAAATTTCGAATGAAGCTCCGCATTTTCAGTTGAGGTTAATGTTACGTTTGATGGAAAACTCATGTCGTAAAAAATTTGCCTCATTTGCAAGATTTCGCCCGAGACACAGTTGATATAAAATTTCTCCATCACAAACTGTTTCTGCAGCTTACCTCTGTTTCGTCCGACAAGAAGTTGTTCAACTGTTTTGCGCAATTAAGAAATTTTTAAAAAATTAATGAGAGGGAATAGAATAAAAAAAATCTATCTGTCCCAGCCAGGAATCGAACCTGGATCTCCTGCTATCCGGGCCGGTGCACTTGCCAGTTATGCTACCAGGACGTGTTAGTTGTCTCATTCAATTCCCTCTACACTAGCAAGAGCCTAACCCACGAGAAAGGCGAGAACTTCGTCTTGTACTCGAAGG